>CM019149.1:44709536-44990018 GCA_009733165.1 Naja naja
TCCTCAGCAGCAGCCATGATGAAAATTAACAAGCCACAAGCCATCCTGATGTGGAAAAGTCCACACAACAACTCATGCGAGCAAATAGATTCTGAGTCAGACTGTAGTGAGGTGGAGGAAGGAATTTATAGACTCAGAATGGAGCAGAAAAAGAAAGACCTGGGAAGAAAGAGGCAAGATTTCTACTGCAGAGGTTGTGGGGGAAGCCACCCCCGGACTGAATGCACGTTCCTAGATACCATCTGCCTCCATTGTGAAAAAAGAGGACACCTAGCAAGAGTCTGCAAATCATCCAGAACTCCACCCAACAGAAGGAAGTTTCCTGACAAAGAATTCAAGCCCAACAACCTCAGTGAGAAAATGGGGCGCAGCATAGAAGCAAAGGGAAGAATGAAACTCATCAGGACAGTAACTATTGGTCATTCTTCTTCTATCAATAACAGAAAAGTGCATGTCAAGGTACTAATTGAAGGAAGGCCTTGCCAAATGGAAGTGGACTCAGGCTCATATTTATCTATGGTGTCATGGGACACTATTCACAGACTACTCTAAACATTCAGAAGAAGCATTTCAAGAAGCAAGCACTGACTCTTAAAGACTACCAAGGGAACAAGATTCCAGTAGTTGGAACAAGAGAATTCCACGTGAAGTTCAAAGGCCACACCAAAGCTGGCCCTGACCATCGTGGACAAGGATCGCCCAAGCATGCTGGGACTTGAGTGGTTCAATCCACTAGGCATCGAGGTGACTGGCATAAATCACGTAAGCAACACTGAAGGAGGAGGCCTTGAAGTCTGAGTTTCAGAGGTCTTCAGCGCAGATTGGGCAAGTATACCCCTATCACTTTCAATCTAGATCCCAAGGTGCCACCAATTCGCTTAAAAGCCCAGAAGGGTCCCATTTGCCTTAAAGGAAAAATTGATGCACAATTAGATAAACTAATAGCTCAAGGAGTTTTAGAGCCCACTGACCACTCCAGGTGGAGACACCCATAGTCACACCAGTCAAGACTGATGGGTCAGAGAGAACTGTGGAGACTATAAGGGACATTGAACCATGTGCTTCAAAAAGCGCATATATCCAGTTCCAGTGGTGCATCATTATTACATCACTTGGCAGGGGTACAGTCTTTGCCAAATTGGATCTGGCCCAGGCATATCAACAACTAACAGTTGATGATGCCACTGCAGAGGCCCAAACCATTGTGACTCATAGAGGTGCCTTCAAATGTAAAAGGTTACAGTTTGGAGTAAGCGGGGCACCAGGCATCTTCAAAGCCTTATGGAAAGGATGCTCCAAGGACTGCCAGGAGTAGTACCTTACTTTGATGATGTGTTAATATCTGCTGAAAATGACAGTCAGTTACAAGAGAGACTCAGAGAAGTCCTTACCAGATTCAAAAAAGCGGGGTTAAAATTCAAGGAAGAAAAATGCACTCTTAGAACTGACAAGGTTGAGTTCTTGGGCTATATGATTGACAAGCATGGTATCCACCCACAGATGCCAAGGTTCAGGCAATCAAAGAAGCCCTAGACCAAAATGTAAAACAGATTTGCAAGCCTTCCTTGGACTCATTAACTTTTATCACATGTTCCTACCTCAGAAGGCAACCATTGCAGTACCACTGCACAGATTATTAGACAAAAAGTCTGCCTGGGTCTGGGGCAGAAAAGAACAATCTGCATTTAACAATATTAAAAGACTAATCACGTCTGATGCTGTACTGATACAGTTCTCTGAGAATTTGCCTGTTGTACTGACTTGTGATGCATCCCCTTTTGGAATGGGGGCGGGTTTGAGCCACAGGCTTCCCAGCGGGAGGGAAGCTCCTATTGCATTTTACTCTTGCACCTTGACCAAAGCAGAGAGGAATTACAGCCAACTGGACAAGGAAGCCTTGGCAATTGTTGCAGCTGTCAAGAAATTCCATGAGTATTTATATGGGAGAACATTTACCATTGTCACAGATCACAAACCTCTGTTAGGCATTGTGGCAGGAGACAAACCTACACCCACTATCCTCTCACCAAGAATGCTGAGGTGGACTGAATTTCTTGCTGCTTATTCATACAAACTCATCCACAGGCCTGGCAAAGACATTGGGCATGCAGATGCTTTGAGTCGCTGCCCACTTCCTTCTCACACTGAGGACTTTGCTCCTGAGACTTACACCTTTTCCTAGAAACTGTTGCCAAGCTTCCAGTACACGCTGCTGAAATTGCCAGAGAGACTGCCAAAGACACTGTATTGGCTCCTGTTATAGGCTGGATTAAGAAAGGTTGGCCTCTTCAAGATCTACCCCAACTTGCCCAACCTTTTAAATCCAGGCAAACTGAATTATCTGTATTAAGAGGATGTATTTTGTGGGGTAACAGGGTGGTTACAAAACTGCAAAAAGAGGTTTTGGAAATGTTACATGAGGGTCATCCAGGTATTGTCAGAATGAAGGGATTGGCCAGGAGTTATGTATGGTGGCCAGGTATTGACAAAATGGTTGAAAACTGGGTTGCATCTTGTCCCAACCTCTCCTGTCCCAACCTCTCCTGTCCCTCCTCTCTCCCCCAAACAGGAATGGGAATGTCCTAGGGGCCCATGGTCCAGGATTCACATTGATTTTGCTGGCCCTACCAGAGGGCACACTTTCCTTATTATAGTTGATGCATATTCCAAATGGCTAGAGGTTATCCCGATGGCATCCACCACAACTGAAGCTGTCATCAAACAGCTTAAAAAGCTTTTTGTAACTCACAGGCTACCTGATGTGCTTGTTTCTGACAATGGCCCTCAATTTACATCCAACCTTTTTGAATCCTATCTAGCACAACTGGGTATCAGACATGCCCTGACAGCCCCTGGGCATCCTTCGGCTAACGGCCGGGCTGCATGTATGGTGACGTTACCAAGGAAAAACTTCAGCAATTGGGTCCAGGGGATATCACTGAGAAAGTTGAAAAACTACTCAGTGTCCAGCATATCACTCCCAACCTCTCAACTAATTTGTCCCCAGCTGAATTGTTGATGGGTAGGAAACTCAGGTCTCCCCTTGATCGCCTTCATCCCACTTATGCACCCAACACACCACTAGATTCCACTAGCAAAATTCGCACATTCACTGTGGGTGATTGTGTTTATGCTAAGAACCTTATGGGTGAACCATTATGGATTCCTGCTGAGATAACCCAAATCATAAGCCCCAGGTCTTACAGGGTACAAACGGAGGATGGTGTCCTCTGGAGCAGGCACATTGATCAGTTAAGATCCAGATTGCCTCAGGAGCATCCCTTTTGCTCCTCTCTGGTTCCCATACCTACTGCCTCTTTAGGGGGAAGGGGAGGATCATGAGTGTAATGAACAAGCAAGAATCAACCCCAAGTGTAATGAGCTAACACGACAGGAACCATCCCAAAACCTGTCACAATACCAACAACCATTTTTACAAATGGAAGATTGTACATCATTACCTGATTTAGGTGCTGACATTGGGTTGGAGAAGGATTGGGAGGAGAGACCAGGTTGTAGTAACCAAACAGGTTCTACCATTACTACAAGTCCTAGTAAGGAAATGTCAGCAGACACATTTCCTCCCTCACAAGGTGAGAACCTTAAAACATCTGAACCCGTAGGTCTCAGTACACATAAGAGCCCCACCTATTTAAAAGAATACATTAGATAGGCTGGGGTTTGAGTATGGACTGAACCTAGTGGGGAGGGGTGTTATGTATGCAGGTTTAAAGTCATTGGTTTAGTTTGAACTGTTCTTGTAAAATGTAAGAAATGATTGGTTTAAAAAGTGCGGGAAAACCCTGCACTCTGATTGGCTGGCAACTGCGGCTGCTGGCTATAAGTAGCAGCCGCAGCCCAGCCAAATTGGGTCCGTTCTGAGCTGTAGTCACTAATAAACTAAGAGCTTGAAGCACTCCGCGTCTGTCTCTTCATGCAAACTTAACAGATTTCAACTCCCAGAATTCCCTAGCTAGCATGGAAAGTTGAAATCCACACATAGGAATATTGATACATTTGTGAAACAGTGCTAAAATGACTGAACATACCTGTAATACAGATGTATTGGATTCAAATCTCACAATGCCCAGACAGTTAGGGCAATCAAGCTAGCTACACTGTCTGGGGATAGCGGGAGTTGTAATTCAATGTGTTTAGAATTTATCACTGCGAGGATGCAGTGGCTCAAAGGTCGGCAATTTGGCGGTTCGAATCCCTAGCGCTGTGTAACAGAGTGAGCTCCCGTTACTTGTGCTAGCTTCTGCCAACCTAGCAGTTCGAAAGCATGTAAAAATGCAAGTAGAAAAATAGAGACCACTTTGGTGGGAAGGTAACAGCGTTCCATGTGCCTTCGGCATTTAGTCATGCTGGTCATATGACCACAGAGACATCTTCGGACAGCACTGTCCACTGTTCCCTCGCTTTGTAATGGAGATGAGCATTGCCCCTAGAGCCGGAAATGACTAGCATGTATGTGTGAGGGGAACCTTTACCTTTAGAGTTTATCAGACGTTCTTAAGCTTTTTAATATTAAATCCAACACTAAATAATTTTGTTTCTTTTGTCTGTACCTATTCCTACTCTATTGGATAATCTAATGTGGGGTAGGTGGGTGGGAGAACCCTCATTTTCCTCCTGAGTCACACAGAAATACATGCATATACATATAATAATCTGTTATAGTATGCATATGTGTATATGTATATAGAGATATTCCCATGTTGCCCATACCAAAAAAAGAAGAAGATAAAAATACTTTCAATTATCAGAGAGTGCTAACTAATGCAAAAGATTATTTCATTTCATTTTTTTGGCTCCTAAAACCAAAATCAAATCATACATCTACATAATGAGACCTAACCATGGTTGAACTAGAGTTTCAAAATCAAGTCTTTATTCTTTTCTAAGCTACTGCATAAAATGTTTGTTGACATCAAAATTACATTTCAAACAAAAATGTGATTTTAACCTGTACTTGGACTACAGCTTCCATTGCTTCAAATTATAGAATTAGAAGGGGTCATTTAGGGTCAAACACCTGCTCCATGTGGAATTTGTAACAGTTACCCAACTTAACTTATTGAAGTCATCTGATGAGTAGAAACATTCTACATCTCCTGAGCAGCTAGGTCCACTGTTGAATGGTCTTAATGTTGGGAGTGTTTTTTCCCCCTAACTTTCCACTGAAATTTGTCCTTCTATAACTTAAATCCTTATTTTGTATTCTGGAATCATAGGTCTTAACCTCCTTCTGTGTGCCATCCTTTCAAAGGCTGGAGGAGTGCTATCGATTTGACCCCCTCGGTCTTCTCAAGGCTATATGTATACAGCTCTTTCTCTTTTAAATTTTTTTTTTGTCCCTTAATAATTCTGTTTCTTTTGTCTGGACCTATTCTAGCTTTTCTTTTACTTTTTAAAACTTCTTTTTTTTAAAAAAATTAACCTTTAAAACTTTTAAAAACATCTCCAGGACAGCACAAAGTTCTCAAAGTGGAAACTCGTTAATGCAGACTCAAGTAGACCTAGTACTTCACTGGAATTAGAAACTGTACAGTCTAATTCTTTTATTTAAAATTGTGCTTTCCCTCTTTGCCACTCATCGCACTTCTGAGTCATATTCAATTTGCAGTCAAATCCTAGTCCAAGTACTTGTGAATAAGCACTATTATTAATTCAAATTTTTGAGATCTATATCTATGTATTAATTGTTGCCTAGGTAAAAAAACCCTCACATTGCTTCTTTCTAAATTGGATTTTGTTACTTTCAGCCCATTTTTCTAAGTTGTAAACAGCAATGTCTGCAGCAGGGATGGGTGTAAATGATAAGTGGAGCATCATATAATGCAAGCGCCACCATTTTAGGATAATGTGATATGGTCTGCATACTGTGATACAGTCCACTTAAGCTGGAACTTAAGTTCCAGCTGCCTGCAATTACTGCAGGCTCGAACCCCACCAGGCTCAAGGTTGACTCAGCCTTCCATTCTCTCGGGGTAGGGAAATTGAGGACCCAAGATTGTTGGGAGCAATAAGCTGACTTCGTAAAATTGCCGCTTAGTAATAAGCAGGTATATACGATGGAATGAAGGCTATTGCTGAGTGCATTGGGTTGTATCCCCAAAAATTGTAAGCCACCTTGAGTCTTCGGAGAAGGGCGGCATATAAATGTAATTAAAAAAAAAAGTATGAGAGCCAGTTGAGTCTAGTGATTGGGGACTAGGAGACTATGAGTTTTAGTGCTACCATAGGTTGGACAACCTTAGACCAGTCCCTTGCTCTCAGTCCAAATCAGCTCACAGGGTTGTTGTTGGCAAAATAAGAGGAGGAAGGAATATTAGATATATTTGCCACCTTGAATTATTTATAAACGATAAATGATGGTGAGAAAAAAAATCCCAAAACTGCTTTTTCAGAAGACAACTGGACTCATTTTGTTTTTTTTTCTTTGATAGCTTCTTCAGTTCTTGGATGAGAAGTGTAACATCTTCAAGGAAAAAAACCAAGAAAGTCCTTTTTAAAAAAGCACCTTTGGAACAACCATGACCTGGGTGATTGAGAATCTCCATAGGCAGTGAGATAAAAATCAAATAAATAAATGAAAAAGGCAGAGCTTATATTGTGATGACCCTATGGCCTACCCTTATAAAGACCAATTTGAACTACATTTCTCTTTCTGAACATTAGTTATCCCACCCAATTATGTGTCATCTGCAAATTGAATAAGCATTCCCTTTACCTCTTCATCTAAGACATTAAAATATCTTGAAAATAATTAATATTAATTAATAACTAATAACTAAGTTCAGAAGAACTGAACTTAGTGGCAACCTACTGTACCTGCTACCTTATACCAGTTTAATTGGATTCTATTAAAGAACACTTTTGATATTGATTTGGAATGAATCCTTTTAGTGTTCATTTGATTTTATTCTGTAAATCAACTCCCAATCTCTCTTGGGAAGGAAATTTTCCCTCAACAGGAAAGCATATTATGGACTAGCATCACTCTTCTAAAATTAATTATTGTTTGAACACGTTAGCTTTCCTGATCTGCCAGCAATGTTATTGTGTTAAAAAATAAATAAATCTATTTATCTATGTTAAAAATAAAACTTAAGTATTGTCCCTAAAGGCAGCTTAATAAATCAGTTATTGAAAATATCATTTGCATATCACACCCTCCATATATATCTAGAAGCTGGATCTTGACAGTTTAAAAAAAAGTCCTCAGGTTAGGCAAACTCTAAAGGGATGTTAGAAGATTGAAATATTCATTATATTACTTTAATTAGAACCCTACATTGAACAGTGTTCTTATCCAAAATACCTTATGGCAATTTATGGAGAGCCTCCTACCTCTTTTCTCTCACTCACAAACAAAATGAATAGCATTTTCTTTACTTCTTAAAGTCACATCTTTTCATTGAGCTTCCTTACAGGACAAGCACCTTGGTTTCAGTGAGGCTGAGGCCATTGAAATCAATCCAGACATGGGGACAGAAAGCTGAAAAATGATCAGTATGCAGTTGATGGGAAGTGAACGTAGTGACCATAACAGCACTCTTTTCCACTATAGCACTCAAAAACAAATAGTTGCACTGTGAATTGTGACATATTTCTAACAGGATGCAGAATCTTGTAGAATAAGGTGTTCTCCAAGATACAGTTAGCAATAATTCAGGGTTGTTGTTTTTTTGAAGGACTCTTTGTTCCCAAATGAATGGGCTCCCGTGTCTATGACAATTTGCCACAGCCAACTTGTCATGGCCAACTCACCCCATCCAGCTCACCATGGGTAATTCGCCACCTTGCCACAGGACAGCTTGCTGCAGGACAAGTGTCACACTAATATCAAAGAAATGGTGGAATGGAATCATTAATGAAAGGATGAAAAAGGAGGGACAGAATGAAATGTGGAACAGCAAAAATTAAAATAATTTTTATTTATTTTAAATAATTAAATAGAATTGTTAAATTGTCCCACAGCGAGTTGTCCTGTGGCGACTTGTCCTGCAGCGAGCCGGCCATGATGAGTTGGCTACAGTGAGTTGGCTGTGGCAAGTAGACTAAAATAACAGATTTGGAAGGGACATTGGAGGTCTTCTAGTCCAGGGGTCGCCAACTTTTTGAACCTCAGGGACCACCAAACTCATAATTTTAAATCCCACGGACCACTAATATGAATTTTGACTGATGGTGGCTTGCTGACATTGGTGGGAAAGTCGGTCCCATATTCCAGAGCTACAGTAGTCACAGGACTGGCCCTTTGGTCATCCTGGAGCAGCTGCTCCTCCACCTGGGTGCACCGGCCTGCCATGGACTGCCATGGACTGGAGCAGCTGCTCTGGAATGACCAGAGGGCCAGTCCTGTGACTACTGCAGCTCTGGAATATGGGACTGACTTTATCACCAACGTCAGCAAGCCACCCCGCGGCAGATTTCCCTCCCCTGCCCTTGGTCTTACCTTCCAGTTCCAGCTTGTGTGGCTCTACTCAAGGTAAGGTTTGCACTTGGCTGAAGGGTGAGTGCCAGAGGGTGGGCGGGCCATGTGGGTGGTGCAGCCTTGTGTTCCCATGCAGTCTGGATTAATTGCTTTGGGGGAAGTGCTTTGGGGAGCGACATTTCTCAGCGGACCACCAAAATTTTCTCGCGGATCACCAGTGGTCCCCGGCCCACCAGTTGGCGACCACTGTTCTAGTCCAACCCCCTGCTTAGGCAGAAAACCCTATAGCATTTCAGACAAATGGTTATCCAAAACTATTATAGTTGTCCCATTCCCTGGGCTCCCAGTCCAGTTGAAAAGGTACTCCTCAACTCACTCCTTCTGGTATCCTCAAGATGATCAGGAAATTAAATGCAAGGATATTCCCAACACATGAAAACATGATTTTGCTTTTGTTTGGGATATAATGCTCCTGTAGTGATCCAAAGAAAATAGAAGAGAAATGTGGAAATCACACCTGGCACAAGCAGATTTGATAGTTCCAGCTAAGCAGATTATATTTATACAAATGATGTCAGATTTTAATTGAATCAGCATATTTGTTATTTTTTTTAGATCTTTCATTACATATTTTTGTGGAATTTCTTTCTCTTATCTTGTAATTTACAATTCTTTTCCCTTTAGGATCACCCACCTGGAGTCCTATAAAAGTAAAAGGGACAGTTTTATAAATTGAATGAATAAATCTATGTTGGCCTAGGCTTTTTGAAAGTCCAAATCAACTTACTCCTTAAATGGTTTTGGTTTGTGATACTTAAAATAGCAACCATTAAGTTGGGCTTATGCAGTGCTAGAAAGATGCATTGATGTTGCCAAATTTCATAGCTAATTGGCTGAAGGAAACATGAACTCATCCAGCTTGAAATGATCCGGGCTGCAGTCCAATGACCATTGCTGCATTTTCCTCAAAAGTTCTTCTCTGGTTCCTAATTCAAGCAAGTGCTTCTCTAACTCCATCTATCTGTAAGAACAGCCTGGAAAACATAGCTTGGAAATATAGTGACTTCCAACTTTTCTAATTTCCCAGTTAGCATGGGACATATGCCTAAGTCTTTAATATAAAATTAAAATAAAACTATTTAAAAATTACCTGGTATTTAATACCTTACTGATTTTACATTTTTACATGCTAATAGCCCAATTATTTAGAAATGAATGAAGTATAACTTATATTTAATTAAGAACTGGTTATGTGTTAAGAATGGATTGGTGGGAGTAACAAAAATGACAAAAAGGTGAAATTATCTTTGTTGCAACCCAAGTGTTGTGTTGGATGAGGCAAATATTGCTGAAAATCTGAGGGAGCTGCAAGAAAGTTATCTAATACCTAATGGAAACAGAGTGAGGAAAGATGATGTAACTTCTCCTATTTAACATCTGCTAGCTATGCAAATACCCAATAAAAGTGTTGTATAGTTGCTTAGATATTTCTAAGTATATAATAACACTGGATTCCATTGTACACTATGAAAAACAACCTTCTCAGTCTGACTTCCTCCCATAATGGAAAAAAACAACCTTGGATTATATTTTAGTGTTGTAATTATTTCCTTTACCCCCCACCCCCCATCAGCAATTAATATGGGCAACACCATATTTCAGTTTTGTATAATTCTTCATCTGAAACACTATTTTCACCTTGGGGACCTGTGAACTCCACATCCTTGCCCTCAGGCCTTTCTGGTAACTGTGGAAAACACTGACCAAAATGAAGTCAGAGGGCTTCCTTAAAGAAATAAAATATAATCTGACCAGCTGCTGAGATAACATTCTCTATGTGTTTTAATATTGCAGAACTTCAACCAGAAATGTACTATGAATTATACATAGCCTTAATTCTTCTGCATCTTGAGAAGTCTATCACGCTGGAAAAGTGGAAAGGAAAGTGCCAGCAGCAAAGTGGATGCCCTCAATTACACCAATAATAGGTGTTCTACTAAAAGAGCTGAAAGACCACACCAGATACCCAAGATAAGGTTTAGTTATGTTGTCTCTAAGAGTTGACACTGATTATTCATATAATCAATCAGTCAGTCCATTTCAGTTCCCTTCTTTATAAGAGAGCTTATATTATTTTTGTTTAACTATGCTTGCTTCACTGACAATTTTATCAGGTTACATTTTCTCTTCCTAGATGGAGAATAAGGCATTGTATGTAAATTTCTTTCCATCTCAGCAGGCACTGTAGAAGTCATAAATTACTGCTACGCTGCTTGCTTATAAGCCATTATTTCCCAGTCTCAATACTCCTTCACGTTATATGGAGGAAGTAATTACTGACTATATTTGTGAGGTACTCCTTTTCACAAGATTTTTGTATTTCATTTTGCTTTTTGAAAGCAGCAACTTTAGAAAAGAGTAAGAACGCCTGTGTTTGTAATGGTGGGAAATCATATGCCCTCCAAATCACAAATACAAGAAATCAGGAGTCTTTGGCCTCTGGGATCCAATGGACACATTCAGAATTTTTTTTCCTACCGGTGGAAACAAGATGACATCAATACTCAACAATGAATCATCCCTGCAATGTCTATTCATCAAACAGCCTTAGAAGCTGTATTTATAACTAAGGTCAAAGGAGATGCTAACTTGATGGGGAAGATCTCATGGGTGCATAACATGGTATTAAAGATGATCTTGAAACTCCAATTCAAGCAGAAAGCAGCAACAGGTTACTTGCAGGAGTAAAACACTCCTGATGCATTATAGCTGTTCTACACTCCTTATAATTGGCTACCTACTCATTCCAGTTCAGTTTAAAATATTTAGGATTTACTCTTATAGAGCCATTTGTCTGAAGTTTATCTTGCATTCAAACGGATATTTTGTCATCTTTCTGAGAATAGGGAATAACTACTGTTTTAGAGAACAGAAAGAGATACCAGCTGAAGAACACTAGGAAGACAAATCAGTTTGATGTAATGGTTTAAGATATTGGCCTAGAAACCAGCTGGGTGACCTTGGGCCAGTCACTCTCCCTTAGCCTAAGTTACCTCACAGGTTTGTTATGGGAAAATAGGAGGAAAGAATATTATGCATGTTTGCCTCTTGAAGTTATTTATAAAAAGTAGTAAAGCTAGGATAAAAAAGGCCTCATTAAAAAAATAAAACAAAACATGGTCTCTTATGTAATCATTTTGCAACTCTTTTCCTAAGGGATATCTGAAGTACCTCTCTACTGATTTATAGAGGACACTCATATACTTAAAAAAAATCCAGTGATCTTTTCATGACTTTCTTATTTTGTTGATATTATTCCCATGAAAAACTCACATAGATGAATTTAAGGTTTTTTGTTTTTTTTTTAATTTAAGGTATTCTCAATCCTGCAGAGAGAGCTCCAAGCGATTTCACTGGAGCTACAGGCATTTAAATTTCACAAGAGGGCATGCAAAGAAATGGTGCCCTTTTCCCACTGTTAGAAAACTGATATTTTCAGCAATAGAGAGAGGTTTGTCTCTCACCAGAGGAAAAAGTGCCTAGACTTTTAATCAGTTAACCTTCTGTTTTGTAAATCAGGAAACCAGCCTTAGAAATATCAAAAGATATCCTGGACCTTTAATATGTCATTGGACATAATAAGCTGCCACTGAAATCCATCTTGCACTTTCTCAAACATTTTCTTCTCCTTCAAAAGAGGCTTCGGCTTCTCTATCTTATTTCCTGAGTGCTTGAGAATTCCTTTTGAATGCTTGGGGACTTGGGGAGGGTTGGTGGTGCTGAGGAATTATTGTTAGAAATGGCAGAGAGCTACCACTGCTAGTGTTGTTCTTCTTTATTGTACATCTTTCCATCATTCTTGTTAGATTTGCATGAAGAGTCAGACATGGAGTGCTTCAGTGAAGAGTTTATTAGTGACTACAGCTCATAACAGACCCGATTTGGCTGGGCTGCAGCTGCTACTTATAGCCAGCAGCCGCAGTTGCCAGCCAATCAGAGTGCAGGGTTTTTCCCGCACTTTTTAAACCAATCATATTTGACATTTTACAAGAACAGTTCAAACTAAACCAATGACATTCAAACCTGCATACATAACAATTCTGAAACCTCTTTGCCTTCCCAATCTGAAAAGGCTCTGCTAGAGAAGGAGGTGTTTTTTTTCCCATGAAGTCTTCCCTTTCTCTTTAATTGAAGAGTAGAGAGCCAAAGAGGTTGCAATCTCTCACTTAAATAGTGAGATGGGGTGGTATATAAATTTGATCACTCAATCAATTATTATTATTATTATTATTATTATTATTTTATTATTATACACAAAAAACAACAGTATACACAGCGAACGATAACTATGTTGGGTTTTGTATCACAATTTTTTTAAAAATTACATTTATATGCCGCCCTTCTCCAAAGACTCAGGGCGGCTTACAATTTTTGGGATACAACCCAATGCGCTCAGCAATAGCCTTCATTCCATTGTTTATGCCTGCTTATTACTAAGCGGCATTTTTAGAAAGTCAGCTTATTGCCCCCAACAATCTTGGGTCCTCACTACCCCGAGAGGATGGAAGGCTGAGTCAACCTTGAGCCTGGTGGGATTCGAGCCTGCACTAATTGCAGGCAGCTGGAACTTAAGTGCTAGGCATTTAATAGCCTACACCACCAAGGCTCAAATCACTAGTCGAACACTTCCCAAGCGTTTAGGACTGTGTGATGTATCGGTGGATTATGCGAGCAGATCCCAGTAAGGTGGCCTTCTGCGGCTGACCAATGGTGATTTTGTCAGTGCCAATTGTTTTTAAGTGCTTGCCTAGGTCTTTAGGCCAGCACCCAGTGTGCCGAGTACCACTGGAACCTCCTGCACTGGTTTATGCCAGAGTCTCTGCAGTTCGATTCTCAAGTCCTGATATCTGGTGATTTTTTCAAGTTGTTTCTCGTCGATTCTGCTGTCACCAGGTATGGCAATGTCGACGATCCACACTTTTTTTTTCTGCACAATCATGATATCTGTGTTCCAAAACTTTATCAGTCTGTATTTGGAAGTCCCACAATAATTTTTATTATTATTATTATTATTATTATTATTATTATTATTATTATTATTATTATTATATTTATTTGCTGCCCATTTCACCATTCAATGTGACTCTGAGCAGCTGATCAATAAAATAAAATAAACCTGATGAGAGATTATTATTTGGTGAAAGGCAGGGCATTGACTCATTTCCCTGGGTCAATTGTAATTAAAATAATTGAAGAATTCCACAGCTTCATCTATAAAAGTTTTTCCAAAATTTAGTTCATCAAACTGAATGATAAATCTAAAGGAAGAAATGCAGGGGAATTTTTTAGTACACAGTATTAAGAAAATTATAATTCACTGTGAGTTCATTTCATTCCTTTACATGGCCATCTAAATTACTGATAGTCCTTGATTTACAACCATTTGTTTAGTGACCATTCACTGGAAAAAGAGACTTACAACTGATCTTCCACTTATAATTGTCACAGCATCACTACAGTTAATTAACAAGTAAACAGTGGAACAAATGGCCTTCAGAAGTTGTGTGCACCCCATCAGTGGAGGCTTTGAAGAAGAGACTGGACAGATATTTATCAGAAATAGTGTAGGTCTCCTGCGAGAGCAGGGGATTGAACTAGATCAGCAGTCCCCAAGCTTAGTGGTTTGGTGGTTCAGCTGGAAAGGGAGAAGGTAATTGGGCCATATGAATGGCAGGCCAGTGCACATGCACATGCAGCCCCAGCGTGAGTGGTGGGCTGGCGTGCAGCTTGACTTGTGTGAGGGGTGGGCCAACATGTATGCGTACAAGTGCCCAATGGCTCACCTCACATGCTAGTTGAGCTGTGCGCGCATGCTCCAGCGAGCCAGTCGTGCAGCCCAATTCCAAATAGGCCATGGCCCAGTACTGGGCCACGGCTGGTGGGGAGTGTCAGGGATCCCTGGACTAGATGACTTCCAAAGTCCCTTCGAACTCTGTTACTGTCAAGTGATCAAATTTTGAGCGCTTGGCAACTGGCCTGTATTTACAATGGTTAGGAGCATCCTGTGGTCACATAATCTGCGACCTGCCAACAAACAAAGTCAGGAAGGGGAAGCTGAATTCTTAATGGCCATGCGATTCACTTAATAACAGCAGTGATTTGCTTAACTCCCGTGGCAAAAAAAGATTGTAAAATCAGGCATGGCTTACTTAACAAACCTCTTGTTTAGCAACTGAAATTCTGGTCCCAATTGCAATAAGTCGAGGACTACCTATATTAGACTTTGTCTCTGCAAGAGATTGCATACTTTGTGGCTGGCCATGACTGAACACAATCTGTCTAGAAATCAATTTCCCTCCCTCCTTTCTCTCTCTTTCTCTTTCTCTCTCCCCCTCCCTCTTCTCTCTCCCTCCTCTCTCTCTCTCTCTCCCTCTCTCTCTCTCTCTCTTTCTGAAGTACAGACATTCTTAAGCCATTTCTGAACTATCATTCTTTCCAAAAGACACACATAAAGCAGCAGTAAGAACTTAACATATCTCAAAAGCCATCCAGAATCAACCAAGTGAAATGTACAGAAGAAAAAAAACAAAAACAAAAACAATTTGGGCAAAAATACACAGATGGCTAGAAAAAATAATAAGGGAACATGTAGATTTTAAACCTGAACTATTTTTATTAGGGATGATATCAGAAAAAATTTGATAAGAAGGCTATGTATTTAGTTTTACTGTCTTAACAGCAGTGAGGATTATTTTTGCACAATATTGGAAAAATGAAGAAACACTACAAGATGAAGATACAATTAAGAAGATATTAGATTGTGCAGAAATAGACAGACTTACATTGAAAATCAAACAGAAATAAGACATAGAATATTATCAAACATGGAACCTATTTTACCAGTGGTTGGAAAAAAGGGGTGGAGTGTAAGAATGGAATCTGTATTATTAAGCAAATTAAACACCCAGACAACACGATGTTTATTGAGCACTAAGAAATGTAATTAATAGAAAATTAATAAAATTTATTTTTTAAAAATAGAATTCTTTATTGGCCAAGTGTGATTGGACACACAAGGAATTTGTCTTTGGTGCATATACTCTCAGTGTATGTACATAAAAAGAAATGATACATTCATCAAGAATCATGATACAACACTTAATGATAGTCATAGGGTACAATAAGCAATTAAATCATACTAGGAAACAATCAATATAAATCGTAAGAATACAAGCAACAAAGTTACAGTCATACAGTCCTAAGTAGGAGGAGATGAGTGATAGGAATGATGAGAAGATTAATAGTAATAGTAATGCAGATTTAGTAAATAGTTGACGGTGTTGAGGGAATTATTTGTTTAGCAGAGGGATGGCATTTGGGAAAAACTGTTCTTGTGTCTAGTTGTTCTTGTGTACAGTGCTCTATAGCGTTGTTTTGAGGGTAGGAGTTGAATCAGTTTATGTCCAGTATGTGAGGGGTCTGTAAATAGAAAGGAAAAAACAAAACAAAACAGAAAGTGGTACAATGGTAGCCAGAACCTGAGGCAATAAGCAGGTTTGCCTTTTCCTGTCCACATGTACAAAAAAGTAGACAGCATTTGAGGAGCATGCTGGCAAACTGGATGTAGTTCTTGAATGAATGATGTTGCTCAACAAGCCACAAGCTAACTCTACCCTGCAAGTCCAATATTTGTAAACCACATTAGTAGCTAATGTAATACATACATGTCCAAGCAAGATGAAATAAATCCTGGGAATTTCATAGAGACCAATCCATTTTAAAAATTACTTCAATCTGTGGGCCAGTTTTCCCTGAAAAGCCATTGTTCCTGTACACTCTCTTTTGGCTCAGGGTCAGTCTGGGTTATCCAGAGCAGTGAGACTAGTCTTCACAGTTTCCAGGCAATACTTTCATTGTTCCTGCAGACTGGAAGTTATGGGAAATTAGTCTAATTCAGGTAGTCCTCAACTTATGACCATCAACGAGACCAATTTTTCCATTGCTAAGCAAAAATATTTCTGTTGGTAAGCAAGGTGGCAATTGAGTTATCCCTATATTTACAACTTTTGTTTTGCCATAGTTGTCATGCTGTCATGAAGCGAATCCGGCTTCTCCCATTAACTTTCTTGTTGGAAGCCAGTTGGGAAGGTTATAAATGGTGAACACATGACCCCGGAATGCTGCAACTGTTGTAAATACATCCTGGTTTCCATGTGCCTAAATTTTGAACATGTGGATGCTGCAACAATCATAAGTGTATGGACAAGTCATAAGTCACTTTTTTCAGCACTGTTGCAACTTTGAATCATCACTGAATGAATGGTTGTAAGCTGAGGACTACATGTGCAAGTGGAAAACTCCAGATTTCAAAGACTGACATTGGTGAAAATAGAATTTAAGAAATAATTTCCATCCATTTTGGAACTCTAATGCTTGATAAGGCTATCTCTCACCCACTGAGAAGCACTGGAATGGGATGTGGTAGTCCCAAAATACACAGGGCCAAGATAAACATTACATTAAAACAATACCATTAGTATAACTACATACATTCAATATTTCTAAAAAAAAACTTCGTTAAAAATTACATCTTTGGCAGGAGGTTGATGATTCCATGGAAGCTTATTGGGGCTCTGTGGCCTCAGATTATGCTCCCTGCTCAAGTATTACCCCTTTCCTGTAAGGCACTGTGAAACAGACATTTCTGTGTGAAAAAATTGAGTGGAGAGGAAGAGAAAGCAAATTGGAAGATTTCCCGTGACTGAAGATGGTTGTAAAACCACATCTGAACAAAGAAGAAAAGCTGAGAGAGACGCAACAGATAGATGGACAATGTTCAGGCTCTAAAGAACAGGAAAATATTTGACACCTCGTTTGAAGATAATATATGAGGGCACCTTCTAGTGACCTTGTATTTGGTTTTAATGTTCACTAGACAACCTAGGTCAGAGAAACAGAATGGCAAGGCTGGGAAAACAAGTGGGCGTAATTCCTTCCTTCCTTCCTTCCTTCCTTCCTTCCTTCCTTCCTTCCTTCCTTCCTTCCTTCCTTCCTTCCTTCCTTCCTTCCTTCCCAGAAAGGATCCTCTCTCTATCTCCTGAGAATGAGGCAATTCAGAAACCACTTTTGAAAAATCCTCACCAAGAATATTGCTGGGATTTCTCCAGGCAGTCACCAGGAGTCAACACTGATTGGAAAGCCCATACAGAGAGAGAGAGAGAGAGAGATAGTATGTATATACAAAGCATATCATATAAGCACCAGAAAACAAGTCAGTTTTCCCATAACATCTGTGTTGACTGAAGTAAAAAAAAGTATTTCCTTTATATCTGGAAGACTGTAACTCCCATTATGCCAAGCCAATAGACCTCTGCTGGTCACAAGCCAAGACTGGAGAAATTAAGGGGAGAATGAGTAATAATCATGTAATTATTTGAAGAGAACTTAAGAGATAACAGATTTGGCCTGTGTTGTTAAGTACCAATTTTAGTTCTTAAAAACTCAAGTTGAGCACAACTCCAAACAAGCCTCCGGTGTTAGATATTAACTGCAAATGGTACTTACTAGAATGTCTAATCAAGTACCTAATTACAATTGACTTATTTCATCATTCTCACATAATTTCATTTTTTGAACAATAAACACAGGAAAGATCAAGGGAGCCCTGGAAAAAGGAGAGGGGGGATAGCTCATCATCATAAGATTCTATGGAGAAACTTTTTTTTTTACAGCAAACTATTTACTGAGAAGTAAGCTTCTTGCTTATTCCTAGTAAATACATTGCAGTCTTAATTACCTTTTACCCAATTATGTTTTCTAGAAAGGAAACATACAGCATAAGGAAGCAATTTCTCCAAAGAACAGTCTGCTCCCTTTAAATCTGTTGTTAAACTATAATATTATTCTGTGTAGCACATACTTATTTAGCTGTTTCATTGTTGTCAATAGGAATAGGTCCATACTGTAATAGTAGCAAAAGCCATTTGCTTTTTCTTCTTTAGAAGTTTTCCCAACTTTAACACAAAAAGGTCAAATAAATGCTTATTTTGTGTTTGTTTTGTTTTTGTTACCAGGCTTGATCAACATATTTTGGTGCTTACATAAAGAGCCATCAACTATGAAATGGAATTGTAGATCAAACTCTGCTGTTGCCCCCAGTTCCTGGGTGGTATTGCATTTGACTATTTGATTTACTTTTATTGGCAGTTTGGATGACATGCAGACTAGTCTCTTATGGTTCTGTGCCATGAATCTTTGCAGACAAGAGAGACTGTGTGCTTGCAGAAAAACTCTAGCCTAAGTGAACAGATACCCAACATCTGAAAGAACAAAGCTGTAATCCTAAATACATACTCAGCAAATAGCTTCCCTATCATGAAGGGTCTGTTTCTACTCACAAACAGCTCTGGATATAATATTTGTGCAAACATCGCACTGTGTAGTCCCAAAGAGAGGAAAATGTCATTTATGTGGGTCTAAAATTCAGCTCCTTCCTGCTGTTTCAGATTGGATTAATTATTGGGTGATTAACATACTGCATTTCTATATTCAAACCAGTCTTATCCAACTTCCAGAAATGCCAGTCTGCACAACCAATTCTGTGAATGGCAATCCCAACACTCAGTTTAAGTAAAACTGAACTTTAACTTAATAGTTCAAAGAGCCCAGAGATAGTCTGGGTTCATATAAGGAAGATGGATTAATATAATTGATTTTATAGTTATTTATTTATTTATTTATTTATTTATTTATTTATTTATTCGACTTATATGCCGCCCCCTCTCCCGAAGGACTCGGGGCGGCTTACAAATTAAAAACAACACAACAATAAATTAGATAAAACCAGATTAAACAAATCAAGCCGAATTAACACTAAAATCCCAAAATTAAAACTCTAAAAACCACCCCACCCCAGGGTCATAGCCCGGGTTGATTAAACAACCAGGTCTTCAGATCGCGATGGAAGGTGTGGAGGTCAGGGGCCAGGCAGAGCTCCAGGGGAAGTTGATTCCAGAGTTCCAAAATTATAGTTTGTAATTTCAATTTATTTTGTAAACTGGAATTAAATCATGGTGTAACATGCTGGTAAGTGAGAATTCAGTTACAGGTTGATTTCCATAAAATCACTGAGGTTTAGTTTCATAACTAATGAGTCCAAATTACTCAATTAGCTTTTAAGCCTGGTCCATGTACTACTGAAAATATATGTGAGTAATTCTCCTGTGGTTAGACTTCATCACTCTAGTATGGAAGAATACTATAACAGAAGTGTGAAGTAATATATTTTAATTACTTGTCCTTGTTGTCTACTGACTGTAAGCCTTAGACACAAAGAATTCCTGGGAAAAGAAGATAACTTGTCTTTTGTAGAATGTGCTAGTGGCCTTGACTTTGAAGCTGTCTAAATAGACTATAAAATGATATGTGTGGAAACATTCTAATCGGTCTTCCCTATGTTATCTTTTATTATTATTAATTAACTTTTTACTGCCAGCATTTTGTGCAATTATTGTAAGAGGTTACAAGGTTCAAATTACAAATGCAGGCATATTGTCTAAAACTGAAATAAATAATACAATTCAGAATAATGCTACACATGCAGAAAATAAATGTTAAGGAATCTAGATCTTATAATTATTTAACAGGATTATAAAACTATCTTGTGAATAAAAATACTAAAATGCTTTACTTACTAAGTATTACACTGGAAATAAGTATATGCGCACATACTATATACCTGTAAGTTTATAAATCTTATTATGGTTGATTCTTAGTGAAACATAACAAGACTAAAAACACAAAACATGAAAGCATTTTTAAAAAACTGAGTTGTATATTAATAGGGTCCTAAAAGTTAAAGGAGAAGCAAAGACAGCTGGAAGAAATTGTTCAACTCTCCTAGAGACGTTAGAGTACCTGACAACAACACTAGGAAGCAAATGATTTTGTCCTCAAAACTACAGTACTAAGACTACTATTAATAGCAGAGTCATAAGTCAGTGCGTGCTTCTATAGAAAGGACATCTAAGAAACACAAGAGCTATAAATAGGAAACCTTTTCATATTAGCAAAGGTTACTAGAAGAATATTATGTATTTAATATTATCTAACTAGTGCATTGCTATAAGGACAACAATTTCTGAGCGTTTTCTTTAACCTGATTTAAAGTTTTGTCCTTTGCAATTTGGGAGGGAAAGTACAATAATATCACTTTTTCAGAGCAAACCTTCCCATGACCTGGAGAAACATGAACCTCTACCTTATATTAAAAAGACACTTAGAGGAGTAAGTTAGTAGTAGTCCTCAGCTGATGTTCAATGCCAGGCAGGTGATTAGCTCACATGTTGGTACTTTCAGGAATTGAATTTATTTAACAGTAAACCAAGTAAGTGGCAATCTCTGCATGTTACATTTCCTAATCAAAGTAGGTTATCTTGCCCTGTGCAATGTTACTACCTACACAAAGAATTAAGAGTCAGGTAGACATGAAGTTTAAATAGCATGAGTGTAAAGCAGTAGCTCATCAAGTTTTGAAATCGGACACATAGAAAAATAGGCTTGGGAAATATAGGAAGAGAGAGGAAGGGGAGCACTTTAAATACACAATCTAGTTTTTATTTTATTTTAATGCCCCATATTATCTAAGCAAATATTTTAATAACAGAAGATTTTGGTCAATTTTAGCTGATTTTCTCTGCTATCCTCTTTTTATGATAGCCGTTGCTCTTAAGTGCAACAGAAATATTTGTAAAAATTGTTGCCATTCTCCTTTCACATAGGTTCAGTTCTGGTGGTGGCCCCAGATAATTCGTTAAAAAAAGAAATGAGACTGTCATTACTCAGTGAAAGACAAAATGGGCACTATTTTCTAATGGCTGCTGGGTAATGCTGCAATTAGCTTTCTAGTCTGCTGCTGACCTTCTGTGGTTGACTCATCTTATCTTCTTCTGAATATTTACCAGAGGGCTTTTTGGGGGCAGGGAGGTATCAAACCTGAATTCATTATTAGAGCACAGAATTCATCTTTATTTCTGATAGGATGTGTTATTTAGGAAGAAGATTCATAATGTGGGTAAATTCAACTATTCAACATTGGGAACCATCCATTTATTCATACCAACAGGAAGGAAGGAAGATGAGGGTTATTACAATTTAAAATTCACTACAGTTTAGCTGAAGATGAATCCATTCATCTGTTGAATATAAAGGACAGGCAGTTCCTCACTGCAGCCTTGTCTCTCATACTGATCATGGGTGTTTCATCATCATCATCATCATCATCATCATCATCATCATCATCACCTTTATTGTCATTGTACATATATACAACAAAATATGATTCAACAAAATTGCCTTCTGCCATATTTAGAGTCTGGATTATAGTCTGATTATAGTGGATTGTTGAGTTGGTCAGAGTAAGATCATGGGATATGGGATATCTTTGGGAAAAGAGACAAGTAAACATGGTGTGTACATTCCATTATTCTGTTTTATCAATCTGAGATTTCCTGGATTACCCAAACTATGATCAGCCTAACTAATCTGGTGTAATTAGTAGGAATGCTATTCTAGAATATTTTCACCATCATAAATAGCCTTTTATTTTCTTGTATCCCTTCATCTGTACTCGATTCTGTTAAGTTTGCATGAAGAGTCAGACGTGAAGAGCTTCAGTGAAGAGTTTATTTAGTGACTACAGCTTGAATGGACCCAACTTGGCTGGGCTATGGCTGCTACTTATAGCCAGCAGCTGTAGTTGCCAGCCAATCAGAGTGCAGGGTTTTCCACTTTTAAACCAATCATATTTGACATTTTACAAGAACAATTCAAACTAAACCAATGACATTCAAACCTACATACATAACATATTCCATTATACAATGATTTATTTTTCCTTATCTCCATTTTTTGGGGATATGCGGCTTTTATTCTTGTAAAACATATATTTTGTGTGGGGGGGGTTTGGTAATGGATTGCAATCCTGAAAGGTGGAAAATATGTGTTTATATGAGTGCACACTTAATCGTTGATCAATAACAGAAAATTTCAGTTCACATCCTGAAACTGGAAAGGCTATGAAAATGCTGTAGCACCAAGAATTATGTTTTAAGAATTATGAGTGGAGAAAAGAGGAAAGGAAGAAAATCTGAAGCATTTTTGCTGACTCCTGATTTAAAGGGTATCAAATTAGTGATAATGTAAGGAGACACCTTGACTTAAGTGGCATAGATAAATGTTTTAGCAATATGCAGGATTTAAAACCTATTGAGAGACAATTTTACCAAGAAAGAATGATTATTACTTAGGGACACTTTTCACTGTATTTCTGCTTTTTCAGCAAATTGTTCCCCCATTCATATTCTCTCTGTGTGTGTCAATTCTTGGAGAATCTAGTCAACTTTTCCTTGAATACATCTCATGTTTTTAATGCATATAAGCCTTCCTGATAAGAAGATATTACTATTGCTATTATTATTATGGTTGGTTGCAATCAACCGAATCAGAGATAGGTAGATGTTGTTGTTTGATGGTTAAAAGGTATCATTGTAGGACAGGGGTCTTCAAACTTGACAGCTTTAAGACTTGTGGACTTCAACTCCCAGAATTCCTCCTTTGTCATATTAGCTCAGGAATTTTGGGAGTTGAAGTCTGCAAGTCTTAAACTTACCAAGTTCGAAGTCCCTTGTTGTAGGATATAAGCTGTTCCAAGTCAAGCTGTCTTTTGCAATTGACCGACTACCATCCAAATCAATTCACTGCAGGATGAAAGCCTCTTTGTTGAAGGTTATGGATCATAATCTACCATGCTGGTTTGCAGATAGATTTTTTTTCAGACTTTCCAGTCTGAAAGTAAGTGGCCCAAGGTCCCATCATACACAGTAATGGTAAAGATTTGAAAATCTATGTACCATGGATCATGACCCAGGAATCTTTGCCAGAAAAATTATAAATGGTACTCAGTTAAGTGGAAAAAACTGTAATTCTTCTATCTAACCCAGATAATGATTTGTGAAATGTGTAATGTTACATAAATGCCCAGAGAGCTTTTAGCCTTATGGCCATCTATTCTTCACTAACTATTTCATAATCCATAATACCAAAAAGTAATCACTCAAATAAGCTCATGAGGAAAGTAATGATGTGCTCTTACAGCCTGGATCCAAGGACAAGCCATCTATCAGCATCAGAGAACAAGTGGACCAGATTTCTCATTTTATTCATTTTTATTTGAAAATGAGCACATTGGTTAAGAATCTGAGCACATATATAGCACGTGGGCAGTGAACTTGAGGCTTTCCCACTGTATCCAACTAATCAGATTTCTGAGAGAATGGTAAGTCGTTCAAACACACATCTACTTGTAAACTAGCTTATCTCAAAAAGGTGACACAATCACCGGAATGTCAGAGTTTGTTTTGTCAGTAAAAAGCATTGTTGTGCAGAGTGACACTTCCTTTGCAAGGAAGCTGCAATATCGCCTTTAAAACGGCAGCATCAACTTATGCCAGGAAGCAAACTTTTGGAGTGATCTCTAAAATGGCTGCCATGGTTGCTATAGTCAGTCACAAAACATTGATTAAGAAGACAAGGAGGTTAGGGTTTGATATCTATTAGCTTTCCCCTCAGATCATCTCTAGCATCTTTCTGTCCTTTTCTCAAGGCTAATGGGCCTACGTCCAAACAAAGCACTTGCCTGAAGCCATTCAATATGATTATTTTCTAAAGAATCCCTCTAGGCACTTTTGTAAATAAAATGATGCTGGAGGCTGGAGCTTTGTTTTGTAGCATGGCATCTTTCCAGATTATTATTGTTTAATCAAAAAAAAATCTTCTAAAATTTTGATCTGGTGATGCAGTGAGCCTCACCTTGTGCAGGGAGGCACCAAGGGTGGTGTCCACAAGCCCATGTTGCTTACCCCAAAACTATATAAAATATTATCTTGATGTGTAGGATAAACCATTGTATCACAGGGCAGCATAAAAGGTCTTTTTAAAAATAGCTTTCTCAATTAAGCTTTTTATTTTCCGAAACTTTGATGTTGATTTTCTTCAGACTCAAACAACCTGGTCAGCTATTAGCTATTTCATCATACTGAGTTTATTGCTGTGATTTCCTCTGAAAAAAAAAAGATGCACAAATGTCTATGGAAAAAAAGGTGCTTTTTTTTCAAGAGCCAATTAGACTTTTTGGAGCTGAAGAAGCTTCTTGGATGAGAAGCGAAACGTCTTCCAAGAAAAACAAAACAAAACAGAAAGTCCAGTTGCCTCTTGAAAAAAGCACCTTTGGGGACATTATGTAGAAATGTTGCTGAACCTTCCAACAATGTTTTTTTCTTGTGGAATCCTTGATGTTCTCTGAGCTTGGTTGTATTCTTGTAGATCAGGGGTGGCAGCCTGCAGGCCAAATGCATCACACGCAAGCCATGGCCACCCCAGCTCCACAAATGGGAAAAACGTCATGAAATGTCATGTGACAGCAAGGTGATGCGACGAGTTTGACATCCATGTTGTAGATGGTTCATTAGTTAACCTGGTAACATCTTCAGTGCTAGAAGAGAGTAGGGTTTGCTCTCTGGTACATACAATCAATGTTGGTGGCAGTGTTGTTTTTTTCTTGGTAGTTCCTTGATTAGGCTGTGTTTATTGTTTCCTTGTTTGTCTGAGTTGGAATTTATTTATTTATTTATTTATTTACTTATTTATTTATTTTATTTATGAGATTTATATGCCGCCCTATCTCCCTAAGGACTCAGGGCAGCTTACAATACTAAAAACAACACACTAGAAATATTAAAAAGTAATTAAACCCAAAATCTCATAAATTAATTAAATTTAAAACAGCACTAAAACAACCTCCCCCCCTCCATCAGTCCAGGTAGGCTTGTTGGAACAGCCAAGTTTTTAGGCCACGGCGGAAGGATCGGAGGTCAGGGGCCACCCAGAGCTCCAGGGGCAGCTGGTTCCAAAGGGTGAGCGCCGCCACAGAGAAGGCCCTTCCCCTGGGAGCTGCCAGCCGGCATTGCCCTGGCTGATGGCGCCCTGAGGAGGCCCTGCCGGTGGGAGCGCACAGGTCGTCGGGAAGCTGTTATTGGCAGCAGAGTTTCCTGCAAATACCCTGGTCCAATGCCATGAAGGGCTTTATAGGTTAACACCAGCACCTTGAATCCTTGAATTTGATTGGAGTATTGTAATGGCTTGATTGCTTCATGTTAATCCTCGTGTTAATCCCCACTTATTTGAGTGTCGATCACTGGCAAGGAGATATTTTGGTCTTTTTGTTTCCTTTTTAGTGTTTTCATTGTTTCTTTTGAAAGGTGTGTAAATATTGTTTATCTCTGTGTATCTATTGATGGCTGGTTTATGAGTGCCAAGCTTCCAACAATTCCTTAGTGTTTTTGAACTTAGCTGGGTCTAGAATGCTCACAGTTTCTCAGTTGGAAGTATGGTTGAATCTGTCCATGTGAGATTAAGGGTTTTGTTTTTGTGACTGCTGACTGCTAGTTGGTGTTCATGAATGCACTTCTGCTTGTTTTGAGCTGTCTGTCCTACATAGTGGCTATTACAATTCTTTCGCAGTGTGTTAATAGATTTTTCTTGTTTTTCCTTATTGAACTACTAGATCTTTTGCTTTATTTAAGATTTGTGAAGGACTTTAGTTTGTTTGTGTCCTAGGGTGATACTATGAGGTAGTAGTCTGTTGGTTATTTCTGAGGTGTTTTGGATGTCTACTTGTGTTATCCTTTTCCTAGTTTGTGTTGGTTATGCTGGAGTGCTTTGAATAATCAGGTGCTTTTTGATAAATATGTATGGATATCCATTTTGTTGGAAAATATATAGGCACTCTATTTCCTTTTTCTGATGTTCAGCATAGCTGCAGCGTGTTTGTGCTCATCTAAATAATAATAATAATTATTATTATTATTTATTTTTGTATGCGCCCTACTCCCAAAGGACTCAGGGCGTGAACATACAAAAGGATATACAATAAAATAACTAAAAACAAGTCCAAATTACCAAGAGTTAAAACAATAAAATTACAAATAAACAAACAAATTAAAACTACCCACCCCAGGGTCAATCCAGGCCAGCCTGCTGAAACAGCCAGGTCTTCAAGTCTCGACGAAAGGAGCGGAGATCAGGGGCCAAACGCAGATCCGCAGGAAGCTGGTTCCACAGGGCGCTCCCACAGAAAAGGCCCTAGCTCTGGGAGCCGCCAGCCGACAATGCCTGACCGCGGTATTCCCAGAAGGCCCCTCCTATGGGAGCGCCGGGCGATTGGACTGCGATGCAGGCAGGAGGCGATCCCGCAGGTACCCTGCACCCAAGCCATTAAGGGCTTTATAAGTTGTTACTAACACCTTGGAGGAAACCTGGAAGGCAACCGGCAACCAATGCAGGTCGCGCAGGAGGGGTGTAACATGGGAGTATCGGGATACCCCCATCACAGCCCAGCGCCGCATTCTGCTGCAACCTCCGGGTAATCCGCAAGGGAAGCCCCATAATGTTCTTACCTAGGGACTCTTGTGGAAGGTTCTATTATTAGCTTGAAGGTGGAACACTTGGCTAGTGGAACACTAGTTTATGATAAACTTGTGTTTCTAATTTGCTGTTATTTCCTCTCCTAATGAGGTCATCAGAGAAGAATGATATATTGTAATTTTCTTCTTCCTTTGTGAGTTTTATTCCTTTGAAGGTGTTATTTCATGTGTCTTTTCCAGTTGTTCTTGTTCTGTTATGACAAAGGTGTCAGCTACATATTGGACCCATACTTTTGGTGGTATGCCTGAGAGTAGAGTTTCTGCATCTTGCATTAGTCTCTGATGTGGATACTGAAACTAGTGACCCCATGGTTGTTCCTCTGATTTGTTGGTATGTTTGTCCCTCAAACTGAAAGTAGGTAGTAAGGCAGAGGTAAAAGTCTGTAGAGATTCTTGGTCATTCAGGTCGTGGTTGTCCCAAAGGTGCTTTTTCAGGAGTCAACTGGACTTTCTTGTTTTTTTTCCTTTTGAAGACATTTCACTTCTCATCCAAGAAGCTTCTTCAACTCTGACAGGATCCTGTCAGAGCTGAAGAAGCTTCTTGGATAAGAAATGAAATGTCTTCAAAAAGTCCAGTTGCTTCCTGAAAAAGCACCTTTAGGATAAGGCAGAGGAAGATGTGGTCCATGATTCTGGGTACAGATAATCCTCGCCTTATAACAGTTCATGTAGTCACCATTCAAAGTTACAATGGCACTGAAAAAAATGACTTATAACCATTTTTCACATTTATGACATTTGTAGCAGTCCCATGATCATGTGATTAAAATTGGCATCTGGTTCATACTTATGGCCACTGTTGTGTCCCAAGGTCATGTGATTACAACCTTTTGACAGGCAAGGACAATGGGGAAGCCATATTTACTTAACAACCTTGTTACCAACTGATCAACTGCAGTGATTCACTTAACAACTGTGGCAAGAAAGGTTGTAAAATGGAGCAAAGTTCACTTTACAAATGTCTCACTTAACAAGATAAATTTAATGTAACCACTCATATTGTGAGGGCCACCTGCTCCCAAGCCGATCGAGCCCAGTTAAGAGCCCATATAAGGACTTACCTGGTAGCTATGGGGGTGGCGAGAAGGTCTTATCTCTCCACCCTCATAGCGTCCACAGATAACCGCCCAGCCACCCTGTTTAGGGCCACCTGCTCCCTCTTACATCCGAGGGAGGTGGTGAACCCTCTCTGGGGAAGGGCTGAGGAATTTGGTCAATATCTGTTGGATAAGATCGTGTGGATTCGGGGCGGGTTGTGCTCCACCTTGCAGTGGTCTGAGGATCGTGGTGCAAGTAGTCTGGCTGATGTGATCTGGGCTGAGTTTGACCCTGTTTCCGAGGATGAAATGGACAGGATTATGCAGCGTCTGAGTTCCACCACATGTTTGTTGGACCCGTGCCCTTCCTGGCTGGCTTATGCGCCAGGGAGGTCGGTTGGCTCGGGCAGTGGTCAACGCCGTTAAAGGAGGGTGTCTTTCCCTCCGCCTTGAAAGAGGCGGTGGTGAGCCCCTCCTGAAGAAGCCTGCCCTGGACCCGACCATGTTAGACAACTTCCGTCCAGTCTCCAACCTTCGTTTTTGGCGAAGGTTGTTGAAGTGTGGTGGCTCAGCAGTTTCCACTTTTCCTGGATGAAGCAGACTACCTAGATCCGTACCAATCGGGCTTCCGGCCTGGTTTCAGCACGGAGACGGCATTGGTCGCACTGATGGATGATCTCTGGAGGGCTCGGGACAGGGTTTTTTCCTCTGTCCTGGTCCTATTAGACCTCTCAGCAGCTTTTGATACCATCGACCATGGTAGCCTTTGCGCGCCTCGAGGGGCTGGGAGTGGGGGCACTGTTCTTCGGTGGCTCTCCTCCTACCTCTCTGGGTGGTCGCAATCGGTGTTGTCAGGGGGACAGAGGTCGGCCCGAGGGCGCTCACTTGTGGGGTCCCTCAGGGGTCAGTCCTCTCCCCTTTATTTAATATCTACATGAAAGCTGGGTGAGATCATTCGTGGTTTTGGGGTGAGGTATCACCAGTATGCTGATGATACCCAGTTATACATCTCCACCCCAAACCAAATCAGTGATGCCCTCTCCGTGATGACTCGCTGTCTGGATGCGTGCGGATCTGGATGGGACGGAAACATGCTTGGCTCAACCCGGCCAAGACTGAGTGGCTGTACATACCGGCATCTCGGTCCAGTCAAGAGTGTCCATCGTTGACCATAGGGGGAGTGGTGTTGCCCCTGTGGATAGGGCACAGAACCTGGGGTCCTCCTGGATGCGGCTCCAATTGGAGGAGCAGGTGGGGGTCGTCGCCAGGGGGGCCTTTGTCCAGGTCCGGCTGGTTTGCCAGCTTCACCCGTTTCTGGACCGAGATGCCCTGTGTACAGTCACTCATGCCCTTGTTACCTCGACTTCGACTACTGCGCTCTCTATTTAGGACTGCCCTTGCACACCATCCGGAGGTTGCAGCTGGTGCAGAATGCTGCCGCGCGGGTTGTGATGGGAGTTACCCGATTCTCCCATATTACCCCCCTCCTGCGTGGCTTGCATTGGTTGCCGGTTGCACTCCGGGTGAGGTTCAAGGTTTTGGCTTTAACATTCAAAGTCCTACAAGACATGGGTCCACAATATTTAAGGGAGCGCCTCCTACCGATATCGGGGACCAACCGCCCTGTATGGGCACACAGGCAGGGGCTCCTCGGGGTCCCGTTGGCAAGCCAATGTTGGCTGGCGGTCCCCCGACGACGAGCCTACTCTGTGGCCGCCCCTGACTTATGGAATCAACTGCCTCTGGACCTCTGCCTGGCCCCTGACCTCCGCACCTTCCGCCGCGATTTGAAGACCTGGCTATTTGACCAAGTCAGGCTGTGATTACCTTACCAGGGGCATGGGACAGTTTTAATTTTTAATTCGGTTTTATTGGACCTTATAGTGATTTAATTTCTTTTTAATTATTTATTGTATTTGTATGTTTTAACTGTGAGCCTCCCCGAGTCTTCGGAGATGGGGCAGCATATAAGTCCAATAAAATAAATAAATAAAATAAATATTTGTTTCTCTGAGTCCTTTTCTTAAAGACCATCCTTGACAATTAGTAAAGAAGCTAAGTCACCCCTCCCCAAGTTGGAGCCAAACTCCACTGTATCATCTGAAACATCATGTCTGAAGTGGTATCCAAGAGAGGCAGATGAGTTTCCAGGTAAAACGCCAAATATCCTCTAAAAAAATAAAATTACTGTGTTTCTTGGCCATGAATGGAAGATACCAGATGGTTTTGGATGCATATTAAACAGAAGACAAGTTCTCTTGGCTTATTGAAATTTGTTCAGAGATTGTGTTTATATTTTTAACATGCTTTCTTTGGAGGCAAAATTTGCCCATATTCTTCAAGTTTTTCATAAAAAAGAAAACACAGATCAGAACATTTTCTTTAGGGGTGTACCCGCCCTCTGGAATCAACTACCCGTGGAGCTGCGGATGGCTCCTGACCTTCGATCCTTCCGTTGCGACCTGAAGACATGGCTTTTTCGATCGGCCAACCTGGACTGAAGGGGTTTTTTAAAAAAAATATTTAAATTTATTTGTTGGTTCTAATGTTTTAATGTTTGTAATTGGGGTTCTCTTATTTAATAGTTTTTTAAATTTTGTATTTCTGTTTTTTATTGTTGTGAGCTGCCCTGAGTTCTTTGGGAGATAGGGCGGCATAGAAATCCCAATATTAAATTAAATTAAATTAAATTAAATTAAAGTTTCCTAAGGCCCATTTCTCTGAAAACAAAAATCATTGTGCACAGCTCCATAAATCTAGTTCCTGGAAATTTACAGAACTGGTATCACTTATAATGCAGTAATAGTTTGGTTAACTTCTAACACCTCACTGAAACCATAGCTGTTCAGTTTTCATATAAACCAACCTTGTATGAAAGATCCTACTGTGAGAAATCACGTGTAACCCATGCCAAAATGAACTTCAGATACCGTTCTTTTTTCTAAAATGCTAACAACGTGCCTCATAATAACCTTAACAAAAGGATTTGTTGTTTAGTTAAGGAAACAAACAGATGCAGGAATTGGATATGGCTAGTCTAGAAAAAAGGACTATGGGTGACATGATAGCAGTTTCAATATTTGAGGGGCTGCCACAAAGAAGAAGGATCAATTTATTTCCCAGAGGGCAGGGCAAGAAACAATGGATGGAAACTAATTAAGGAGAGAAGCAACCCAGAATTAAGGAGGAACTTCCTAATAGTGAGAACAATTAACCAGTGGAATGGCTTGCCTTCAGAAGTTGTGGGAGCTTCATCACTGGAAGAGACTGGACAGCTATTGGTCTAAAATGGTATAAGGTCTCCTGCTTGAGCAGGGGTTGGACTAGAACATCTCCAAGGTCCCTTCCAACGCTGCTGTAACTAACTAACAATCCTAACAAAGCCCCAACATTTCCAGTGTCCCACTAATGTCAGAGTAGCTTGACGAAAATACAGGAAGAGCAGTATCTGCCTATTGCAAGCTTGAAAACTAGTTTAAATATGAAGAGCATTCAGCAGAAGCAGCAGCCTGCAAAATAGCATAGGATCTAGTGTATTCCAATCCTAGCTGCCCTCACCAATTCCAATAACTTAAGAAGGTGGGTATTTTCTAGGGTTGTTAATTTCCAGTCCTAAAAATAAGTGACCTTGGAGGGCAATTGACATCTGGGAGGAAGAATTCTTGACCCTGAGGTTGAATTCTTGACCTTTGATCTTGATGAATGGGAAGCAGCATGTGTTCCTTGTACCTTTAAGGATAATGTTTATGCAAGTTCATACCTCAGATGTTAAATGGAAAGAAATGAAGGTAGCAAAGGGAGATTTGCAAAAAATTATTTGTGCTTATTTTTTAATTATTATTTTCCCGTCATTATTATATGAACTTTCTCATTCACTGAGTTAATTGCTGAAGCTCTTTTTCTGGCGCTTTCTCCATCATAATGATGAAGGTTGACAATTAGAGATCAGGCCTTACCATTATTACCTGGCAAGCATTATACAGCATTGTTCCCTGATGTAGATTGTTATGTTTCCAATTCTTGTCATCAGTGTTTTTCTACTGCTTAAATTTTTTATTATCTATACACTGCCTAGAATTGCTTCAACAAATAACATTGCAATATGCTTGCTCCAGAATATTTACTTGAATCTTTCTTTGGTGTTATGTTAGTGACTCTCTCTCTCTCTTTCTCTTATTTTTTTTTAATCTGGGAATTCTGAAAATGAGTTGTATAGAAATTAAACTGACAATATATGCCTGTTAACTTGCTAAAAATAAAATTGGTAAAATAGAATATTAAATATATTTCTGACAGTTCCTAATCTTCTACTGGGTGTAAAATACATATTTCAATATACTAGTGATGAGCCATCAAGTGCATTTAAAATTGTTTCTACTTCTGTTTCTGAACTTATTGCTATTTCTGTCTCTGCCTATATTTTTTTAGGAGTGATGTCACACTTTATCTCTTCAAAGATTTATCATATAGAATATTTTCTTTTCTCCTTAGCAGCTAATTTTTCTCAGTACAGCATATTCTTTCTTATTTGTATAGTTTTGCAGCTGGACTTCTTTCTTCTTTGAAGAGTTTATAGCACTGGATTTGAATTTCTTTTAGTCATTAAATTCACAACTCAGTTGATGCTGCTGCATCTAAAATAGGTCATGTTGTATACACAACCATGACCGTTATCAATTCGTCATTGCATAATACATTCCTGTAGTAGAATATGCTGCATGCTCAAGGAGAGCTTTTTAAATTTGTTTCTGCAGATACTGTACTGCTGTATTTTGAAATTTTACATAAAACTAACTTTAAAACAAAACCAGCAGAAACCCCACCTGTCTTTACAAAAATTGTGGACTGTTTCTTAAAACGACAGTGACAGTCCCAACAAGATATAATATGTAACCCTTTTGGTAAGTGAAATTCTTGAATAGTATAAACACACATATTTTAAACATCCTATATTAAAACCTATGAACTCTCTCTCCACAGATAGACATATGTCATTGTTATTGTTCTCCGCCAGCTCAATATGCTTTTAATGGTTTTTCAACTTTCCTGTTTCTGTTTATTGCGTGCACAACTGTTTAGCTTTGTAATACAGGTAGTGCTTGACTTACAACAGTTCATTAGTGACTGTTGGAAGTTACAACTGCACTGAAAAATGTGACTTATGACCAATTTTCACATGAGTGTTGCAATGGGGGCAAAATTCACTTAACAAATGTCTCACTTAGGAACAGAAATTTTGGGCTCAATTGTGGTCATAAGTCGTGGACTACCTGTAAATCTGTTTTTTTCTCTCCTTTTGCATTGTTTCATTCTGCTAGTCTATCCTTTCATTAAGTTAAAACGCCAAACATGAACATATTTTGAAATCTCTTTATTGACATTGTCCATCTTCTCACAACACCAAAACTTTTCAATTGCCTGCATTTTCTCTCATGCTTCTTGTGCTAAATAAGCTTTTTATAAATAAATAAGATAAGTAAGCATTATCTTTATGGTTGTATGACAAGATAGTCAAAGCTTCATTTTCTAAATAAGTGTAATTATTGTTTGGCCTACCTTCATTCCCCCCTTTAATATCATCCTACATTGACCACTGAAGACCAAATCGCAAATAATAAAATTTACATCTAGGTAAAGAATGGATCATCTATTTGTCAATCATCTATGGAGTCAACACTGATCTGATGGCACATAATCAGTCAGAGACGGGATGATGCTACCCATCTCTGAGTTTTTAATACAAAGTGAAATTGCCTGTATTTTACTATTTATCTTTATAACTAATAAAGGCAAATGTGATATTGTCCTTATTATCAGAACTGCTTGCAAATGGGATGCTTACAGTATATCTATATATCTCATCATCTGCAATGTTCCTTGAATCTTGTTTTTAACTCAGTCACCAGATTGTGAGAATTTTTTTTTTTAATTACATTTATATGCCGCCCTTCTCCGGAGACTTAGGGCGGCTTACAATTTTTGGGATACAACCCAGTGTGCTCAGCAATAGCCTTCATTCCATTGTATATGCCTGCTTATTACTAAGCGGCATTTTTACAAAGTCAGCTTATTGCCCCCAACAATCTTGGGTCCTCAATTTACCTACCCCGAGAGGATGAAAGGCTGAGTCAACCTTGAGCCTGGTGGGATTCGAGCCTACAGCAGTTGTAGGCAGCTGGAACTTAAGTGCAGGCAATTAACAGCCTGAGCCACCAAGGCCCTTGGGACAAGTTGGCAGAATGTGGACTTGTAAAACTCCAGATTCAGTCCATGAGATCTTCAGTTGAAAAGAAACTACACCAAAAATTATGTAAGAAAATAGCTGGTACAACTCATCATGCACAACTTTATGTAGGAGTTTCCTCTCATTTTATTCCCCTAAGTGACATTGTGAGGTAAATAGGATGAGAGAGAGAGGGGGGGAGGGAGGGAGGAAGGGAGGGAGGGAGTGTCATTTGGTTATTGATGGTTGAATGAGAACTTTTACACCCAAAGACATTTCATTTCTCATCCAAGAAGCTTTTTCAGCTCTAACTGGATAGTGGGGGATGAAAGAATTTATACTCCTTGCGGACAGCTGGTCATTTGCATTATTTTAGAGGGTTGTTGAGACCACTTGGAGGTTTGCTACTTAGGTGACCTGAGGACACAGATAAACCTCCAAATGGCCTCAATGGGTGTAAATGGGTGTAAATGTCCAGGAGTATAAATCCTTCCACTCCCCACCATCCAGTCAGAGCTGAAGAAGCTTCTTGGATGAGAAATGAAATGCCTTCAAAGAAGAAAGATAAAACAAGAAAGTCTAATTGCCTCCTGAAAAAGCACCTTTGGGATAACCATGACCTGGAGAACTGAGAATCTCCATAAGCCAAAAGAAAAAAGAAGTTAGCTATTATTTTAATGAATCAAGAACTATTCATATTCGTCTTCCAGTTCCAAAGCATTCCTTCTTGTTTGAATTTGATGCAGTGCACATCTCAAATCTAAAGGGCAACACTGTATACAATTTATATTGTGTTTGTTTAACAAGAACCCACACCTCTATTCAAAACTACAAGAATGTCAGCTGTCAGTTAGATAAATAATTTCTAAATGACAGAGGCTTCAGAGAACTGAGTAGCACTGTTAAAAGTCAAGCCAAAATAAACTCCGCTTATTTAACCCTAATTTTACACTGATGGTACAATAATACAGTTCTGAAGATGATAAATAAACTTTAAAAAAACCTTGAGGATATAGATTAACAATGGCTTATATCTGGGAATAGCTTAAGGAAATAGAGTAAACCAAATAATTATAAGGGAAGTAAAATATATATTTTGAAAACTTCTGTTTAGACTGTGATATATGAGCATATTTTAAAATCTATTTGCAGAGAAGAAAAATATAAAAAAAATCAATCTTGGGCAAGCATGGTACACGCAATAATAAATAAAGCTTGGGAGAAAAAACATTTATTTGATTTTTAAATGTGAAATTACATATTGCACTTCCCAAACCTATAGGTAACTTAAAAATCAATTGTCAAGGCACAATATTAGATAAAATATTATTAGTGCCTGAGACAAAACAGAGAAACTCTATAAATATCTACTTGAGACCATAAAATGTATGAAGAACAAGTTCTGTTTAAGATGTTCTATAGGTAGCATCTTCCACAGGCTAGGTTAGCAAAACTGTATGGTTCTCAATCACCTGTATGTTGGAAATGCTTGAAAGAACAGGGTACCTTTTATCATATGTGGTGGGACTACAAAAAAAATACAGGAATTTTGGCAAAAAATTTGGCTATGGCTGGAAGAAATGTTAGGTTTAAAAATTAGCTTTGTACCAGAGATGTTCTTATCAGGTATCATAAAAGATAACTTTTGCAAATCAGATATTTACTTAATTATCCATGTAATTACAGGAACAAGAATATTACTAGCCCAAAATTGGAAGTCAAAAGAAATTTCGAATGATGATGCTATAATAGATAAGATTTTTTCAATGCGCTGAATTAGATATCTTTTTTTAAAATTCATATTTAAATGCCGCCCTTCTCTGGAGACTCAGGGCAGCTTACAATTTTTGGAGCACAACCCAATGCACTCAGCAATAGCCTTCATTCCATTGTATATGCCTGCTTATTACTAAGAGGCATTTTTACAAAGTCAGCTTATTGCCCCCAACAATCTTGGGTCCTCAATTTACCTACCCCGAGAGGATGGAAGGCTGAGTCAACCTTGAGCCTGGTGGGATTCGAGCCTGCAGTAATTACAGGCAGCTGGAACTAAGTGCTAGGCGTTTAATAGCCTGCACCACCATCTTGACACTAGAATTAAAAGAACGAGATGTATCTGAATATTATAAAGTATGGAATATTATAAAATATGGAATAATTTTTACACATGGAGGGACATGAAAGGAAGTCTATAAAATGAAAATTAGAATTTAGGTTTAATTGAAATGTGGTTCAAGAATAAGATTTAATAATGATACAAAGATTAAATGTATATATGTAAATGTATGTATATATGTATATAAATGTTTAGATTTGCTATTGATTTTTCTTTAGTTTAAAATGTAAAGACTGTAAAGTATATCAATGAAAGTTCACCACGTTTAATACTTTTTTAATGTTATTTTCTGTCAGAAAGTAGAACTTTCTGGAGTTACTATGCAGTTTACAAATTAGTAGAGTTTGATGGGGTGATCAAACCTACCAATGACAGGGTGGCATTGAGCACCTCACTGTGATACTGTAGGACACGCCCCTAAGTATAAAAGGGCTGTCAACTGTCATTTTCAATGAGAGAAAGAAAATGAGGAGATTCTAAGGAGATTCTGTGGAGACTCATTTTGTCTGAGGGAGATTGGAGATACTGAGAAGATCCAAGACTCTGAGGAGATATTAGGATTTGACAGACTGAGGTCTGTGTATGAGAAGATATAGCAAAGAGATCTGAGAGAAGATCTATAACCTAAAGAGAAAGGGACTTTCTAAAGAGGTTAGCTATATCTAAGAAGAGGTTATGAGAGGAAGAACTGTGAATCTCTCATAGAGACTTCTAGTTCCTTGAAGGACTGTTTAAGAGGAACGAAAGAAGAAAAGACTCTGTATATATTTAAGAATAATATATTTATTGATTGTTTATGTTATAAATAAATCAGTTTTGATCTGACACAACTTGGCATTGCAATTTATTGAATGACTCTGTGAAATAGATATAGGTTTAAAGATCCAGGCCAAATTCAATTAATATTATTTAACATTTTCAATATTTTTTTAAAAAAATCTGGATAGATCAACATTACAATTTTAAACTAGCTCATTATAGAAAATATATGGACAAAAATTAAATAGTAATTTATTAAAATTGTGTACTGCCTGACTCTCAATGACTCTGGATGGCTCACAACAAGAAAACAAATAACAAAATATGCATTCAAAACTGAATACAGCTAGTCCTCAAGTTACAACAGTTCATTTAGTGACTGTTTAAAGTTACTATGGCTCTGAAAAAAGTGACTTATGACCATTTTCCGCACTTACAACTGTTGCGACATCCCCTTGGTCACGTGATCAAAATTTGGATGCTTGGCAATTGACTTGTATTTGTGATGGTTGCAGTGTCCCCGGGTCATGTGATCGGCTTTTGTGACCTTCTGACAAGCAAAGTCATCAGGGGAGCCAGATTCACTTAATAACCGTGTGACTAACTTAACAGCAAGGTCATAAAAAGGGACAAAATTCACTTAACAACTATCTCACTTAGGAACAGAAATGTTGGGCTCAATTATGATCGCAAGTTGAGGACTACCTGTTATATTAGTGAACAGAACATATGGAGATGAGCTTGCACCGAGAATTGCATAATGCCATTTGGTGGTGGACTCAGAAGTGTATCCCATGTCCTCAGTCTTTGAGACGTTTAACAGAATAAAGAGTTGGAAGGGACCTTGGAGGTCTTCTAGTCCAACCTCTGCCTCAGGGAGAAAAAAAACTACCATTTCAAACAGATGGTTATCCAATCTCTTCTTAAAAACTTCCAGTGTTGGAGCATTCACAACTTCTGGAGGCAAGTTGTTCCACTGGAACCACTCCACCCCTGGCTCTTCTTTTCATCAAACTAGACATACCCAATTCCAGCAACCATTCTTTATAAGTTTTAGCCTCCAGTCTGTTAATCATCTTTGTTGTTCTTCTCCGTAGTCTTTCCAGAGTCTCAGCATCCTTTTTTATACTATGGTGACCAAAACTGGTTGCAGTATTCCAAGTGTGGCCTTACCAAAGCATTATGAAGAGGTATTAACACTTTACATGATCTTGATTCTACCCTCTATTAATGCAGCCTAGAACTGTGTTGGCTTTTTTGGCTGTCACCTCATGTGATTGTCCACTAGATTCCAAGATCCCCCTCACAGTTACTACTGTTGAGCTAGGTACCACCAATACTATACTTGTGCATTTGGTTTTTCTTGCCTAAATGGAGAACTCGACTTTTTTCACCAGTGAATTTCATTTTGTTAGATAGTGCCTAATGTTCATGAAGCTTATCTTCTGGAGGGTTGGCTATCTGTGCCAGCTTGGTGTCGTCTGCAAATCTGACAAGTTTCCCATCTATCCACTTGTCTAAATCATATATAAAGATATTGAAGAGTACTGGACCTAAAAGAGAGCTTAGGCTACCCCACTGCATACTTCCCTTCATGTAGATGCAGTTCCATTAATGATTACACTTGAGGATTACACATTTACACCTCCGTTCCAAATATAAGAGTTCAATTAGATTTTCAGAAACCTCTATGGAAGGACCCTAGTTTAGGTTGCATAGGCATTGGCAAGGAAATATTATCTATCTATCTATCTATCTATCTATCTATCTATCTATCTATCTATCTATCTATTTATTGGATTTCTAACCCGCCCCATCTCCCGAAGGACTCGGGGCAGCGTACAATCATAAAACAATACAAAATATACAATTAAAAAGAAATTAAATGAGAAACCCAATTAGAAGCTAAAAGCAGTAAAAACAATCATTTAAAACTTCCATCCCCACCCTCAGCCCAGGTCAGCAAGTTGCAACAACCAAGTTTTAAGGCCCCGCAGAAGGAGCGGAGGTCAGGGGCCACCCGAAGCTCCAGTGGGAGCTGGTTCCACAGGGTGGGTGCTCCCACAGAGAAGGCCCTGACCCTAGGGGTCACCAGCCAACATTGTCTGACTGACGGAACCCCAAGAAGGCCCACACTGTGAGAGTGCACAGGACAATGGGAAACAGTTGCTGGCAGCAGGGTCTCCCATAAATATCCTGGTCCTAAGCCATGAAGGGCTTTGTAGGTTAACACCAGCACCTTAAATCTCACCCAGAGGGCAACCGGTAACCAGTGCAGCTCATGCAGGAGGGGTGTAACATGGGGTGTAACTTGATCCCCAGGTTGAATATCCATAACACACACACACACACACACACACTTTTTTACTGAATTCAGCCCCTGATCTCCTCAGCTAACGTTCTTCCAACATGTTTTGAAGGTGGTTGTGTCTTTAGCTTCACTCCTTCAACCTTAGCATGTGGAGAACAAGCAGAGACCATGAACTAGAAATTCATCCTCCTTCCAGTGGATCTCCAGAAGAGTGTAAAATGGTAGTTTAATAGCTATTAGAGCTCCTGAAGTCACACAAATCCTCTCATACCCACTGTACACAAGAAAGGGAAAAACAAATGATGAGTTCTCCTTCCCCTGTGTTTTCAGTACATGCTGTGTCAATTTGTCTGCCTGATTTTTTTTAAAAAAGAAGAAGGAATGGAAAGTTTTCTGACCTAAGACATCATTCCTTCTGGCATGTTGCAGTGAAAGCGGTTACAGTAGTGATGATTTGTATTGTTGTGGCTGGTGTTTTTCCCATAGCTGTAACCCTGTAAAGCTTCTATGTAGGAAGACAGAGAAATGGCTTAACTAGGTGGTTCTCAAACTTTTCTTTACCACGCCCCACCCATTTAAATACTTTTTGTGGCCATGGATCATAGCCACAGACCACCAAGACTTAACACAAGATTTAAATCATAACAATTCTTTGAGTCCTTGTGGACCCCCGGTGATGATATTGCGCCCCTCCCCCAGCGGTCCACAGACCACAGGTTGAGAAATGACAGCTTAACCGAGAGCCATGGTGGCACAGTGGTTAGAACGCACTACTGCAGGCTACTTCTGCTGATTGCTGGCTGTTGGCAGTTTGATTCTCACCAGTTTAAGGTTGACTCAGCCTTCTATCCTTCCAAGGTGGGTAAAATGAGGAGCCAGATTGTGGGTGCAATATGCTGACTCTGTAAACCCCTTAGTTAGAGAGGGCTGTAAAGCACTGTGAAGCAGTGTATAAGTCTAAGTGCTATTACTTACTTAGTACTTACTCTTAGTACTTACTCTTAACTTCTGGGACGAGGTAAGTTTGGTTCTTGCTACTTACGTAAATAAGGCAAATCCACTAGCTTTTTACAAGGGTTTGAAAGTGATTAACTAGGAAGCAGAGGGGGACTGAAAAATTGGGGAAATTGCAAAACTGGGGAAATGGTCTCAAATGCAACTGAATTTCACAGATGCAGTTTACAAAAATGGGAGCTATACTATGGGAACTCTGTGGAGAGCTAGAAGGAAATCATCTCAGCTGTCCAAGGAAGGAAGGAAGGAAGGAAGGAAGGAAGGAAGGAAGGAAGGAAGGAAGGAAGGAAGGAAGGAAGGAAGAAGATCTCAGCAAAATGGATTCCGAGTCAGACAGGCCCAAATGTCATACGTGGACAGTATGACGGTAAAGGAATCTGCCTGAGAAATTGAAGCATCGTCACAAGTCAAGGGTGCCTGTGCTAAGTGAGTGGGTAGGTAGAAGGATAGTTAAGCAAAATAGCTCCTTATACTCAGGTACACGATGAAAACAGTTTTATGGGAATAAAATAGGTGGAGAAGTAGAATAACGTACAGGTAGTCCTCGGGCTTACAACAGTTCATTTAGTGATCGTTCAAAGTTACAACGACACTGAAAAAAGTGACCAGTGACCGTTTTTCACACTTAAGCCCATTTGTAGCATCCCCATGGTCACATGGTCAAAATTCAGACACTTGGCAACTGGCTCATTTTTATGATGGTTGCAATGTCCCAGAGTTGTGTGATCCTCTGTGGCGCAGTGGTTAGAGTGCAGTACTGCAAGCTACTTCTGCAGCCAGCTGCCTACAATTTGGCAGTCAAAATCCCACCAGGCTCAAGGTTGACTCAGCCTTCCATCCTTCCGAGGTGGGTAAAATGAGGACCCAAATTGTTGGGGGCAATAGGCTGACTCTGTAAACTGCTTAGAGAGGGCTGTAAAACACTGTGAAGTGGTATATAAGTCTAAGTGCTATTGCTATCCCCTCTTATGACACTTTGACAGGCAAAGTTAATGAGAAAACCAGATTCACTTAACAATCCTGTTATTAACTTAACACCTGCAGCGATTAAACTCAAGCAACCAGGGCAAGAAAAATTGTAAAATGGAGCAAAGCTCACTTAACAAATATCTGACATAGCAACAGACATTTGGGCCTCAGTTGTGGTCGTAAGTCGAGGACTACCTGTATGCTTGATTTTAAAAAAGATGGTAAAAGGGAGGTCAGGCTCCAAACTAGGATGTGGGATTTGTGAATGGAGGAGAAGGATATATTATACTGACACCAAATAAAGCACATCTTATCTCACAAGAAGTAAGATGTCAATGCTTGATAATAAAGAAGTCGAGGAGAAGAGATACAGATGCTGAGGAAATTATTGACTTTTTTTTCTTTGCTCTGGAAATCAATCAACTTTTGCAGTTTTATCAAATTGCCCTAATCTTTTTTTTTTCAAGTTCAGTTCCCTTCTCGGGTTGCTTTCTAAAGTGGGGAAGTCACGGTGACCTGCCTTTTCAAGCTGGATTGAATCCTTGAAGAAGCGCTCTGAAGCCAAGGACTAGCTGCAGTTATTTATGTAAACAGTTCAGGAGAACAGCACAAAAGGGGTGGGGGGCATGAGGAGACGAAAGGAGAAAAATGTTCTTTGTGGTATCTTTGCTGCTTCAGTGAACAGAGCAGTATGTTTGGATTTGCTTCACTATGCGTCATTGGGCCTCCTGTGAGAAAGTCTGGGCTCCCTTTATATGCACGCTCAACAGAAAGCAGGCTCAGAAAAAGCTTGGAAACTTAAAGGCTTGTAGTATTTACAGGGTGAGGCCCAGTGGTGGAATTAAAAATATTTTACTACTGGTTCTGTGGGCATGCACTTTGTGGGCATGGAGCCAGGGGTGGGATTCTACAGGTTCACACCTATTCTCTAGAACCGGTTGTTAACATTCCAAGCAGTTCGGAGAACCGGTTGTTAGAAGAAATTACTGGCCTAATCCTGTAAGGAAGGCAGGAAGGAAACATTCTAGTGTTGCTTACAGAAACTGCCTCTCCGTTAACCCTTATTACATTCTTGGCAGGACTAGACTTCCTGTCTCAGGAACGTCTCTGGAGTATTTTTCCCCTCCTTTGCTGGTACTTTGCTTGTGTGGAGTGACCATTCAAAGTTACAATGGCACTGAAAAAAGTGACTTATGACCATTTTTCACACTTACGACTGTTGCAGCATCCCCACAGTTATGAGAGGCCGGGTGAGGAGATGCGTGCCTTGATGTGAGTGATGTTAAGTTGGCCATGCCCAGCCAATAACATGACCACCAAGCCACATCCACCCAGTCACATGACCACCAAGCCACGCCCACCAACTAAGCCATGCCCACAGAACCGGTTGTTAAAACATTTGAATCCCACCCCTGCGTGGAGCATTCTAAAACGGGCAATTTTAAGCATGAAAACTTACCTTACCATCAGCGCTAGTGAGTAAAACAGCTGAGGTGTGGCAATCTGCTCTGCCACGCCGATCAGCTGAGCTACAAACAAAGGAAATATAGGACAGGAAAGGATGGGGATGGGTGGGCAGGGCCAACTGCTGACTGGTGCTACTGGATCGCTAGAACCGGTGTGAACTGGCAGCATACCACCATTGGCATGGCCAGTTTGTATCCCTTAATGCAGCAAATCGTCACGGCGACATCACATGATGTATTGGGACTTTTTTCCACTTCGCTAAACTGGGTGTGGGCATGGCCAGTGCGTGACGCATCCGGCCTGTGGGCCAGGAATTTGACAGCCCTGTCTTAATGAATATCAGGTGTGATGTCAGAAACTGGCATTTCCAGGAAATTGTGAGTGTCCCAGTTGCCTTTCTAAGATCTTCTGATGATGGTTGTCCAGCCTTTTAAGGCAGCTCCTCCATTTGAAGCAGAACAGAGAGGTAGATTTAGCTATATATTTAGGTGCTTCTGATTTAGTGTCACACTGGGAAACTGCAACTGGCAGGCCTTTTAGATGCTACCAACATAGAATGGCATCTATGAAGGACATAGGATATCCACAAATCTTGTTGCACTGATATATATGACCTGTTAACTCAGAGATGATTATGAACCTGCTTTGGTCAAAAATGCCTGGATAACCATATTGTTGCACCTTTAGAAGCTGAAATATTGGGTTTCTAAATTTCTGTGGAGCTTGCTACAAGGACGGCTCCTCCTGATCCATAGGTGAGGAAAAGCAGACATAGCAAGCAAATGTGCAATGGAGCTGAAACCAAAATTGTTCATAAACCAGTGCAGAATAACAGAATAAGAGAGTTGAAAGGCCTCTTCTAGTCCAGCCCCCTGCTCAAAGCAGGAATCCTTATACAGAGTGACATACAGAGTGATGGCAATACTATGAGATGGCCATTGAAGAGAGGTTAGAACTAACCCCTTTGCTGATGGCATTTTTCTGCATCCACACTGAAGTACACCTCTAGACATTTCCATGGGCTGAAATCTAATTTCAGCTCTATTAATTGCTTAGCAAGTAATAGATCCCAAAGTGGGTTATTCCCTGGGATATGGGCATGACAGTACAGCTGTGCAATGAAAGTAGATTTGAGTCGGTAAGATTTAGATTTAAAGCTCCTTCATTCTCCAGCTTTTTTCTCATTATACATTTCCCCTTCATCCCACCTCTGGACTTCCCCTGCTCTCAGATTTGTTTGCCCCACTGGAACCAATTTGTAGGCGAACAAGGAAGATGTTAGAGAACTAGATAAATAAGAAAAGGGAGAACCCATTCCTGCTCCTACTTCAACTCTGGCTGATGTCAGCTGACATGCCTTTGGAAGTATTACTCTCCTGATAACAATTTCACAGGCCGAAAGTCACTTCATAGACTTCACAGGATGAAATATCAAATTTCACTCAGAATTCTATACCTCGGAGTTCTGGTTGTAAGCTCTCTGATACGGATACTTGGGAAAATGCTTTACCGCACAGTAAATAGGGTATTATTAATACTATTAATAATATTAATAAATATTATTAATATTAATAAAAGGTATTATTAATACTATTAATATTAATTACTAATCCTACATAGCTTTTGCTCTGGTAATATCACACTACTAACTAGAGAATACAAAACATTTGCTAGACCAACACTTGAATACAGCTCACCAGTCTGGAACCCACATTACGTATCTGATATTAACACAGTAGAGAAAGTCCAGAAATATTTCACAAGAAGAGTTCTCCACTCCTCTACCCATTGCAGAATACTTTATGCCACCAGACTTGAGGTTCTAGACCTAGAAAACCTAGACCTACGCTGTCTTCGGTCCGATCTAAGTACAGTATATAAAATCATACATTGCAATGTCCTACTTGTCAATGAATACTTCAGCTTCAACCATAACAAGAGCACACAATAGATACAAACTCAAGGTTAACTGCACCAAACTTGACTGCAGGAAATACTACTTCAGCAACAGAGTGGTCAATGTCTGGAATACTCTACCTGACTCTGTGGTTTCTTCCCCAAACCCCAAAAACTTTAACCTTAGACTGTCTACTATTGACCTCACTCCTTTCCTAAGAGGTCTGTAGGGGGCGTGCATAAGCGCACCAACGTGCCTACTGTTCCTGTCCTATTGTTTCTTTTATTTTCTTTTATGTATCCATGTATTTATAACTATGTTTATACTTATACCTATTATCTTGTAAGCAATTGACTAATCAAATAAACAAACAAACAAACAAACAAACAAATAAATATGGAGGCAGCGAGCTGTTCATTTTCAGCAAAAGTCTTCCTCGAGTTGTAAGTGCACATTGCTAGAGAGTCAATTCCAGCTTACTTTGGTGAGAATATTCTTCACAAGTGGTGTGCTTGTGTGAAGAGCTCCATACTAGAACTGTGAACTCATTAGGGATGGTAATTTACAATTTTTGATTAATAAAAGATAAGAAGTGACCCAATTATCCTGACTTTATATCATCCTTGCAATATTGTTCAAATGACATGTGAAGGAAGAAAGACTTTACATGTAAAACTATCTGTACATTGGCTTCCACACTACTCAGAACTTTGTGTTAATCTATGGAGACAGTTATTATGAAGAGCACTCCCATGGTGTTAATAACATCTGAACGGGATTTCAGAATCTGGAGATATGTGGAAGGTGATAGATGCCACCTCACTTCCCACAGTATAATGCCCTGATTCTCTATAGCTTTGAATTCATTATATGTTTTAAAAAATATTTTTTTTGAAATGTGCCAAAGTTAAAAGTTTATTACAGTCAATTTGAATATGTATTACTTCATATTCTTATTACTTTTAGGATTCTACTTCCATAGCCCTTGTTATGTTAGGTTCTTTGTTGCTGCATTACTTTAAGAAAATTTTTATTATATTTGAAATATTTCATATTAAATTTATAATGGTTCATAGTGTATTTGTAAAACACAGTGCACCATTTGATGATATGAAAAAAAACTTCATAACTTTTAGTTTGAAATCCTGATGATAATGATGGCTTATTATTTTATTATCCTAATTCACAGGACTAGGGAATAAAATGTTATGAGGCACATTGCTCTTAGAAGCGCTGGGAAGATGGTCGGGCATGAAAAATATTACCATTTCTTCTAATTTGCATCCTCAATGGCTTTTCTAAGAAGTAATGTATTTTTTTTTAAAAAAAGTGTGGATATTGTTCACTGTTATTCAAAATGAGTTCTCAGTCATTGCGTTCCTTCCTGCTTTCATGTAAGGGGTTATATCTGGGCCAATGCAGTAATTCTTTCTCTCTGAGAATTCAGACTGCTCTCAAGAAGTCTCAAAGGAGTTGACTTGAGAAGAAACTTTATTATAGATACTCTGCAGCCCTAATGGCAAAGACCAGCTTCTGCAGAGACCAACAATCTGTGTGTCTCTTTGCAGGTGCCCAAATCCCAACACTTAATTCCTGAGCATCTTTCTCTAGTTCTGAGATGACCCAGGGTGTGGCACAAAGGCAACACAGTCAGATAATCAGTAGGAGACCCTTTATTAGCTCCAACTTTGCCCCCAATGTCCTGGTTACCTTCTGGCTGGAGAAAAACTCTCCCAGGAACAGCCTTGGCTACAGAAAATCAAGTCCAAAACATGGTCAACAAAAACTGTAATTATAAGTCCAATCAAGGCAAAATGAGGTAATTAGCCCAATAGGGCAGGAGCAAGAATTCCAGATGTGAAGGCACAGCAATAACTCAACACGGTTGGGAAGATGCCAGGAACACAGATAAGCAGAGTCAACACAAGATAAACTCATGTTTTCTCCCAGAAGCTTCTGCACTCAGCATTCATTTCTTTTAAACTCCCTTCCCAGCTGTGGCTAATGAGACTTTGGCTGCCTCGAGACCTGAACTGGGGGTCCCTCCCTCCTTTCCCTTCTCTCAGTTCCAGTGGTGTCTGTCGGGATGGATGTTCCTGTGGCCGTGAGAGGGCGATGGTGAACAGTATGGGAACGTACCCGCCAACCTGTTGTGGGAGAACAGTGAAGGCTGGGTGTGTTATCTCTGTAGGCTATGGCCAGGACTCCCGGACGGGCGAGTGTTGGAGTGCCACTGACAGTGAGAGCACGGTGGCCAATCCATGATCTGGGCCCTTTTCATCGGGCTCCCCGGTGACCGTGAGAGGGCCCCTGGGTTTGGACTGCCCCAAAAACTATACCTGGACCGACTATTCCATCTGGACATTTTCTACTTTGTTTTTGTCATCTCTCTCCCCATATCTTATGATCTGAACTTTGTGGACCTATATAGCTGCGGAGCTGCAGGCCCTAAGGGATTCCCCTCTATCCTGGGTGTGGCCTGCCAGATTATTGAAGGCTTATCTTGATGACGGATCTTGGGATCCCGAGAGGTGGCACTGCGCGGATAGGAGTAAGGGTCTTGGGTTGGGTGGCAAGAGGGGTGCCAAGACCTCTCTGTTAAAATTTTTAAATAATTTTTTAAGGGGTTTAGGGAGGAGGGTGGGTAACCAGGCCTGGTTGGAGCCTGAGGTAGCCCCACCAGGATTGTCCCAGTCCAGGTTGGAATTGGGCCATGGCAGGGGGGTTTGGGGCTGTCCAGAGCTCTTGGGGAACAGGTGGGGTATGGGATTCCCACGGTGATTGGGAAGGGCAGCAGAGGTAAGGACAGGGGGCCATATTAGTTCTCAGGAATGTGCCCCTGCTGTCTTTGAGCGGTGGTGCACTCCGACCCTCCGGTTCCTGCCCACTCCCCCAGGGGCTTGGAGGATTGGGGCCCTGAGCTGAGGTTGGTCTATTTGAATGCCAGGTCCATGGGGAACAAAGCTCCCCTCATCCAGGAACTGATCAAGGAGGAAGATGCGGACCTGGCTTGCATTACGGAAACCTGGTTGGGCCCAGAGGAAGGGGTCCCTCTGGTAGAACTGTGCCCACTGGGTTTCCATGTATTGCACCAACCTCGGACTCAGGGCAGGGGCGGGGGGGTGGCTGTTGTGATCAGGGAGGTTCTTTGTCCAAGGGAGGCCACTGTCCCACAGATAGGTGGGTGTGAGTCTTTTCTCTTGAGGTGGGGCCCTCGGGGTCAGTTGGGCCTATTACTTGCGTACCTCTCTCCCAGCTGCATGGCAACGGCCCTGCCTGATCTGCTCGATGTCTTGTCGGGGGTGGCGGTTGAGTTCCCCAAACTCATGGTATTAGGGGATTTCAACTTGCCCTCTCTGGGGGGGGGGCGTCAAGGCTGGATCAGGAGTTCATGGCTTCCATGGCAGATAAATACAGGGTCCCAGCCATGAGAGGGGACACACACCCGACCTTGTTTTTATCTCGGGACAGTGGTGTAATGACCTGGGTGGGGGATCTCCAACTATTCATCCGCTGCCATGGACCTATCATTCCTTCCTATGGCTGACCTTCCGAAATGCCACCCCTCATCACTGGGACGCGGAACCAATGAGATGGTTCTGCCCCAGGCGCCTAATGGACACGGAGGGGTTCCAGACGGCGCTTGGGTTAATCCTGACCTCCCTTGCTCACAGCTTGGTTGAGACCCTGGTGGACGCCTGGCAGACGGCTGCCTCTGGGGCGCTTGACTGAGTCATTCCTCTGTGGCCTCTGACCTGGTGCAGATCCCGGTTGGCTCCCTGGTTCTCTGCAGAGCTCCGGGAAATGAAGCATCAGAGGAGAGGCCTAGAGAGCTGTTGGAGGTCCAGCAGGTCTGAATCTGACCGATTGCAGTTAAGAGCCTATATTAGGTCTTATCTTGCTGCGATGATGGTGGCAAAGTGTGCATACTTCTCTGCTCTCATTGCATCCATAGATAATTGCCCGGCTGCCCTGTTCAGGGTCACCCGCTCCCTCCTTAACCAGAGGGTGGGGAAGACCCTGTGCAGGGACGTGCCGAGGAGTTTAGTCAGCATCTAATGGACAAGATCGCTCAGATCCAGGCCAGCCTGAACTCTGACTGGTAAGAGTCCAATGGGAGTAATGCAGTGGGTCTTAGGGACTTTATCTGGGAGGAGTTTGATCCTGTGACTCCAAATGAGGTGGACAGGATCACGGGGAGGCTGAGTGCTGCCACGTGTTTACTGGACCCGTGTCCATCCTGGCTGGTTTATGCCACCCGGGAGGTTACACGAGGCTGGCTCCAGGCAGCTTCTTTGAGTGAGGGATTTTTCCCCCCACCTTGAAGGAGGCGGTGGTGAAGCCCCTCCTTAAGAAGTCTGCCTTGGACCCAGCTAATTTAAACAACTTCCATCATGTCTCCAACCTTTGCTTTGTTGCAAAGGTTGTTGAGAGCATGGTGGCCCGATAGCTCCCAGTGTTCGTGGAGGAAACTGATTATCTGGACCCACACCAATTGGGCTTCCGGCCCGGGTACAGCATGGAGGCGGTGGATGTCTGGATGATCTTCTCTGTCCTAGTTCTGTTAGATCTCTCAGCGGCTTTTGATACCATCCACCATGGTATCTAGTGACTCAGGGTTGGTCGCGGTGGTCTAGATATCAGTTGATGATCTCTTGCCCTCCTGCCCATCTACATGAAGCCGCTGGGTGAGATCATCAGTGCTTTTGGGGTGAGGTATCATCAATATGCTGATAATACCCAGCTTTTTATCTTCACCCCTAACCAACCCAGTGATGCCCTGGATGTGATGTCCAGGTGCCTGGAGGTGGTGCGGGTCTGGATGGGGAGGAACAGGCTCCGGCTCAACCCAGCTAAGACTGAGTGGCTGTATGTACTGGCATCTTGAGTCATCCAGGATATTCCACCTTTAGCTATGGGGGGAGAAGTGTTGCCCCCCATAGATAGGGCTCACAATTTGGGTGTCCTCCTGGATGCACAGCTCAGTTTGGAGGAGCAGGTGGGAGCCATGGCCAGGGAGGCATTTGCCCAGGTTCGTCTGGTGTGTCAGTTGTGCCCCTATCTGGATCGAGATGCCCTACGCTCAGTCACTCATGCACTTGTTACCTCCCGTCTGGACTACTGCAATGCTCTTTACATGGGGCTGCCCTTGAGGACCACCCGGAGGCTTCAACTTGTCCAGAATGCAGCGGCGCGGGTTGTGATGGGAGTGTCCCGATACTCCCATGTCACACCCCTCCTGCGTGAGCTGCACTGGTTACCAGTTGCCCTCCAGGTGAGATTCAAGGTGCTGGTGTTGACCTATAAAGCCCTACATGGCTTAGGACCAGGATACTTGCAGGAGACCCTGCTGCCAGTAACGGCTTCCCAATGTCCCGTGCGCTCTCACAGGCAGGGCCTCCTTGGGGTGCCGTCGGCCAGACAGTGTCGGCTGGCGACCTCTAGGGGTAGGGCCTTCTCTGTGGGAGCACCCACCCTATGGAATCAGCTGCCCCTGGAGCTTCGGGTGGCACCCGACCTCCGGTCCTTCCATCAGGGCCTGAAAACATGGTTGTTCCAACTCACCGACCTGGACTGAGGGGGGAGATGGGGGTTTTAATTGAATTGTTTTATTGTTTTAATCTGATTATTGGGTTTCATATTTAATTTTTTTTAATTGTATAGCATTAAGTATTGTTTTTTTATGATTATGCCATACCCTGAGTCCCTAGGGAGATGGGGCAGCATAGAAATCCAATAAATAAAATAAAATAAAATAAAATAAAATAAAATAAAATAAAATAAAATAAAATAAAATAAAATAAAATAAAATAAAATAATAAAGTAAAATAAAGTAAAGTAAAGTAAATAAATAATGAAGGGAATCAGGGCCTTTTCCTCCCCCGTAAGCCATGCAACCCACGTTGCTCTCTTCTCTGTTCCTTTCTACGTGCCCTAGGATGAAGAGGTGGGCCTGGATCTTCCTCTGAACTCCCTCTCCCTTGTTCTATCTCTCTCCCCTGCTCTACCAGACTTCGACCTTCCCCAGTTTCCTTCACAGCCAATGGAGCCACATTCCCACACCCTGTCAGCTGTTCATCTTCCTCCTCAGATTCAGACTCTGACAGGGGCATGATAGGTTCTTCCCTTGACTAGTTTGATTGCTGCTGGGTTGTTGATGGCCCCTGCTCTGTGTCTATAATACAATAATATCTAATTCCAAGCTCCTAATTTCCACCTTGCAAGCTTCAGCCATCACACTTGTACATACTTGGGAATGTTTAATCTCTGAATATAAAAAAGAAGCCATTTATTGAATAATCCAGGACTCTGGAACCACATGCAGCTCATGAGATTGACTCAGGTAAAGGCACATTGTCCACATTTGGGGGCAAATTACTAAATAATGAGGATATATTTTTCACACCAATTTTCAAACTCACAAAAAGGCATGTGTTAAGGCCTAAATAATTTTGCTACATTTCTTTTTTGGGGGTGGTGGTTGTTGGTTCATTTGATGATCGTTGTCCTACCTTCCCTCTAGAATCTTAAAATATATTCATAACACTCCCTCTTCAACTTATTCCCATAATAAACAGTTTGTAAAATAATATTGGTTAAATGCCATCCAGTAAGGATGGTGTTTGTTTATTCCTTGCTACATGTGAAGCCAAGATGTTTTTTTAAAAATTCTAAGAAAAAACCTAAGATACAGTCACGTAAAATCTGTAAATACTAGTGTGTATACATAGACACACATTTGAAACACTACACATAAAAACATTCTGCCTCAATACTTTTACCTCTCCCTCTTCTTCCCTTTCTTCTTTCTCCTTCTTTGTAACTTCACAAACTACAATAGCAACTATTCAAGGTTGCCTTCCATCCTTCTGAGGTGGGTAAACAACCCAGATTGTTGGGGGCAATATGCTGACTCTGTAAAACCACTTAGAGAGGGCTGTAAGTCACTGTGAAGTGGTATATAAGTCTAAGTGGTATAACTACCGTGTTTCCCCCAAAATAAGACCTACCCCGAAAGTAAGACCTAGCACTATTTTCTAAACCTGCCCTAATATAAGACCTACCCCGAAAATAAGACCTAGTGTAAATCTCCAGTTCCAGGAAGACTTTTCAGGGAGCAACCGTGCACCAAACACCCCACACACACACTCACACCCACTATTTGGCACCATAAATATATAAGACCTACCCCGAAAATAAGACCTAGTGTGTTTTTGGGAGCCAAAAAATATATAAGACAGTGTCTTATTTTCGGGGAAACACGGCATTACTATTCAGAACCCAGAAAAAGAATAACAAAATATTAAGCCAAAGAAATGGAAGATTTCAAATAAGAAAAATAAAAGATCCTAGCATGCTCATACGTTTTGAAAGATGTGCAGTATTCGTGAAGCATCTTCAACCTGCAGTTAAGGGAATTCTTAATAAAATTAAGACGGGATACACTATTCCAGGGGAGTCCAATTCACGTTGTCACGGTGACATCACATGATATATTGGGACTCTCCCCCGTTTGTTAAACCAGGCATGGGCATGGCCAGTGCATCCAGCCCATGGGCCGGGAGTTTGACAGCCCTGCACTGGTCTATCAGTATACTTGTACTCATGCTAGATGCAACATTCTTTATTAATGGTAAGGATAGCACCAGTCAATCATGGCATAGCTTGTCTAGTTTTAAACAGGTACAACAAAGGTTCATTTTTATTCTAAAACATGCTGAACAATATTCTATGCAAGATAGAATTCATTTTGTCAACAAACATACTCTTATACCACAAACTAGAAGGTATATGCAGGATATACATGCACCCATTCAGGATATATATATATATATATATATATATCAGAATGAATAATAAAGATAGTCCTTGTTTAGTGACCACAAATAGGACTGGCAACTCGGTTCTGGTCATTAAGGGAAATTGTGCATATGATCTTCAGCTTTCCTTTGCTTTACCGTGCAGGCCTATCAAACTGGCAGCCTGCGGGACAGATGCATCACATGCAGGCCACGCCCACCCCAAGTCCGCAAAGGCACAAAATGTCTTAATACGTCACGGTACATCACATGATGCAATCAAATTTGACACCCATGCTTTACAGACCTGCAAAGATTGTAAGTGGAAAGAATTGGTTGCAAAGTTATTTTGTCATCATCCTGATTTTGTAATTGTGAATAGTTTCTGTATGAGGCTGTTGCTAAATGTGGAATACCTGAATTGCTAACCCCAGAGTAATGCACTACTTAGTTTAGGCTGAGTTCAGGCACATAATAGCCTCTTGACACTGAATTGTGCCTAATAGTCAAAGCACGCAATGCAACATGAGCTATATAGCTATATATCAAGTCTGCAATTTCTAATAGTTTATGGAACCTTTGCACAGTCTACCAGCCAAAGCAGTCCAATGAAAGAATTATCATGGTGGTTAAACTTTAAAGACTTCAAAAAAAATGTTGAAAGCTTTTTCCCGAAATAGTAAATGCTAACAAATGAGTTGCAGCTGCTAAAATATAAAAGCCACACTGGTAAAGTGTTTGGACCCAAAGATACCAAGGCATTCTATTCTTTCCAGACTCTTGATTTTTGCCTGGAAATAACATTGGTGATTATTCTTGTTGCTGTTGCAGCTGTAGTTCCCATACTACTACCTACAGTTCTTCAGTCTGATTCCATTTAAGAAATGGAACTTCTACTTCTGAATGTCAGGATTCCGGCAGTTAGCCCAATTAAATCATGACTTCCAAACTTCCAAAACTTCAAAAGGATTTATTGGGAGTTAACATGTCTGGCACTGCATGGGTCTAGCTGACTTTGACACACATAATTCATTGTCACCCTTGACCCTGGTTTTCTCCCCACCTCCTGGGTGTATCATAATTCATATTCTCCAATGAGACACATCCATAGCAGAGAGTCATCAATCATATTCTCCAGTTAGATATTTGCGCAGCAGAAACTTCAGTCACCTAGTTACTATCTTTGAAAAACCATTTATGGAATGCACTTTCCATTTCCAAGCTTCCACACTGCTCTTTCAAACCCCTTTCCCCCTCTCTTTCTGTTGGCAACTCTAAAAAGACCATAGAAATATTTTATAAGTTGATACTGAATGGGTAGACAAAATACAGTGTTGGACACCATCAATGTACTGATGGCACCTCCTTCACTTTCTTTTGATCAGAATACAGAATAACAGAATTGGAAGGGACCTTGGAGGTATTCTAGTCTAACCCCTTGCTCAAGCTGGAGACCCTATAGCATTCCAGACAAATGACTGTCCAATCTCTTCTTAAAAATTCCCAGTCTTGGAGCATCCACAGCTTCTGGAGGCAAGTTGTCCCACTGATTCTAACTGTCAGGAAATTTCTTCTTAGTTCTAGGTTGCTTCTCTCCTTGGTAGGTTTTCCACGTGATTCTTCTTATGCTGCCTTCAGGTACTTTGGAGAATAAGTTGACACCCTCTTCATTCATACTTTTTTTTTTTAGCATATGGCACATGTCAGCCAAGGATCACCGAGGTGCCTCTGTGAAAGGAATTTTTGGGGGGCGGTGTTATCTTTACCTGTGGGGCCACTGAATGCCGGTAGGCAATTGGGGAAGGCTCCTTTCTTGTCCCTACGTGGTTTATTCGCTCACGGGAATTGAGCCGCTGATCTCAGCGGTGTGCAGCCCTAGCACCTAACCATGTGAGCCACCGTGGACCCCTTTCATTCATACTGATTTGGTGTAGAATCTGATTGAAAAAGATTTCTGTATTTATTGGTTTTTTTCATTGTTGTATCAGAAAATAAGGAAGTGGAAGATGAATTGGTCTTAATTGGAGCTACTGAGATAGACAAGAAAAGCAATCATGGATAATAACTAGCAGATTCAGAACAATAAGATCAATTCTAAGGTTGTCATTAGAGTCTTTTTTCTCCCTTTCCTTCCGTAAGGAATTGATTTAAAAATCTTTTAATTAAGTACAATCATATCTGTGGTTTGAATGTCTAAGATCAGCATTAACTTTGGATACATCCATGATTTAATAAATGAAATCACTACAGTATGGTCTCAGAGAATGTATCTTCAAAGTGAATAAGCTTGATTAAAATGTGCACACACAAAACATTCCTGTAGTGTTACAACTTAAAAACTTAACATTTGGTTGATCCAACATGGCAACAGAAACAGGAGAAGAGATTCTATTCCATGCTCAATATTTGCAGGCAAAAGGAGCTGTATCTTTATATCAGAAATGCATTTTATAGATTAAGCTGGCTTGAGTGAAGCAAGTCATGTAATCCTTTTAAGAAGGATGTTATATTACAGATTGGAGAAAATGCAGAAAAGCTAACTGGATCAGTTCTTCTTTGAAAAATCATTTTGTTTATTTGTCTAGTTAGCTTATACATACATACATACATACATACATACATACCTATATACATACATACATGTATGCATGCATACGAGCTGCGGTGGTGCAATGGTGGTGCAATGCACTACTGCAGGCTACTTCTGCTGACTGCCAGCTGCCAACAGTTTGGCAGTTTGGCAACCAGGCTCAAGGTTGACTCAGCCTTCCATTTTTCCAAGGTGGGTAAAATGAGGACCCAGATTGTTGAGGGCAATATGCTGACTCTGTAAACCACTTAGAGAGATGCAAAGCACTCTGAAAAGGTATATAAGTCTAAGTACTATTTTGATTGCTATACATACATACATACATACATTACATAATGAAAGAATAATTGGCCATAGTATGACACAGACTATTGAACAAGATTGGGTCTTTGCCTGATCCAGCCAAACTCCTATATTCTCTGTGGTTTCAGTGGTCTGTTAAAGGCTTTGCATGAAATATTTTCTCCTGCCCATTTGCTTAAACTGATACATGGATTCAGCCACTTGCACTGACAACTTTCATATCCATTTTCTCATTTTGCATTGGGGCTTCAATAGAGAATGTCATTCAGACTGATCAGGAAATTTAAAGTCTCTGAAGCCTTTTAGTCATGCTCCAGGTCATTGTTGCTGTGCTCCCCATGTGCCCATTCAAGCAGGTAAACTATGTTGAGGATGGGAAGAATTACAGTATCTCTCCATCTGACTTGTAGTCTCTTTCTGGTGGTTGCATGGGTTGAGTGCAGAGGAAGAAAGCTAGTGAATGGATATATCACCTTGAAGTGGAGTTGGGCAGCTAGCTGGTGGCATCTTGTTCAGCAGTCTTCCAAAATCTTCTTGGTGTGACCCATGTGGCTCAGATAGAAACAGGGAAAGATCTCTGCCCAGGTTATTATTATTAATTTCTTTGCTTTTGTTTTCATCATATTTCCATTGTTAACTACGGTGCTTACCATTTCTGTACCAAGAGGCATGGCTTCATTGAGCAATGTAGTTATCAAAGTAAAAACATAATATTAAACATAGAATATTGTGGTACTTCTAGCAACTTTGTTCTGCTGACTAGTTTTTAGCTTGCTGACGAGACAGACTTATTTGTTGACTTTGAACATCCAAAAGAGATTTTTTTGAATCCAGTACTAAGGTCAGAGTGCTGGGTGCCAGTGTTGGTGGTCAATTTAATCTCTTTCAGAATAATGCCTGGAATTTTCTGTAGAATCATCAAAAAGTAAAGTAAATTTGTTGTAATGAGCCTTGTCCTATCAAACAGCACATTTTCTCCTACATAAACTATGCAAAAGTACTATCTTTTTCAGATAAACCCACAATCATTTTTTAAAGTTCTATTCATTAAACAAAGAATCTTCTTTTTTTATCCATCTCATTGGGCTTCCAGGGCAGGTCATGCTGCACATAAATGACGTGCAAAAACAAAGTGCATCTCAGGTAATAATATTTAAAACCCCAGAACTCCAAGCAAATAGCAAGCCTAGAAGCCCGTGTGATGTAAGTAATGTTTTGACTCAAGATTGCTGGATTCAAATCATAATGCCTTTGCTGAACCACTTTAAGTCTAAATTAAATTATTAAGCTTATTGTGAAGGTATGAAGGATTTTATGGAATAATGTCCTTGAAGTCCTGTTATAATATTTCTCAACTTTAGCAACCTCAAGATATGTGGACTTAAACTCCCAGAAGTTCCCTTCCTTCAGCTGGAAGTTGAAGTCCACATATCTTAAAGTGGCCAAGGTTGAGAAATATTGTCCTGTCAGAAGTATCGAAATATTGTCCTATCTACCAGAGTCTTCAACTGAAAACTTTTTCAAAGTGCCTTACCTACCATCCATAAAAGAAAGCTATGTTTATGTTTAAATTTATATTTCCAAGATTGAAAGCACAGGAATATTGAAGTCTTTTTTTGCAAATCTCAAAAGGGATCCACAGAAAATCCTGGCAATTTTGCTAAAGGACCAAGGAGAAATTGGAGTTACAGAGCATACAGAACATCACAAATGCTTATTAAGCCATGGTGGCACAGTGGTTAGAATGCAGTACTGCAGGCTACTTCTGCTGCCTGCCGGCTGCCTGCAATTGGACAATTCAAATCTCGTCAGGCTCAAGGTTGACTCAGCCACCCTTCCGAGGTGGGTAAAATGAGGACCCAAATTATTGAGGGGAATATGCTGACTCTCTAAACCACTTAGAGAGGACTGTAAAGCGGTATATAAGTCTAAGTGCTATTGCTATTGCTAAGGCATTGGAAAGTGTTTAGAACAGACATGTTGAACCCACATGTGGCCTTGGAGAGCTAATAATGCAGTTCCATAAGACTTTAAATTTTTAACATTATTATGTCATTTCTAGCAATAGTTACTATATTATATAGCATATAATATAGTATATAGGAGCCCTGGTGGCTCAGTGGTTAAAGTGCAATATTGCAGACAAAACTCTGCCCACAGCCTGGAGTTCTATCTTGATGGGCTCAAGGTTGACTTTATTTTTTATTTATTTATTTATATTTGGATTTATATGCTGCCCCATCTCCGGGGAGACTCGGAGCGGCTTACACAAAAACATATACATAATATAACATTTATTCCAAATTTACCTAATCCAAATAACTCTAAAATATTAAAATCCCCCAAAATTAAAAACCCCAACCCCGCTCAATCCAGGCTGGCCTGTGAAAACAGCCAGGTCTTTAGATCACGGCGGAAGGAGCGCAGGTCAGGGGCCAGATGCAGCTCCAGGGGTAGTTGGTTCCAAAGGGTGGGCGCCTCCACAGAGAAGGCCCTCCCCCAGCGGACAGCCAACTGACATTGTCTGGCCAACGCACCCCAGGAGGGCCTGCCTATGGGAGCGCACGGGCGATTGGACCTCGATGCTGGTAGGAGGCGCTCCTGCATCGACCCAAGCCATGCAGGGCAAGGTTAACACCAGCACCTGGCAACCAATGCAACTGGCGCAGGAGGGGTGTCACATGGGAGCGGCCACATTTTGCACCAGCTGAAGCCTCCACATAGTCTGCAAGGGCAGCCCCAGGTAGAGAGCATTGCAGTAGTCAAGACAGGAGGCCACGAGCGCATGAGTGACCGTGCGTAGGGAATCTTGGTCCAAGTAGGGACGCAACTGGCGCACCAGGCGAACCTGGGCAAAGGCCCCCCTGGCGACAGCTCCCACCTGCTCCTCCATATTGAGCCTTACATCCAGGAGGACACCCAAGTTGCATGCCCTATCCACGGGGGGCAACACCACTCCCCCCATGACCAAAGATGGAATTTCTTGGATCCGAGATGCTGGTATGCACAGCCACTCAGTCTTGTCTGGATTGAGCTGGAGCCTGTTCCTCCCCATCCAGATCCGCACCGCCTCCAGGCACCCGGACAGCATGGGGAGGGAATCACTGAGGTGGCCTGGGGTGGAGATGTAAAGCTGAGTATCATCAGCATATTGATGATACCTCACCCCGAAACCACGGATGATCTCGCCCAGTGGCTTCATGTAGATGTTGAACAGGAGGGGAGATAGCACCGACCCCTGAGGAACCCCACAAGTGAGGGGCCTCAGGGTCGACCTCTGCCCTCCCATCAACACCAACTGCATGTGCCCTGAGAGGAAGGAGGAGAACCACTGTAAAACGGTGCCTCCCACTCCCAGCTCCCGAATGCGCCGCAATAAGATACCATGGTCGATGGTATCAAAAGCCGCTGAGAGATCTAATAGGACTAGGACAGAGGAACATCCCCTGTCCCAAGCCCTCCAGAGATCATCAATCAGCGTGACCAATGCCGTCTCCATGCTGTAACTGGGCCTGAAGCCTGATTGAAACAGATCTAGGTACTTGATTTACTCCAGGAAATCCAGGAGCTGTTGAGCCACCACGCTCTCAACAACCTTCGCTAGAAAGCAAAGGTTGGAGACAGGATGAAAGTTGTTTAAATTGGCTGGGTCCAAGGCAGGCTTCTTGAGAAGGAGTCTCACCACCGCCTCTTTCAAGGCAGTAGGGAAGACCCCCTCCCACAATGAAGCATTGGTAACTGCCTGGAGCCAGCCACATGTACCCTCCCGGCGGCATATACCAGCCAGGAGGGACATGGGTCCAATAAGTGCATGGAGGCACACAGCCGCCGCATAATCCTGTCCACCGCATCTGAGGTTACAGGGTCAAACTCTTCCCAGATAACATCGACAAGACTCATTGTCGCCTCCACATCTGACTCAAGCCAGTTGGTGTCCAGACTGGCCCAGATCTGAGTGATCTTGTCCAGCAGATGTTGACCAAACTCCTCGGCCTGCCCTTGCAGAGGGTCCCCCCTCACCTCCTGATTAAGGAGAGAATGGGTGACCCTGAACAGGGCGGCCAGGTGATTATCTGCGGATGCAATGAGAGTGGAGAAGTAAGATCTCTTCGCCACTCCCATCACTGCCAGATAGGTCCTAGAAAAGGACCTTAACTGGGATTGCTCAGATTTGGGCCGGGAGGACCTCCAACTGCTCTCTAGGCCTCTCCTCCGATGTTTCATTTCCCGCAGCTCCGTGGTGAACCAGGGAGCTAGCCGGGATCTGCGCTGAGTTAAGGGCTGCAAGGGGACAACCTGGTCAAGCACCCCAGAGGCTGCCTGTTGCCAGGCCTCTACTAGGGCCTCGGCCGAGTTGTGGGTCAGGGAGGGAGGTAATGGCCCAAGCTCCATCTGGAACTGTTCAGGGTCCATCAGGGTCCTGGGGCGGAACCACCTAGTCGGTTCCACCTCCCAGCGGAGGGGAGTGGGATAATGGAAGATCAACTGAAGGAGATAATGATCTGTCCATGACAGGGGTGAATAGTTGGAGCTCCCCCCCAGATCATTACACCACTGTCCTGAGATAAAAATCAGGTCTAGTGTGTGTCCCCCCTCATGAGTCGGGCCTTGTACTATCTGGGTCAGGTCCATGGCCGCCATAGAGGCCATGAACTCCCGTCCTAATCCTGACCCCGACCCCAGGGAAGGCAGGTTAAAGTCCCTCAGGACCACAAGCCTGGGAAACTCCACCGCCACCCCCGAGAGGAGGTCAAGCAGTTCAGGCAGGGCTGTTGCCATGCAGCTGGGAGATAGGTATGCCAGCAACAAGCCCCACTGACCCTCCGGGCCCCACCTCATGAGGGGAAGCTCATAACCACCTATCTGCAGGACAGTGATCTCCCTCGGACATAAGGTCTCCCTGATGACAACAGCCACTCCCCTGCCCCCACCCCGGGCCCTTGGCTGGTGAAACACCCAGAAGCCTGGTGGGCACAAATCAACCAGAGGGACACCTCCCTCTGGTCCCAACCAGGTTTCTGTGATGCAAGCCATGTCCATGGCCTCCTCCCCAATCAAATCATTGAGGAGGGGAGCTTTATTAACCATGGACCTGGCATTCACATAAACCAGCCCAAGCCCAGGTACCTGACCTCCTGGGCCCCCAGGAGAGCAGGCAGGTACAGTAAATAGCTTGTAAATAGCAGGGGCGCGCTCCCATTACAAAATATGGCCCCCGACCTCTTCACCTCCCACCATGTCCAATCACCGTCGGTATCCCAACTCCCACCCCACCCCCTGGACCCACCCAGCCCCCAACCCCCAGCCCCCTGCCGCGATCCATTTCCGACCTTGATGGAGCCAGGGAATGACTTGGGGGAACCCCCCAGTTTTCTGCCCAAGTCTGTCCCCCTCCCTCCTCCCTAACCCCTTTAAATAATTGGCAAAGATAAAATTTAACAACGCCCCTTTAAAACCCTTCGATTTATAAAAATTAACCCCCTTCCTCTTGCAGTGCCACCTCTCAGGATCCCTTAGCCTTCCATCCTTCTGAGATCAGTAAAATGAGGACCCAGATTGTTGGGGTCATTATGCAAATAACACTTTTAATCTACCCAGAGAGTGCTGTAAAATTCTATGGGATGGTATATAAGTCTACATGCTATTGCTAATATTTATTTATTTATTTATTTATTTATTTATTTATTTATTTATTTATTTATTTATTAGTGGGATTTATATGCTGCCTCCATCTGAACTTACCATAAAACAACAACAATAAATACTTAAAAAAGAATTAAACTAACAGTCCCAATTACAATTACCAAATACAAAACTTAAAATCAGTCAAAATCTAAAACCACCCCTCCCAAGGGTCACAGCCCAGATTGGTCAAATAACCAGGTCTTCAGGTCATGGCGGAAGGTGCGGAGGTCAGGGGCCAGGCGGAGCCCCAAGGAAAGTTGATTCCAGAGGTCGGGGACCGCGACAGAGTAGGCACATCGTCAGGGGACCGCCAGCCGGCATTGCCCGGCCGATGGGACCCCAAGGAGTCCCTGTCTATGACTTCGCACAGGGCGGTTAGTATTCGATATATATATATATATTATATATGCAGACCAAGACAATTACTCTTCCCTCAATGCAGTCCAAGCAAGCCAAAAAGCTAGACATGCCTGGCTTAAAGTCTTCCAACTTTTGTAATATGTAGCTGAGCATAACCCTTTGTTAAAAAACCTGAATAGCTTTTTATCCCAATAGACACACTTATTAAAATGAGATCACTTACAGATGATTTCTGACGCCTACAGTTGTTTTTCCCCTATAAAATTTCATATTTTAAAACTGGGCTGGATAGCTTGTGAACCAAGATCTCTAGCATATCTTGATTAATACCTATGAACTATAGCCTGCTGAAAGATTAACAATTTTCCTGCCTCTTCTGTTGTGGGAAGAAAACCAAAATAGAAAAGTTACACCACTGTACATTTGCCAAAAGAAAAACAAGAAAATTGTGGGTAGGTGGAATTCTTTGGTGTGATGGAAATCATGACTGTGCACATTGTGAAAAGATTTTGAACAAGTGCTTCAATATGTTCTTGGGGAAAAAAAGATATGGTTGCTTATGGAAGCCAACTTATTAAAACTAATATGATTCTAAAAGCAGTAACACCATTTTTTCAGATGCTCATGGAAGGTGGAAAAGTTTAGGTTGCTTTAATGAACAGCAAAGGATGCCATGTTGGTATGAAGTCCAAAGCACTTCTGAAACATGCATAGCCTTATTATATTTCAGAAAATTATAAAAATGGAATTCAGGTAGGCTTGTAAAATACTGGGGTTCCTAGATTTTACCCAATTGAAGTTAAAATGATGCAAACATTTTACTTTTTCAAATAAACATTGAGAAAATTTTAAGGCAAATACAAGTACCCTAAACATTTTATTTTCTAGACAATGAGAGAGAGGAGAGGGAGGGAGGGAGGGAGGGAGGGAGAGATATATTCTTTGTGTTTCTTGTTTCTTTTAGGGATAATTGGTTAATTGAATCCAGTTCTCAGATTCTTAATTTTCTTTCTCATGTATGAAATATTTAATATATAATATGTTGATATGCCATTTTTAGATTTCTTGTTAAATTTAAATAATTTTAATTGCTTATTATAAATCATATTTTTATTCTTTTTATTCCCTAGAGAGCATGAGAATTAAAGTGGTACCAATAGCAATAGCACTTATAGACTTACATACCACTTCAGAGTGCTTTACAGGCCTCTCTAAGCAGTTTTATAGAGTCAGCATATTGCCCCCAACAATCTGGGCCCACATTTTACCCACCTCGGAAGGATGGAAGGCTGAGTCAACCTTGAGCCGGGTGCGATTTGAACTGCCAAATTGCAGGCAGCTGATAGTCAGCCGAAGTGGCCTGCAGTACAGCACTCTAACCACTGCGCCACCGAGGCTCTTAGATAGGTAGATAATTTTGCATAAAAAAATACAATTAAATAAAAAACTTACAACTTCTTATACCATGAGATAATCTTTCAGCAGTTTATACCCAGGGAAAGATAGTCACAATCTATGTTGACAATTATTTTATCACCACATTGCAAATGCAAATCTTTCTGTATATTACTGACCCTTGACCCTGCTTGGTCTCCAAGACACTTAGTTTCAAATATATTTAGTTTAGTGGGTCAAAATGTGTGCTGTTATATTTTAATCAAAATAAAAAAAATCATATTTCCCTTCTGAATTCCAGAATTGTTAGAAGGCCATTGCTAGTATTTATATTTTATTGTCTGCACCAACATGCTCTTTCTTTGAATCAAACATTTTCTCACTTTCTCAAAATCATCCTAATTTTGCTGTAGGCAGAGCATTTTGTCTTTATCAGAAAATACATACATCATTAGTGGCTGCACAAAAGAGGTCTCTAGGTTGTGGGCAAAGTTTAGCAAAATTATAATGTGTTAAATATAGATTTGAGTTTCCATTTCTACAGAGCAGTTACCTGAGCATCATCATCTGCAGCAGTGGTGGTATTCAATTTGTTTTTACTATTGGTCTATGGGCGTGGCTTGGTGGGCAAGGCAGGGGAAGGATACTGTAAAAATCTCCATTCCCTCCCCACCCCACTAACCTGCTTTCCAGCTCCGTTCTCCTGTGCAGGGCAACAAAAGAAGACCCAGCCAATCAGCTGGGACTTGGGAGGCAGAGAATAGATGGGGGTGGGGCCAGTCAGAGGTGGTATTTGCCAGTTCTCCGAACCACTCAATATTTCTGCTATGGGTTCTCCAGAACTGGTCATAACCTGCTGAACACCACCTGTGATCTGTGATAGGAAACTGTACTTTTAATGCTTTGTGGTTGCAGCCTTGTCTTCATTTCTTATTTTCTGCATTGTTTTACCCATTCATTTCCCACAAAGAAAAAAGATAATGTCATGATCTTCACTAAATTGTCAGTAGGATGAATTCAGTTAGATTGAAAAGGCCTCTAAAACACTGGAAGTGTTACAGAGATTGTTCTTATTAATTATAGCGTGACTGCTATGTAAGTATATTTATACACAGTCCAAATTAGACCCAGACTGATAAAATATGAAGTTTCTGCACCGTAGATATTCCTTGATCATGTGGAAAGCACATGTCTACTGGGTGGGAGACAGTTGTGGGCATCTGCTGTACATTCTTGCAGTCGCGATCACCCACGGAGGGTGGTAAGGAGATTGGGGAGTTGAAGATTTGGGCCCGAGTTCAAATCCCAAATAATCCTTCCCTCTCCCATTTTCTTAATTCCATTGATTAATAGGCATTGTAAGAGATTGCCCCAAAGAAAAAGTTTGCAAAGCTCATCATGTACTGTACAGAAAGAAATTAAACAGGACAAAGCCATTTAATGTGAAAGGACGATAGCTATAATGTCACAAAAACTGGGCATTATCTGATGAACTGGAGTCAATACAGAAGCATGCCTTCTTTCACTCATCCTGAGCAATAGCTACCTTGGCTTGAAGATTTTGAGAATTGTAGTTTCAATACTCCTAGCTAATGCTAAATATATTAAAGGGAAGTTCTGGTATCCAAAGACCAGAACTTCCCTTTAATATAGACTCTCAAGAGAGTATATTAGACTCTCTTCAGAATTAAAGACTCTCAAAACAAACTCTTATTAGATATACATTTCCCAGCTATAATCTTGATGGATCCCTAAACCTATCTCATAAATTAGATTTTTAAAGAAAGTAATTCTTTAAAAAAAAACATATCTGCAACGCTGGGTGCATCAGAAAGGGAGACCACAAGATTAAAATGAAGATTTAAAAGGCTGGATCTGTATTTTAGGTCAGTTCTTCATCCCTAACTTAGTTCTAAATCAAGTCTCCTCATTCTGAATATCGACATAATGTGTAAACTGAACATTCAGGAGTCTCAGAAAAGGCCATGACATTTGGGGAAGGCTTGGATTTGAAGCCCACACTTCAACCTGGAGTATTTCAAGACTGAAAATGGCTAGACTAGGTTATAGTAGTGATACAATAACTTGCAGTTTCCAATATAAAAAGAGATAGTCTAGTACTTGCTACAGTTCTTCAGAAGTATTGAACATCACCCACTACTGCATGTCTGTTGACATGTGTAAGACTCATATATTCCAGACGACTCCTATAATCCACACCACAAGATGCCAAAAATTCCACCAGCAGGTTCAAAAATGCACCACATAACTCCAGATGTCTCAGTTGCACAGTAGAGTAGTAAACAAATTTTCTTTTCTGGCATCCTTCAACCTTTCCCCAACTCTGGGCTCCTATTGTAGTTGACAATTTTGAGAGGGAGACCTTCTTACTACCTCTATAAACAGCTGAAGGTTAACTTGCTGCATAAGATCTCACTAAGCTTTAACACAGATTCTTTTGCCTTAGTATAGGGATTTCTATTGTTTTTCTGTACATAAGCTGCTATATCAGTATCAGAAATATTTGAAGGCTACACACAGAGGTGGTATTCAGCAGGTTCTGACCAGTTCTGGAGAACCAGTAGTGGAAATTTTAAGTTGTTCAGAGAACCGGCAAATACCATCTCTGACTGACCTCGCCCCCATCTATCCTCTGCCTCCTGTGTCCCAGCTGATTGGCTGGATCTTCTTTTGTTGCCCTACACAGGAGAACGGAGCTGGAAAGCAGGTTAGTGGGGTGGGGAGGGAATGGGGATTTTGCAGTAACCTTTCCCCAGGAGTGGAGTGGGAATGGAGATTTTGCAGTATCCTTTCTCTGCCACGCCCACCAAGCCACACCCACCAATCCATGCCCACAGAACGGGTAGTAAAAAAAATTGAATTCCACCACTGGCTACACAAATACCAAGGGTCATTAACATGGCATGCATGAACCCTTAGAACCTCACAATTGATTAAACACTAATTATTTTTAAAATAAAAATGACGAATTCACAAGGTTACCAGTTATGGTGAGATTTGCCAGTTATTGTGAGAATTCAAGGTTCTTACCCAGAATCTAGTAAGATTTTGAACATGCCTCACAAAGGTTTGATAAGTTGGAGATTTGGCCATTTAAAAAAATGTTCAGTATTTTATTCTGCCTACTTGCAGTGGCTTCACGGAACATCTATCCATCTTTAGATTTTGAGATTTATAAAACAAGTTGTGTAAACCCAGCCAACGATTTGTAGCTTGTTTGGTAAACCATGGTTATGCAAAACACTGCTTTATGAAATTAGCAAATCCAGTCTGCGTGTATACCCTAACTGTCTATTGAGGATTTTTTCTCTTTGTTTTGTTTCAACATTTCCATATTTTACTCTGCATGCAGTTTAGAAAATGTTCCAGCATGTAATCATGTACCAGAATGAAAAGGACTTTCTAATGCTGTGTACATAATTTAGGAGATACTGCAGCTAATGGATTAAGAGACTATTTTCAAATGGAATTCTTCACTGCTTTGGCCATGAAGCAGAAATCTGAGCTGCAGAGATGGCATAAAGCTGCTAAATTAATGAACAGAAGGAGCATATTCTGGAGGACATTAATTTCAGGTACCCTTTCCTGGGGTGAAGATGCTATTTTAATCAAAGGATTGAAATAAGGCAAGGCAAGGAATGCACGAAGGATAGAAGCCGCTAAGTTGATGCTGATATAGAAGGATGTGTAGGATAATTCATTGCACGAATTCAAGCCACGTCACTGGAACAAGTTGGAAGCCCAAGCTAAGAACAGGAACAACCAATAGATATTACTTCTGAGAAGTCTGCAGGACAGAGAATCCAACCAAATCGGTATCATCCAAGCCAGTCTTAAACCGCCACAAGAGGACACCTCATCATTCATGCCCATTGTGTTTTCTTGGGGACTATTACAGAAACAAAAGATACCTATTCACTTCCTCTGTGTATTCTGTGTGAAAGTGTGAAAAAATAAATGCTCCATCTCCTGGGTCTCCCATCCACTTCTCAAGCCACCAAGCCAGAACCTTAGAGAAGAGGAAAAGTAAGCAGCAATTCAAAGCAGAACACGATATATGTTCCACCTGGAACCCACACTGTATATCGGACATTAACACAATTGAATGGGTTCAGAGGTATTTCTCAAGAAAAGTACTCCACTCCACTACTCACAACAGAATTCCCTATGCCTCCAGGCTTGAAATTTTGGGCTTGGACAATCTGGAACTATGCCGCCTGTAGTCTGATCTAAGCATAGTACACAAAATTGTCTGATACAACGTCTTGCCTGTCAACGACTTCTTCAGCTTCAACCACTATAATACATGGGCAAACAATCGATATAAACTCAGGGTAAACCACTTCAAGTCGATTGCAGAAAATACGACTTCAGCAACAGAGTGGTCAATGCCTGAAATGCCCTACCTGACTCGGTTGTCACAGCCTCAAACCCTCATAGCTTCAACCTCAAACTGCCTACCATGGACCTCACCCCATTCTTAAGAGGTCCTTAAAGGGGGCATGCATAAGCACACCAGTGCCTACCATCCCTGTTTTACTGTCCCCATTTATCTGTATTTACTTCCTTTGTTCATGTTCATACCTATACTTGTTATTTTGCACATGTTTGACAGACAAACAAACAAACAAATAAATAAATGTAGACATGGGACATTTTATCAGACTCCATAACTAAAAATGAGACTTCTGATCATGTTTAGGAATATCTTTAAGTGCCAGGAGCTACCAGGGTTGAGAGTTTTCTTTGAACATCATGTATCCTGAAGAAATTGAGAAAATGTAGACCATAGACAAATGGAAGGCTTTTATGCCCCAAAGCAGAGGTGGTATTCAGCAGGTTCTGACCAGTTCTGGAGAACCGGTAGTGGAAATTTTGAGTAGTTTGGAGAACCAGCAAAAACCACCTCTGAATGGCCCCACCCCCATCTATTCTCTGCCTCCCGAGTCCCAGCTGATTGGCTGGGTCTTCTTTTGTTGCCCTGCACAGGAGAAGGGAGCTAGAAAGTAGGTTAGTGGGATGGGGAGGGAATGGGATTTTGCAGTAACCTTTCCCTGCCATGCCCACCAAGCCACACCCACAGAACTGGTAGTAAACATTTTTGAATCCTACCACTGCCCCAAAGAGAAAGAGACACCCAAGTTTGCTCTGCTTCCTTCTTGCAGAGCAAACTTGGGTGTCTATTTCTCTTTCTATGTCTTCCTCCAACGCATCGATTTTGAAGCAAATCCACCATTTTCAACAACTTCCCTTCAATTGTAATTGTGACTTTGAAATATTTTTTAAAATAGAAATCACCCAGCTTTTTCTTTCGTGAAAGAAGCTACACAATATTTGATCTTCAAACATTTGACAGTAGGCCACCCAATCTTTTTCACTGGGTGTCTGTAATGAGCTGAAACAAAGGCAATAAAAAAATCAATGAAAATGAAAAGGTTTTAAGTGGCAGTGTTGTCATCAGCTGCCAACAAAATTGAATCACATATTAACACAATTTCCTTTTCTGGAACAGCCTAACGTTTTGCACATCAGTGTTTGAAGAAAAAAAAGAGAGAGATTTGGAAACAGACAAACAAAGAGAATTATAAGAACAAAATGTTGTCATATATTTTTATTAAACCAGAAATAACCCTTTGTCGTTAAGGATTGTCTTATATATATAAATATAAAGATTCTGGTTCATTCTTTCATGCCCAGTGGTCTTCAGCCCAGCTAGGCATGATCAGAATAATATAGGTGTTTGAAGAATCCTATTTTTGCAAATATATGAAGGCAACTCTGTTTCCTGGGCCAATGTAGAAATCATAACTTTATTATCCATGGTTTTCATATTTCCCAGTTACCTATTCTGAGAGTAGACCTGTTTCAAACTATGTTCTGAAAATACGTATTTAAAAGTTGTATTTTGGGGTAAATTACATATTAATCAGCGGTTCTGTCCACTTCTGTAGAACCGGTAGTTCTGAAGAGCAGCAGACAGAGACCATACATAGAACTGGTTCTATGTCTGCTGCTGTTTTGGCCCCCCACCCGCCCGGACTCTTACCTGACCTTTGTTCCTGCTTTTTCAACTGCAGCTGCTTTGCGTGACACAGCTGCAGTTGAAAAAGCAGGAAAAAAGGGCTTTTCCAACTGCTGCGCACTTGTACGCAGCGCTGCTCAGCTGTCCAGGCAGCTCAGCAGGTCGTAAATTGCACTCGTGCGACTTGCCGCGCAAAGTGCGCATGCACGCATGACGCAGACCAACAGAACCGGTAGTTATACCAGTCGGTTCCCACCCATGACATTAATGTAGAATTTGGAACACGCTCTGGACTGGAAACAAGTCTGATTGGACCATGTCTACACAGAATCTGGGAAAGGAATTTTTGGAGACTACTTACAGTTTGTTTTGCATTGATGAAATTAGGAAATTATTGAAAATGAATATGTGTTGCTCAGGAATGTGTGTTGCATTGGTAAAGATCTGCGAGCTTGGTTTTTGAATTGTAGCCATTTTTTTTAACCTCCTCAGTTAATAATACCAATTCAGTAATTTTGAAGAAGCATAGATTATTGTTGGCAGGGGTTTTATATTCTTTTGTCTTTCCTGTTGGGTACACGCTTGGAAAAATGGTCCTGTTTTGCAAGTCATTGATGCTTTGTTGATGATAGATAATTTATTTAGCTGGTAAGCCTGTAGTTCTTTCTTAGTTGTGTTATGGTTGCTTCCTGTTTGCTTAGTGATATTGATATTGGTGATGTAATGTAGGAGGATGTTGTTCTTTTCCTCTCATTGTTGACTCTGTAGTTGAGTTTGGGTTATTACATTAATAAAGGGATGGCTCTAGTTCACCTAGAGTCCGATTCTAAGTGTTGTCTGATTTTTGAATAGAACAGAATAGAATAACAGAGTTAGAAGGGACCTTGGAGGTCTTCTAGTCCAAACCCCTGCTTAGACAGGAAACCCTACACCACTTCAGACAAATGGTTATCTAACATCTTTTTGAAAACTTCCAGTGTTGGAGCATTCACAACTTCTGGAGGCAAATCATTCCACTCATTAATTGTTCTGTTGGGACATTTCTCCTTAGTTCTAAGTTGCTTCTCTCCTTGATTAGAATCCATCTATTGCTTCTTATCCTGCCCCCAGGTTCTTTGGAGAACAGCTTGACTTCCTCTTCTTTGTGGCAGCCCTTCAAATATTGGAACACTGCCATCATATCTCCCCTAGTCCTTCTTTTCATTAAACTAGAAATACCCAGTTCCAGCAACCGTTCTTCATATGTTTTAGCCTCCAGTCCCCTAATCATCTTTGTTGCTCTTCTCTGCACTCTTTCTAGAGTCTAGTGTGGTGACCAAAACTGGATGCAGTATATGGAGGGCATGTTGTTTTGTGTTGAGTTGATGCCTAAATCTAAGGTAGTTGCTTATGTCTTTTGAAAGCCATAATCAGGGATAAAAAGTAAATAAATACACTTAGCTTGCCAAATACCTGTGAGCAATTAACATGTGGTTCAATTTCCTTTATTGTATCACACATAATTTTCAAGAAAAACCTCCCCCTATGCCTAAAGAGAAAAGTTTTCAATCAGTCTGTGCTACCTGTTCTAACATATGCCAGTGAAACATGGACACTAACCTCAAAATTGACACAAAAGCTACAAATGGCATAAAGAGCCATGTAAAGATATATGCTCAGCATTACAAGACAAGATAGAAAGTCTTGCACATGGATTAGAACAAACAAAAATATACAATAGCATCAAGAGAGTAAAAGAAATGGGCTGGTTAGATAGCAAGAAGAACTGGTAGCAGGTGAACTAAGGCAGCCACTTGATAAAAAGCATCCACAAAAGATACCTAAAAGAAGAAGATGGACCGACGACATCAGCAAGTATTGTGGGTCCAATTGGCAAAAGAAAGCTCAGGACCGTATAGGTTGGAAACATGTGGAAGAAGCCTTCAACCCACAGTGGATAGTCAATGGATAGAATGAAATGAAATCAAGGATAAGTCAATATGTCTTTTGATGATTACTTGGTTGGACTGCCATGTTACTAACAAGCTGAATATAAATTTTATATATATTTGTATGTAGATATACATTTAAATATGGGAATGTGTCTAAAAAGAAGCATGAGATCCCTCTGCACTATTTCTGTATGTTAAATAGGCAAAAAAAACCCCACCCTTCCCAGTTTATTTATTTATTCTATTTGTATATGGCCAAACCAGTAAAGATTCACAGAATTGCCAAAACATCTAGCTGTACTGAAAGAAAAGTCAAGGTTGGCCTTTAGTTGTAAAAAGGCTAGACACATTGGTCTGTTATACTACAGATTTCTGGAAGAGGCTGCAGTTAGAATAAAACCCATGTAAATACAGTCCAGTTCCCCAAAAGACTGAAAGTCAATAATTTTAATCCAGTGCAGAGATAATCAACAGGGATAAGTGTAGAGATAAGCAATAGATATAGCCACAAAGCTTAGAATACAAGAAAGAACAACAGAAGAATTGAAGAATTAAAAATGGCTTCCTCCATTTTTTTCATCAACTTCTATTCTAATGTAAAAAAAACTCTGTTTCTATGTAAAAGGAAATTTTACAGGATTTAACAGATCTGGCTATTTTTTTCCCCTTGTAAATCATAGGAAATCATTTCAAGCCCGTCAATCCTGAAGTCTTGCTTAATTTACTCTTATTCTGATACATTATAAACTTTCTGATTTTTGAAGAGTTTTCTCTATCTACATAAAACTGCCAAATAATATTTACCTCTTGACTTTAACTGTGTTGCTGCCCACCTTACAGACTATATAAAATTGCAAATATGGGTTAGATGTAACCTGATTACAGCTATTTTCTTTTTACTTGGTTCTTTACAACTGCCAATTTCTTAGCAACTCAGTGTTTACAAAGTCACTAAAAACGAGACTATTGCCTGTCAGCACTTGCAGCTTTTAAAAAACATTAGAAGAAGGCTAATTACAGTAACTTGTAAAAATATTTCTGATGCTGCTAAAATGAATGGAAATTAAAATTTTGTAAGGTTTAGAGAAAGTGATCAAGAGATTAGTCCAAAGGCCTTGGGAGCAAACAAAGAAAACTTGGGTACAATCTGTACAAGAATCTTCCTTCTGGAAATGTATCATTTCCAATTGCTGACAAAATGAACAAAGGAATATTATTTCTATATCATGGCAGGCACTTAAGCATGCTATTTTTCTATTCCAACTTTTCAATGTTTCTGCAGGTTTCAGGTAAACCGATAGGAGGAAAAATTTAAGAAGTTATCTGTTGCTAGTAAAATTGAAGCCAAAGGTTCATTGGGTCCATAAATTGAAGACATTGCATTGTGAAATAAGGAATTCTGCTTACGGTCCTATGCATAACATATAGGACAGTATTTAGTAACAGATAGTCCTGTGCAGATTATCTATTCAGAAGAACAACTGTAAAGATCTGAAGATTGTGGGTAAAAAAAAGACTAGAAGTGTCATGATAGCAGTGTTCCATTCAATATCTAAGGGGCTGCCACAAAGAAGAAGAGGTCAACCTATTCTCATAGCACCTGAAGCAGAGGTGGTATTCAGCAGGTTCTGACCAGTTTTGGAGAACCAGTAGTAGAAATTTTCAGTTGTTTGGAGAACTGGCAAATACCACCTCTGACTGGAGATTTTACAGTATCCTTACCCTGCCACGCCCACAGAACCGGTAGTAAAAACATTTGAATCCCACCACTGACCTGAAGGCAGGACGAGAAGCAATGGATGGAAACTAATCAAGGAAAGAACCAACCTAGAACTAAGGAGTAATTTCCTGACAGCTAGTACAATCAGTGGAATGACTTGCCTCCATAAGTTGTGGGTGTGCCAACACTGGAGGTTTTTAAGAAGAGTTTCAACAACTATTTGTCTGAATTAGTAGAGGGTTTCCTGTCTGAACAAGGGGTTGGACTAGAAAATCTCCAAGGTCCCTTCCAATTATGTTATTCTGTAAGTGAAATGTTTATGGGTCAGCTGAAAAATTCGGGTACACCTTCCTTGTGGAATATGCCTGGTTGGCTACTAAAGGTTGTGAATAGTCTAAAAAAATTCTTCATTTTGGACAGAGACTTCATCCACCTGCCTCTTCAATGCAGCTCTTCAAAATGAAGTTGTCACTTCCCTCTGCTTAAGTCAAGGTAGACTCTTTTTTGTTCTTGGCTAGTGTGTGCGTATGCGCAGAAAACTTGTTCTCTGATGCCACAGAGAGAGGCAAAGCAGAGAAGCAGCCTTTAATTGGAGGCACTGACATAGAGACTGATTTTTCAATACAGGTAGCCCACCACGTACGACCACAAATGAGCCCAGGATTTAGGTTGCTAAATGAAAAATTTGTTAAGTGAGTTTTGCCCCATTTTACAACTTTTCTTGACACATCTGTCAAATGGATCATTGCATTTGTTAAATTAGTAACCCGGTTGTTAAGTGAATCTGGATTCCCCACTGACTTTGCTTGTCAGAAGGTCGCAAAAGGTGATCACATGACCTCTGGACACAGCAACGGTCATAAATATGAACTAGGCGTCAAGCATGTGAGCATGTGGGGATGTGGCAAGGATCATAAGGGTAAAAAATGGTTGTCACCTTTTTCAGGGCCCTTGTAACTTCAGATGGTCACTAAACGAACTGCTAGTTGATTACCTGTATTACAATGGCAAGTTGCTTCAAAGAGGCTGTGGAAAGCAGAGCCATACTGCATTGTTTAGCTGTGCGTAGATGTCTTGCTTTCAAAGTTGACTCAGCCTTCCCTCCTTCCGAGGTTGGTAAAATGAGGACCCAGATTGTTGAGGGCAATATACTGACTCTGTAAATCGCTTAGAGAGGGCTGTAAAACACCAAGAAGCAGTATGTAAGTCTAAATGTTATTGTTATTTGTCTTCTTGGCTTTTTCATTTCAGGTGAATCTAAGAGAAAAGCATCCTGATGACTTTTTCTACAAAGCTTTTTCAGATCAGGAAGCACAACAAGCTGCAGAACTCAACCTGTCTACAACAATAACACTCAAACCTATCATTTTTGCATTAAATTAATTTTTAAAACTGTGGAAAGTACTACTAGAACCTCAGTTTTGATGGCAAATGAGTGAGTGCAAAATGAAAAACAAAACCCTTCCTTTTGTTAATGCAAATCAAAGAGTTAGTAAGGAATATGAATTATTCCTGGCCAGATCAGATATTATTAAATTTGTGAATGGTGGTTGCCAATTGACCAAAGAGTAGAAAAATCCTGCTGTTGTCCTTGTAAAACTGACGGCACTGAAAGTCTTTTATGAAAACAATCCAAAATCTATAGTTGAAGAATTCCTTCCTTTGGCTTTATCCTTCATTTGAATCAGGCTTTCTGTTCAGATTTATAGAATTTAAATTGCAAACTTTTTTTAAACCAACAATACAATTACGACCATGGGTAAAATTAAAACCAGTATCATTAAAATCAACTTAGTTAACTGTTAAGTTTGCATGAAGAGACAGACACGGAGTGCTTCAAGCTCTTTGTTTATTAGTGACTACAGCTCAGAACGAACCCACTTTGGCTGGGCTGAGGCAGATTTTTTGTCTAATAATCTGTGCAGTGGTTCTGCAATGGTTGCCTTCTGAGGTAGGAACATGTGATAAAAGTTAATGAGTCCAAGGAAGGCTTGCAAATCTGTTTTGCATTTTGGTCTGGGGGCTTCTTTGATTGCCTGAACCTTGGCATCTGTGGGGTGGATACCATGCTTGTCAATCATACAGCCCAAGAACTCAACCTTGTCAGTTCTAAGAGTGCATTTTTCTTCCTTGACTTTTAACCCCGCTTTTTGAATCTGGTAAGGACTTCTCTGAGTCTCTCTTGTAACTGAGTGTCATTTTCAGCAGAGATTAACACATCATCAAAGTAAGGTACTACCCTGGCAGTCCTTGGAGCATCCTTTCCATAAGGCTTTAGAAGATGACTGGTGCCACACTTACTCCAAACTGTAACCTTTACATTTGAAAGCACCTCTATGAGTCACAATGGTTTGGGCCTCTGCAGTGGCATCATCAACTGTTAATTGTTGATATGCCTGGGCCAGATCCAATTTGGCAAAGACTGTACCCCTGCCAAGTGAATGTAGTAAATGACACCACTGGAACTGGATATGCGCTCTGTTGAAGCGCATGGTTCAATGTCCCCTTATAGTCTCCACAGATTCTCACTGACCCATCAGTCTTGACTGGTGTGACTATGGGTGTCTCCCACCTGGAGTGGTCAGTGGGCTCTAAAACTCCTTGAGCTATTAGTTTATCTAATTGTGCATCAATTTTTCCTTTAAGGCAAATGGGACCCTTCTGGGCTTTAATTGGTGGCACCTTGGGATCTAGATTGAAAGTGATAGGGGTCCCCATATACTTGCCCAATCCATCGCTGAAGACCTCTGGAAACTCAGACTTCAAGGCCTCCTCCCATTCAGTGTTGCTCACGTGATTGATGCCAGTCACCTCGATGCCTAGTGGATTGAACCACTCAAGTCCCAGCAAGCTTGGGCGATCCTTGTCCACGATGGTCAGGGGCAAGCGTTTGGTGTGGCCTTTGAACTTCACGTTGAATTCTCTTGTTCCAACTACTGGAATCTTGTTCCCTTGGTAGTCTTTAAGAGTCAGTGCTTGCTTCTTGAAATGCTTCTTTGAATGTTTGGTAGTGTGAATAGTGTCCCATGACACCATAGATAAATATGAGCCTGAGTCCACTTCCATTTGGCAAGGCCTTCCTTCAATTAGTACCTTGACATGCACTTTTCTGTTATTGATAGAAGAAGAATGACCAATAGTTACTGTCTGATGAGTTTCATTCTTCCCCTTTGCTTCTGTGCTGCCCCATTTTCTCACTGAGGTTGTTGGGCTTGAATTCTTTGTCAGGAAACTTCCTTCTGTTGGGTGGAGTTCTGGATGATTTGCAGACTCTTGCTAGATGTCCTCTTTTTTACAACGGAGGCAGATGGTATCTAGGAACTTGCATTCAGTGCGGGGTGGCTTCCCCACAACCTCTGCAGTAGAAATCTTGCCTCTTTCTTCCCAGGTCTTTTTCTTTTCCATTCTGAGTCTATAAATTCCTTCCTCCACCTCACTACAGTCTGACTCAGAATCTATTTGCTCACAATGAGTTGTTGTGGACTTTTCCACATCTGGATGGCTGTGGCCTTGTTAATTTTCTTCATGGCTGCTGCTGAGGACTTGGTGGCTTCTGCCGAAGAGGCCTCTTCTATTGCTTCCTTCAGCATGATCTTAGGTCTTAGTAATAACTTGCTCTGAAGCACCTCGTCTTTAAGGCCCAGAACAAATTGATCACGCATGGCCTCTTCTAAATTGTTAAATTCACATGCACCCCCAATGTCTCTTAAACTTGCCACAAAGTCGTTAACGTTTTCGCTTTCCCCTTGATCCCGATGGTAAAACTCGTGTCTCTTAATGAGGCACGATACTTGTGGGGCATAATGGGCTCTTAACAACTTTTCTAAGTCAGGCCATTCCATTACCTTCATGTCTGCAGCTCCCGCCAATGCCCTCACCATCTTGAAAACTGCTGGACTGCAGTGCATGAGAAAGACCGCCCTCTTCCACTTCGAAATGTCGGCAAGATCGTTTCCTTCCAGATACATTCGGAAAGAATCTGCATATGTCTCCCAGTCTTCTGCCATCGGATCGAACGGGCTGGGGGTGTTCAGCGCAGCCATCTCTCTCTTCTTCTGTTCTGTGTTGCCTTCTTCTTCAGGGAGATCCCACCCTCGTCGCCAGTGTTAAGTTTGCATGAAGAGACAGGACGGGAGTGCTTCAAGCTCTTTGTTTATTAGTGACTACAGCTCAGAACGAACCCACTTTGGCTGGGCTGCGGCTGCTACTTATAGCCAGCAGCCGCAGTTGCCAGCCAATCAGAGTGTAAGGTTTTCCCGCACTTTTTAAACCAATCATTTCTTACATTTTACAAGAACAGTTCAAACTAAACCAATGACTTTAAACCTGCATACATAACATTAACAATGACAAGCTTAGTGCAAAAGATGGTTTTGTCATTGTCCTGAACATTGGGAAAATAAGGGCCAAATGCATTTCCATAGTTCATTCCATTGCATATGTGTACCTAACCCAGAGGTATGCATTTGGTCAGAATTGGCATGTGAGTGTATAAAAGTGATCGATGATTGATAGTGAAGTTGACAGACATAATCTTGTGATGGAAACTCTGCCCAGATGTATGTTAAAAAAGGGGGGTTTAATCAAGTAGTTGTGACTGCCATCTTCACTTTTCTGATTCCCTTTGTGGACATTGCTTCACACATCCCAAATTCACAGGTAATTCTTTGAAGAAAGAAAGTTGTCTTCAACAACTGCCATGGGGAAAGCACATATACAGGTATTCTTGTTCTTTTCTTTAAGCTACTGTACTTGATAAAGAACCCTGTGAAGGTTTTGACAAGCATGCATAAGTTATTGCTGTCAACATGCAAAAGACTTTCTCTCTCTGCTCAGCAGACGGGCAGAACTAAGTTTCTTAGAAAATACCATAGAAACCTTCACTTCAAATCTTCCTGAATGTCTTAGATACTTCATGGAAGTGGAAATGATACTACCAGCCCCTGGAACAGGAAACCTTACATTGACAAATCTCCCTCCCCACTGAAATGTCCCAAAGGTGGTTTTTCAGGAGGCAACTGGACTTTCTTGTTTTTTCTTTGAACATGTTTTGCTTCTTTTCTTGCAGTAATCCTTTTAGAGGGTTGTGGGATGCAAATGACAAGCTGTCTGCAAGGAATAGAAATCTTTCCATTCCCCACTGTCCTGTCAGAGCTGAAGAAGCTTCTTGGAGGAGAAGCAAAACATCTTCAAAGGAAAAAAAGAAGAAAGTCCAGTTGCCTCCTGAAAAAGCACCTTTGGGACAGCTGTGACTTGGATGACTGAGGATCTCTACAGATTTCCTCACTCGCTGGCTCCCCATCTTGAGTCACATTGCACAACCACCTCTAGGAAGGCAGGAAGCCTTAGTGAAGGAATACAACAAAATTATGAGAAACCCATTTCTTCCTCTGCACACTGATCTTCCTCATCCATCAACTGGCAGGCTTCAATCCAGGAAGCCCTCTCTGGCACTCGCTCAACAGCTGTCTAACAATGTTGGCATCAACACACAGTGGAAAGCCAAATGGGCTGCTAAACACCCAGAAACAGGCAGTTACGTAGATGACCCTACCCAAAAGGTGCCAGGTTTTGACCTTCCTCACTAGCATTGGTCAACTTTGAACAGGATCTGTACCCAACATGGTGTCTGCCAGGACTCATTATTTAAGTGGGGTCTTGTCTCTACCCCTCTGTGTGACTGTTGTGCTTCTTGGCATAATATCCATCACATTGTGTCTGAATGTTCATCAAGAGCTTACACCAGCCCAATGTCTGATTTTTTCAATATAGACCACCCTGTCCTTGAATGGCTGGGTGGACTGGGTTGGTGTTTTTTAACTAGGGGTTTTAAATTTTAATTTCGGCTTAACTTGTTTAATATTCTTTTAATTAATTAATTTATTGTTGTATTTTAGGTGTAAGCCTCCCCGAGTCCTTTTGGAGAGGGGGCGGCATATAAGTCGAATTAATAAATAAGTAATAAATAAACATTTGAACTACTATAAGTCCAAGTATTTGCCATTGCTAAATAAATCCTCACTGAAATATTACACAAAGCTTGAAGAACAAGCAGGAATCATCTTTATCAACCACTTTGGTGTAGGCTTAGTCAAAGTTTAGAGGTAAACCATCAGTGTGTTTCTTTAAAGGTCATAAGACTTTTCTTAAATCAGGTTAAAGCTCTACAACAGTCTCCAAGTACAACAGCTGTATTTGAGAGCTTGCCTATATATTGCCTATGTTTTCGGTCACAAATTCAATTCATTTTTCAACGTTGGCTGAAGGATCCATTGAATTGTATCCTGCTGGCTTGGATCCTGCATATTTGACAGGATAACAGCTTCCTGGCCATATGGATGACATTTTGCAGCAGTAAGGAACAAATACTCTGGAGGAGCAAACTTTTAAAATAATCCCTGTTTGTGGGACAGTGCTCAAAAGTCACTTGATTTATCATTCACTCATCTAATGTGTCAAAGTTTCATATTTCTCCAGAAAGTAGTGTAAAAGAGAAAAGCACATGGAAATCTTAAATAATAAATGCAATCGTCCTAAAAGAGCCAGTGATTCATACACCATCTGGATAGTTCACTTTTTTTGTTTTCGACAAGGTTACAGCCACATGTTCCAGGTGAATATTCTCATTTGGTGAATTTCATTAAGAAATTCCAGGCAACTAGGGTGTTATTAACAAAGATACAAAAATAGCCACCATTTAAAGGGAAATTAAAAATAAAGCTTGATTTTTTTCAGGTACCCACAGTATACTTCTTGATACTTCTGTAGGTAGTAGCAATCATCACATAGGGTTGGAAGTACAGAATCAAATTTAATGCCATATCTTATTTATTTATTTATTTATTTATTTATTTATTTATTTATTTTTGAGACTTGTATGCCGCCCCATCTCCAAAGACTCGGGGCGGCTCACAGCTAAAAACAGAACAATAAATATTTAAAAAGAAATTAAACAAATTTACAAGCCCAAAAACGAATTTATAAAACTTAAAAATATAAAACCATCCCACCCCAAGGGTCACAGCCCAGATTGGTCAAACAACCAGGTCTTTAGGTCATGGCGGAAGGTGCAGAGGTCAGGGGCCAGGTGGAGCCCCAGGGGAAGTTGATTCCAGAGGTCCGGGGCCGTGACAGAATAGGCTCGTCGTCGGGGGACCGCCAGCCGGCATTGGCCCGCCGATGGGACCCCAAGGAGTCCCTGCCTATGTGCTCGCACAGGGTGGCCGGCACTCGCTATCGGCAGGAGTCGCTCCCTTAGATATTGAGGACCCATGTCGTGAAGGACTTCTTCTTTTTTTAAAACTTTTTTTAAAAATTCAATTTGTTGGAAGGTAATTTGTTTTCTTCCTAACAGAGAAAGTAGGAGAACTTTGTCAATTGGCAGCTTTTCTAGACAATCCTGAAAGATCATTCCTGTCCCCTGCATTTCAAGAGGAGCACTTTTTCTAGATTTACCATGGACTTGCCTGCTCAAGCTTCAGCTACTTTATTATACCATTAGATCAGACAGGCAGACATCAAATGTACTTGTTTCTTTATATTTCTCCTCTACTTCCCAAAGTAGCTTGTAATAAATGTGCTTTTAAAACACACAAACACATATGTGTGTTTGGGTGTAGAGAGAGGGAGAGAGAGAGAAAGAGAGAGGGAGGGAGGGAGAGGAAAGAAAGAAAGAAAGAAAGAAAGGAAATAAAAAGGAAAAAAGAAAAAAAGAAAGAGAGATGGGGTGGAAATACACTGAATGGCACAATCCAGAAGCTGGCATTGCGCAGAGCAGGGTATTAAACTCTGTCCTACCTGGCCAGCCAGTATGATTTCTATATGTGGACCCAGAGAGACGGGGAAACCATAAACTCTTTCGTTGCCGACTTGCGAAGGTTGATAAAGAGCTGCAAGTTTCCCGACACCGAAGGAATGATCAGGGACAGAATCATCCTGGGCACCTGGGACCCTGCTCTACAAAAGAAGCTCCTCGCTCAAGAAGAAGTCACGTTCCAAGAAGCTGTCGATGAGGCCCAAGCCATGGAGTCCTCCGATTACTCGGCTGTGCGAATCTGGGGGAATGGGAAGGTCCACGCCACCAAGACCAACCCTGCACCTCAGCCAGCAGAGACAGAATCAGAAACCAGCGACGGCGGGGACGATGGCGAGGTATACCAGACAAGGTCAAGCCACTCAAGCAGCAACTCTGGAGTGAGAGACTGCAGCGGCTGTGGAGGAAACCACCACCGTTCGGCGTGCCATTTCAAAGACACCATCTCCAGATGATGTGACCCGAGAGGCCACATCGCAGAGGTATGTCAAGCCGCCCAACCAACAGGAAAGTCACACTGGCAAGCTGTGTCTCCCAGATGAACTGCATCTCCCACCAAGTCACATGACTGCCAACGGAGGGGGGGCAGAAACTCTCCGGTGGGAGATTCAAAAAGCGGGAAGAGGCGAGATGCAAAGAGACCTATTATACATCCATCAGCTACACACAAACAGGGGTAAGACAAACGGACGTGTATGCAGCCAGCAAGGTAATGGCCACAGTGCACATAGAGCAGAAGCCATGTCCAATGGAGGTCAACTCAGAATCCATATCTCAATGGTCTCCTGGGAGACGCTAAAAGGAATCCTCCCCCACCTGCGGTGTGACCAACTGGAACGGCAGAGCATCACCCTATGTGACTACCAAGGCCGCCGGATATCAGTCACTGGAAAAAAGACGGTCCACATCGTCTACAGGAATTTCAGCAGAGAGCTCCCTCTAACCGTAGTCGACTGGAGCCTGCCTAGCCTGCTGGGGCACGAATGGTTCGCACCGCTCCAAATAGGAATTGCTGGTGTGAATGCAACCGGGACTCCCCACCTCGACTGAAATGGAGACGCTGTAGAACTGGAGCGGGAGTTCGGAGCTGTTTTCAATGGAAAATTAGGCAAGTACCTGGGGACCCCCATAGCATTTAGCCTAGACCCGAATATTGCCCCCATCTGCCTCAAGCTGCGCCAAGTTCCTTTCGCCTTGTGGCCAAAAGTCGAAGAACCCCTCGACAAATTAATAAATCAAGGGGTGTTGGAGCCAGTAGACCATGCCAAGTAGGAAACCCCTATAGTGACACCAGTAAAACCAGACGGGTTGGTCACAATCTGTGCTGACTAACAAAATGACCCTGAACCGGGCCCTACCACAGAGCGCCTACCTGGTACCTGTTGTGCAACACCTACTGCACTCCTTGGGCCGGGATCCATATTCGCTAAGCTGGATTTGGTGCAGGCTTACCAACAATTACCGGTTGATGAAGCAACGGCAGAAGCACAGACAATCGTCACTCACAGAGGGGCCTTTAAATGCAAAAGGCTCCAGTTTGGGGTCAGCATAGCCCCTGGACTGTTCCAAAGTGTTATGGAACGACTACTCCATGGCATTCTGGGGGTTATCCCATGCTTTGACAATGTAATCGTATCCGCAACAAACAGAAATCAGCTAATGGACAGATTAAGGGTGGTTCTGGGGAGATTCCAGGAGGCGGGCCTGAAGCTAAAAAGAGAAAAGTGCCAGATAGCCGTCCCACAAGTTGAGTTCCTGGGATTCCTAATAGATGGCACTGGCATCAGACCTACCAAAGAAAAACTAAAAGCTATCTGGGAGGCTCCCACCCCCTAAAACAAAACTGAGTTGCAGGCATTCCTGGGACTGTTAAACTTTTATAATGTCTTTCTACCACAGAAAGCAACCATTGCTGAGTTGCTCCATAGGCTGCTGGATAAAGCGGCAGCATGGACCTGGGGGCAATGAGGCAGAAGCATTTTAGCTGATAAAGGAACTGCTAACATCAGACAGTGTCCTGATCCAATATAGCGAGACACTGCCACTGACGCTGACCTGTTACACGTCCCCATATGGCATAGGTGCAGTCCTGAGCCACAGACTGCCTAATGGAGCAGAAGCACCTATCACCTACTTCTCAAAGACACTATCCAAAATGCAACAAAACTACAGCCAGATCGATAAAGAAGCCCTCGCAGCGGTGGCCGGGGTCAAACAATGAGTACCTATATGGAAGACGTTTTGACCTACTAACAGACCACAAGCCCCTATTAGGCATCCTCACCGGCGACAAGGTCACACCGAACATATTGTCACCGAAAATGCTGAGATGGATGGTATTCCTGGCAGCATATAACTACACCCTCATATACAGACCAGGTTAAGAAATCATCCATGCTGACGCTCTCAGCCGCTGCCCCCTCCCAGAGACCACCGAGGACTCAGTGCTGTCAATAACAGTCCTACTGACAGAAAACATTTGGCCAGGACTGATGATGTCATCAGAAATCGCGAGACTGACAGCCGCGATAAAACCTTGGTGCAAGTTTTAAACTGGGTATGGAGGGGGTGGCCACAGGTGGTGCAAGAGGGAGAATTCAAACCCTACCAAAACAGACAGACAGAGCTGTCAGTGCTAAAGGGCTGCCTGTTGTGGGCAGACCAGGTTGTAATCCCCCCACCATTAAGGAAAAGCATGCTGAGCACTCTCCATGAGGGCCACCCAGGGGTGGTGCGCATGAAGGCATTGGCACGGAACTACGTGTGGTGGCCCGGAATCGACGCTGAGGTAGAATCCTGGGTCACACCTGCACACTGTGCCAGGACTCCAGGCCAGCACCATCTGCAGCAAAACCAAAGAAGTGGGAGATGCCGACAGCCCCCTGGTCCCAACTACACATCAAACTTTCTTAATAGTGGTGGATGCTTTGTCCAAATGGCTGGAGGTTATATTAATGCCGTCCACCACAATGGAAGCAACCATAAAAGCTTTAAGACACCTCTTCACGACTCATGGGCTGCTGGATGTCCTGGTCTCTGACAACGGTCCACAATTCATGGTGAAACCCTTCGAGACATTCCTAGTGGGCCTAGGAATTCAACATGTCCTGTCACCGCCTGCCCACCCATCGATGAATGGACAGGCTGAGATTATGGTAAAGGTAACCAAGGGGATGCTACAGTGAATAAGCAAAGCGGACTTGTAGGAGAAGATTGACAGGTGGCTGCTAACACAACTCATCACCCCCACACGACAACACGCAGAAGCCCAGCCGAACTTTTAATGGGCCGGAGGCTTCGAACAATTTTAGACAGGGTCCACCAGGAGATGTCGGCAGTTCCTACCAGGGGACCCTGACGATGCCCACAAATACATAGGGGGGCCAACCTGGGTGCCAGCATGAGTCAACGAAGGCACCAGCCCAAGATCCTACCGAGTAGAAATCAAGAGCAGAAAAACATGGGAGCAGCACATAGACCAGCTTCGAGGCCAAGTCCTGGCCGCGGAAAAACAACAGGATGACTGGGTCCCAGGACTTGCGCAAGACCGACCACCCTCGCAGAACTACAAAGAAACACACCAAGAACACTGACCACCATCGCAGAGCTATGAAAAAACACACCAAGAACACTTACTGGGGGGTTGCAGGCATTCAGCGGTGTCCTTCTGAGGCCTCAAGCTCGACGGTCCCTGCCGTGCCAGTGGAAGGATTCCAGATGCTTCCACCAGTGGGGACCGGAGCAGCAGCGGACCCGTCCGCTTGGGCCACCACCCAGGAGTCATCTGAGCTGCGCAGGTCCAGTCACATCTCTCAAAGCCCCGCCTACTTACGTGACTACGTTAGATAGGCGGTGCCTGATTGGTCGATATAGACTAAGAAGGGAGGGGTGTTCTGTATGCCCTTATATGGCCAATGAGAGGAGTCGGCTGGAGACTCCACTCATTGGCTCAGCCACTGGCAAAAAAAATAAAGTCCCGTCAGTAGCTGAAGCGGTGGACAGCGCTGGCTATAAAAAGCCGGCGCCAGCCGCGTGTGAGCTTAGGCTTTCCTGAATTTAATAAAGAGCTGTTACCCGATCTGGTAGTCGAGTCTTCTGTTCCTGCGGCCATCGAACAACAGCAATACAAGAGCACACAATAGATACAAACTCAAGGTAAACCACACCAAACTTGATTGCAGGAAATACGATTTCAGCAACAGAGTAGTCAATGTCTGGAATACTCTACCTGACTCTGTGTTTTTTTCCCCAAACCCCCAAAACTTTAACCTTAGACTTTGTACTATTGACCTCACCCCTTTCCTAAGAAGTCTGTAGGGGGTGTGCATAAGTGCACCAACATGCCTACCATCCCTGTCCTAATGTTTCTTTTTATTCGTATCCATTTCATGTATTCATAACCATGTTTATACTTATACCTGTTATCTAATATTTGATTGACAAATAAAATAAATAAATAAATGCCAATATAAATTCAAAATCATTCACACTTCAAAAAATATTAAAAAGCCCGCTCAGATGGATTATTGAGGCTTTCTTAATGGCATATAGAAAAAGTAGGTCCTGGGCATTTCATTATTTACATCAGACCAAAGGTGTTTATGCAAGTCCTGCTCCCTTGATGGAAGCAAACTCTAGTCATAACGTGATATAATACAATCTGCAATCCAAATGAGTTTGGTAATAGAGTTTGAAATAGAGCTAATCCCCTGTATTCTTACAAGTCTTATAAAATCTTAAACTTGATCCTGATTCTTTTATTACACCATATGATTTTAATTATTTGTCTCTGACAGTCTTCTGAAGATTTTCAAAGCTCACACAGCTCTAATAGATAGTAGCAAACATTAGGGACAGGATGAAATCTCAAGGCATTGCAAAACATGACAGACACATAGGCTATAAATAGTACCACAACTGGTCTCTTTCCTGAAAAAGAGCAGTAATCCTCAGAACAACCGGCTTCTAAGCTTTATTCCAGCAAGTCATGTACCAAAAAGGGCTTTCCTTTTCTGTCCATCTCCCAGTGAAGGTCATGCAAGCAAGGCACCAAGTTGAATCCAATGGCCAGAACTGGAACAAATATAAACAATAATTATCACCCTAAAATGTCTGGAGATGAAACTGTTTAGTATTTTATCTAAAAACAAGGAGTCTGACAGGAGCGTTTCACTATTCAAATCTAGGGTATCTACATTTATTTTCTTTAAATAGGATTGTACCTGCCCTTTAGAAAAATAAATAGATGCCACCCAACTCCAGGATCCAGTCTGATAATTCAGAGTCAGATGCATTTAATAACCAAAAAAAAAAGATTCAGAGAGCAGATGGTAGAATTCAGGGAAACAGAAAGTGATCAAGCAAATAAATGTACTTGCGTGTACACACACAAGAGCAATGCTTCTACCATCTGGATAACACCAACAGAATATAGTAATACCCTTTAGAACATGGACTATTGATGAAGCCTTTGAAACAGGTGCTTCAGAAGGTGCTAGAATATTACTGCAGGCATATCTTTATTATTAATTCAAACCAGTCTGCCCTTAAGACTATTGGGTTAGTACTTTGGCTGAAGAATCAAAGCTACATAAGATCAATAGATTTTCATCTGCTTTTTGTCTCCTACCTTTCCTGTTTTCAAGTTTACATTTCCTTATGTTACATCCTATAAACAGCATGTCCTCCTAATCAGCCAAATTATTTCTGACTATTCATTGTTCACAGCAAAGGAACAAGTGCTTTGTGTCCCTGTCAATCAAAGCAACTGAATTAATCATAGAGACTCCAAACTTAATGGAGTTAATAAATGAAGGTGAGAAGCAGGATCATGATTTTTGTAGAGTAATGAAAAGTTACAATGAACATTTTTTTGTATTAAAAATGTATAAAATGAATTTTTACCTAAGTAAGACCTACTGGACTTCATTCTGTTTCTCCTGCTTTCCCAAAAGGTTTCCTAAAATGACATATTTTGATTTACAGGGCAAAAGAATAAATTGGTAACTTCGTCTTGTATTAAAGAAATGATAATTTATTACTCAAAGAAAATCCCTTATTGACAGTTTTTGTCTTTCTTTCTGAAGACTCATTCCACTATCTGGGATAGACCAAGACCTTAAACCAGCTAAATAAATGATCTCAGAATGAAAAGCTTTTATGTTAGCTCCTCTTCTGCTTCAACCTGACAGCTTCTATCCACAAATAAAATATGTGCCCAAATTAACAACCAAGGGTAAGCAATAGCCATCATAAAGCTAGAGATAATTCAAACCTTACTTCATGGCAAAACTACAATCAGGTGAAGACAGCAAAGGGAACAAATAAAATCACTATTGCGTGTTGATTATTTATGTAATACTCATAAAAATAAATGTCATGCTAAAGGGACTGCCATCAATGCTAGTCACTGGTACACTATATTTCTGTTGCACAATGACAACCACCATTTTTGGTGGCTTTTGATACCATTGACCATGGTATCTTATTGCGGCACCTTCGGGAGCTGGCAGTGGGAGGCACCGTTCTATGCTGGTTCTCCTCCTTCCTCTTGGGGTGCACGCAGTCGGTGTTGACAGGCAGGCAGAGGTCGACCCCGAGGTCCCTCACTTGTGGGGTTCCTCAGGGGTCAGTGCTATCTCCCCTCCTGTTCAACATCTACATGAAGCCGCTGGGCAAGATCATCCGTGGTTTCAGGGTGAGGTATCATCAATATGCTGATGATACTCAGCTTTCCATCTCCACCCCGGGCCACCTCAGTGCTGTCCCAGTGCCTGGAGGTGGTGCGGATCTGGATGGGGAGGAACAGGCTCCAGCTCAATCCAGACGAGACTGAGTGGCTGTGCATACCGGCATCTCAGATCCAAGAAATTCTATCTTTGGTCATGGGGGAGAGGTGTTTCCCCCTGTGGATAGGGGGAACTTGGTGCAACTTGGGTGTCCTCCTGGATGTACGACTCAATATGGAGGAGCAGGTGGGAGCCGTTGCCAGGGGGACCTTGCCCAGGTTCACCTGGTGCGCCAGTTGCGCCCCTACTTGGACCAAGATTCCCTACACACGGTCACTCATGCACTTGTGACCTCCTGTCTCGACTATTGCAATGCTCTCTACTTGGGGGTGCCCTTGCGGACTATGTGGAGGCTTCAGCTGGTGCAAAATGTGGCCGCATGGGCAGTGATGGGAGCGGCCCAATTCTCCCATGTGACACCCCTCCTGCGCAGTTTGCATTGGTTGCCAGTTGCCCTCTGTGAAAGATTCAAGGTGCTGGTGTTAACCTATAAAGCCCTGCATGGCTTGGGTCCAGGGTACTTGCAGGAGCGTCTCCTACCAGCATCGAGGTCCAATCACCCTGTACGCTCCCACAGGCAGGTCCTCCTGGGGGTGCCGTCAGCCAGGCAATGTTGGTTGACGGTCCCCCGGGGGAGGGCCTTCTCTGTGGGGGCGCCCACCCTTTGGAATCAGCTACCCCTGGAGCTACGTCTGGCCCCTGACCTGCGCTCCTTCCGCCGTGATCTAAAGACCTGGCTGTTTTCACAGGCCAGCCTGGATTGAGCGGGGTTGGGGTTTTTAAATTTTGGGATATTTTAATATTTTAGAGTTATTTGGATTGGGCAAATTTGGAATAAGTTTTATATTGTGTATAGGTTTTTGTGTAAGCTGCCCCGAGTCCCCCCAGAGATGGGGTGGCATATAAATCCAAATATAAACAAATAAACAAATAAATAAATAAATAAATAAATAAATAAATAAAATCTTGCCACTCCTTAAACTTGATTCATTTCCCAATGGCCAGCAACAGTTTACAGATACATTTGTCTACCTGCTTATTTCATTCTAGTTGTGATCTTCAAAAGCTTAGTTTATAGTCCCTTTAATAAGTTAATAAAACAAGACTCTAGCTCAGCCATATGTCTCAGGAAGCTCATTTATGGCACCAGAGTATTTTAAAACAGATGGGGAGAAATTAAAATTAAAATTGAATGTTCCCTGGCAAGGGTTAAACTATCATTGGCTTGTTTTACTTTTGTAACAGATAGAAGACAAAATGTGATATACTGACATTGGGTAATATAAGCATAGAAAAACATGCCTGCACAAGTGGTTTTTCACAAAAAAATATCAGTCCGATAAGCAGTGGGAGGATCATGTAGGGTTTGTTACTCCTCAATGGAACACAAAGTCAGACTTATCATCTAATTCTGCCTCCATGTCTTAATTGACTTCTCAGTATTTTCCTTGGTTGCCATGCCAATTTCAATGGTTATCTGGTTCTGTTCATATTTATATAAAGAAGGCAATATACTTTCTTATGAAAGATAAAAACCCTTTGTGCTAAGTTGATATGCTGTACTCTTCCTTGGGCTTTCACTCTCTAGTATGCACACATGGTTCCAAAGAAACCTTGAATTGTGGCTTGTACAATTGTGAATGAAGAGATTTCTTCTATACCACATTTATAGCAGGTTTTTACACCAGTTGCTGATACAGTTCTACAGGGGAATGATTGAATATGTCATTTGTACTTTTATAACTGTCTGGTTTGGGTACACCAATTAAACAAGACAAGTATAGACTTCAATCGATAGTTGGCACTGCAGAAAAAAAAACCAATTGCAACCAGACTGCCTTCCATTGAGGATCTGTATATTGCATGGGTCAGAAAGTGAGCTGAGAAAATATCTACAGATCCCTTACATCCTGGCATAAACTGTTTCAACTCCTCCTCTCAGGACGTCACTATAGAGCATTGCATGCCAAAACAACTAGAGACAGAGACGTTTTTTTCTCCCGTGCCATCACTGTGCTAAACACCTAATTCTCACAGCACTTTTATGCTTAAGGATACTTACCCATATAATGGGCTGTATTGCTATTATTCTTTTCATCTTTCCTATTACCTTCTCCTATTGGTATCTTATAATTTATCACTTTGTTGTTAGTATCTTATGATTTATGGTTGTATTTTATGATTTATGATTTATCATTTTGTTGTTTGTATGTACACTGAGAGTTTATGTATTGGAAACAAATTCATTATGTGTCCAATCACACCTGGCCAATAAAGAATCTTCTCTTCTCTTCTCTTCTCTTCTCTTCTCTTCTCTTCTCTTCTTCTTCTTCTTCTTCTTCCCTTCCCTTCCCTTCCCTTCCTTCTCTTCTCTTCTCTTCTCTTCTCTGGTCTCTTCTGTGGTGGACAATCACTTAAATATGAGCCAGCAGTGTGCTACAGCTGCCAAAAAAGCTAACACAGTTCTGGGCTGCATTAATAGAGGGATAGAATCAAGATCACGTGAACTGTTAATACTACTTTATAATGCCTTGGTAGGGCCACACTTAGAATACTGTATAGATTTTTGCTCACCATGATGTAAAAAAAATGTTGAGACTCTAGAAGGAGTGCAGAGAAGAGTAACAAAGATGATTAGAGGACTGGAGGCTAAAATATGTAAAGAACAGTTGGAGGAACTGGATATGTCTGGTCTAATGAAAAGAAGGACTAGGGGTGACATGATAGCAGTGTTCTGATATATCAGGGGTTGCCACAAAGAAGAGGGAGTCAAGCTATTCTCCAAAGCACCTGAGGGCAGGACAAGAAGCAATGGGTGGAAACTAATCAAGGAGAGAAGCAACCTAGAACTAAGGAGAAATTTCCTGACAGTTAACCATTTGTCTGAAATCGTATGGTTTCCTGTTCTAGAAGCAAGACTCTGGTTGGACTCTCCATTCCATTCTCTCCCTTTTTTCAGATGGAACATTTCCCTTTTATAAGTCTAGGGCTTTATTTAAATCAGTAACTCTTCTCCAAACTTAATCCCATAACAACATTGGGAGGTCAGATGTATTGAGAGTTAGTGAATGGCCCATAATCAGCCAGTGGCTTCTCTGATTGAATTGAAATTTGAAACTAAGTCTCCCCAGTTATTGTAGAGTGGCTAGAGTCATACAGCAGACTAAGCTATGTGTGACCACATCTTGACCACATCTGTGCAATGAAATACTAGAAAGACTTGAAACATAAGGAAGAAAAACATTATTCTGAATGTGCGCAGAACAGATTTTCCCCAGTCTATGCAAGTCCTTGGGACTGTATGATTTTGTCTTCAGTATTTAGAAGTTTATGAACTAAACACTGCCTTTTCTCACAAGCTATTGAAATAGTCTGTAGCTTTGTCTAATGTTTTTCAAGAATTGCCCATGTGTACAGCTCTTTCAAGTGAGAGGCACAACAGTATGCCTGAAATTATATCCAAAGGCACATTACAAAAGAGGTCGTACCCTCTGTTAAATCACCATGTGATTCACTTGGATTTTGCTTCAGAGTGTTGCATGAATATGGTATTATTGGTTTGCAAATCATGGTCTGAAAGTTGGAATTTAAAAAGCAAGACAGGAAGAAAATTGATCAGTTTGAACTGTGATGCTGGAGAAGGCTCCTGCGTATTCCTAGGACAGCAAATGTGACTAACAAGGAAGTACTGCAGTGCATACTATCAGATGTGTCACTGAAAGGCAAATCACAAAATTCCGTCTCACTTATTTTGGACATGTCACTTGGGGAAATTCACTGGAGAAAACAATTATATTTGGAAGCGTTAGTGGTAAAAGGAAACCAGGCCATCAAAGAACACAGTGGCTGGACACCATCAAAGCTGACACCAGCTGGATGATAGGAAAGCTCAAAGAAGCAGTGCAAGATTGGAAGAGGTGGAGAGACCTGGCCCATAGAATTGCCAAGAGTCAGACATGATTGAATGGTTAACATCACCATCAAATCATGGCCTGCAGCTTAGTGTGCTATGTGAATCTAGTTGTTTTGTTTCATGCAGCAAACAATGGCTTAGCATAATGTGTGAGCTCACATTCTTGTCCCTTTTCCAGACTGAAATATTCTGAGTAATAAAGATAAGGCATTATAGGTACTCACATATTGAGCTGAAATTTTAAGAAAATGTTTTAGGACATTGCTTGGAACTCTGGGTGACTGCTGTTGCATTATTTTCATGTTATACTTGTCCACATTTTCCTTAAATGGTCTACTTCTTTAATCAGACTCCTGGGATATTGCAATCTATTATAAACTAAATGGATGGTCCAGATTTGTACAATACTAAGTGACATGTGAGTGACTAATTTGTGATTAAATATGGGAAACATGGCAGGTCAGGCCATCTTGTTCGGTACTGTCTTACTTTATCAGACTATCTTGATAAATACTGTCCCACTTTATCAAGAAGTAAAGTCTCCCACTATGTGAGACCAATCCTTTAAAATAGAGATTCAAGCAACTGAAGCTGTAACTTTCAGGAAAACTATGCTGCAAGCCATGCCTTTCTCCCTGTGGTCTCCCTGTATGTTCCAGGAATATCTTTGGAATAGAATATTACATCATCCAGTCTGTTCCTGAATACTGTTCTGAGGGATGGTTTCAAGATAAGACAATTGATGAGTTTTATGGATTCTATGCAGCCTAGTCATTCGTACTATCACCCACTGATGAAGTTATTTAAGAAGACTGTATCTCATTGTGCCTACCATGGTAGCCAAACCCAACAACTTTGGAGATAACATTGTCTTTTTCACCACAACTGAGAGATGAGCCCCCTCTCTGTCTTGAAATTGATTTGTCAGTTGTGTCTCTGGACCCTGGGGATCTCTTGGTGAAAAATGATACTGTGTCTGTATTACCCTTTTCTTCACTGGGAACTGCATTAACATGGAAGGCCATCTATACTTTGCTGCATTTCTTCCAAAAGAAGGTATCTAAAAGCACTGTAAAATTTAAGTAAAACTGCCCTCCAATGTATTGCCTGTTTCTTTCTCTTTCTTTTTTCCCACCGTGTTAAAACCCTGTGCTCAGTGCTGCTTGACTGCTTCTCTCCCATTGTGTTAAGTAAGCACTTCAAGAGGAGTGCTCTTCTCATCAGAGTCCGATCTCAGTGAAATGTGAAAAGGATTCTTGAACTCCCAAATTCCAAGGGTATCTGTGAGCAAACTGCAATTTTACTTTCGGTTATGCTTCAGTAAGTGCCACCTAATGTGAGATATAACTGGAGGGGGGGGAAAGAAGTTTCTTCATTGTTTTATATTGTTCTTCTTTCTTTCTTCTGAAAGAAGATCTGACTCCCCTTCCTAGGCTGAGAGAAAGAAACTGGCCCAGCTGTTTTTGTGCTTAAAGCAAGACTAGAATTCACAGTCTCCTGGTTCCCCATCTGGTGCCTTAACCACTGCACCAAACTGGCTATCTTCTATTCTTCATCACTGGAGGCTTTCTGGAAGAGATTGGACTGCCATTTGTTGGAAATGGTGTAGGGTCTCCTGCTTGGGTGGGGGTTTGGACTAGATAACCTACAAGGTCTCTTTCAACTCTGTTAATCTAATCTATTCCATTCCATTCCATTCCATTCCATTCCATTCCATTCCATTCTATTCTATTCTACTCTATTCTATTCCTCGTACTTCTTAAACCAAAGCAATATGAAGACAAGGAAGAAGACAGGCAACGCTGTTAAAGTTCAAACCCAGGAAAAAGAAATCAAGGGACAAGAGGAATAAAATGCTAAAAGTTGATGATATGAATATATTTTGTGTCTCACATTTGATGTAGTGGTGAAAGCATCAGGCTAGAGACTGGAAGACAGTAATTTCTAATTCCTCCTTAGGCACGAAGCCAGTTAGGTGACTTTGGACCAGTCACACCCTCTTAGCTTCTTAGGAAGCAAACAATGACAAACCACTTCTGAAATCTTGCCAATAAAACTTCAAGGACTAGTGAAGGCACATACACATACACAATACATACAGGAAAGAAGTAGCAACAGACTACCTTACCTGAATTGCAAAAATTCAAATGACTACTAGATGGCAACAGAAAGATTTAATAAAAATCTCTTTCATGTCATCTAGTTGTCTTCAAAATGTTTACAGTCCTAATACAGTAGCCCTCAAACAGAAAACCAAAGGGAACATCAAGTCACAACTTTTCTCTAAGCAGACTACAGAAAAAACTACAATAACACCAAAAAGTTATGTGCTGCTGAGAAGATTTCTAAACCCTAATGCAATAGAAACACACACACACACACTCATTTTCTGACCCTCTGGGCTAGATTTGAATTCAGGACAATTTGCCAATCTAAAATCAATTTAGCCATGTCTTACTATTTTAGCCACATAGGATTTATTTTTAAAAATTGCTACCTAAAAACTGAAACCTGAGAGAGATCCTTAACTTCAACTAACTGTAGGCTCAAATTTGTGCATGAATTGATGTGTCTTCTTAAAGGAGATGCAAGATTAAATGGAGGAGCTTTGAAATAACATCTTAATGATAGACAGGAGAACATCTAAATCTGTAGTGGGTTAAAGTTCAAAGCAGTGAAAGCAAACAAGCAAGCAGCAGAAATAATACATGATAAATGGGATTTTGAGAGAGGATTAGTATTTGAAAACTGAAGGGGGCAAAATATAAAAGGGAAGGAAAAATGAAAGACAGCAGAGACTAAAGCAAATTTGTCATGATATATTAATAATATATATCCTATGTCACCTATAATAATGATGATAAATGAATTGCTATGAGAGGACCATGCCCTTATAAGATCCATCTATATAAATCACAACTTCTTGTAATCTTTTTAAACACAAAGTGACACTGCTAAATTCTCCCCACCCCATTTGGCTTCCTTATTATTATTTTTATATTCAGAATCTACTGAAGAAAAAAAGTGTGTCAGAAGTTCGATTAATTTCCCAAATTATACCACAGCAAACTATGATTTGCATCTTAATAATCTGTCGGCAAACACATAATTGCTTGATTTCAAAAAACATACAAAGGCAAAGCCAAACAAACCATGATATGGTCTATGCAACTTGACAGAAACAGTCCTGATGATGAAATTCTAAAGATCATAATATTCCTTGAGGATTTTCAACTCTGATTAAACAACATACTGACATATAAAGAGATCTGCTTGATTTTGGCTAAATCCTGATTTCATTAGCTTATTCTTAGATACAGATATAGATTAACAGAGTTGGAAGGGACCTTGTAGGGCATCTGGTCCAGCCCAAGCAGACCTTACACCATTTTTGACAGATGGCAGTCCAGTCTCTTCTTGAAACCTTCCAGTGATGAAGCTCCCACAACTTCTGGATTAAATAAACCGTAAACAGTTTGCTGCAATGTCTGAACCCATTCTGTGTGTTCAGATTATAAATCTAGCTGAGGTTATTACGAGGAGCCATGACTTTGGACTCAGCATGATTGCTGATGAATTCAACCAGTGATAGTTTATTTAGCTCATTAGAGTAATATGTGAACTCAGCAAATGCTTGAAAGCAATGACGATTATCTTCTTGTTTAATTGTGTCCTGTTGCTATTTTTTGGGGTTTCGCTTTCTTAACAAGAACTTCAATATCAGAGTGTAAATCTTCACAACTACTATTTGTTAGTAAGATAGCTCTCAATTATGATAATTTCACCAGATTGTAGAGATTTCCCTGAGGTTTACGGTGCATTTGAAGCTTGCATTTTCAACCAGTCACAGCAGTATGGTGTAGCCCTGAAGAGGGGAGGACAAAGCAGGAATGGTGGAATCTGACAATTTTGGTTTCTTGTATGATTGGTTCATAGTGTTGGAAGAAATATTCATCTAGTTCAGTTCCAAACCGCTGAAAACATGGAGGCTGTTTGGAAAGATTGTTTAATGATAAAGTAGAACCACATGGGTTCTGGGCAGCTGACCACATGCCGTTGAAAGTGGGTAGCTTTTATATCTTTTCTGGGCCCTGTGTTTGAGCTTCCCGTTCCTGTGCAAGAACATGTATTCTATTGGCTGTTGTAGGGGTTATGTAGGGGTCATAGCTGGTTCTATAGGTTGTCTGAGCTAAGTTTGGTTGAAGTTTGGAAGGTGATGCAATGTTCTTAAGAGATTGTGCAATGTAATGAGCTCTGTTGCTAAATGGTTCTGGGTTGATCCTATTATGTCCTGAAGGGTCAAGTCTTAATCCCATCATCCTGGAGCTGGAGGTCTTTTGTTTTGTAGATAGGATGGCCCAGTCTTTCTTAATGGACATAAAATATCTGCTGGAGTCAGGGAGCTGAGGCTCTCAGTTTCTGTCTCCCTTAAGATTTTTTATTTCTTTTTTAGGGGAAATATTTTATCCTGCCTTTTAAAAATATTTCATTCTTCTAGAAGAGGACTGGGTGCTAACTTTCTACAATAGTATTGCTATACTAGTCTGAGACTGCTTTTAAAGTTTGCCCCTAAAATTTGAAATATTTTTTGTGCATGTCCAAAGGTCCAACAGCTGATCCCGCCCTGTCACAGGATCATATTTTTTGCACTTGATAACCAGCCCACATTGATGGTTGTTTGTGCAGCCAGTGGTCACATGACCACAACTGATAGCATTTTTGCAGAAATATAGCATTGACTTCCAGTTTTGAGCAATAAATGCCAATGGGTCTGCCTACTAACCACCTCAGAAAATGTCATAAAATTACATCAGTCATGTTATGACCCACTTTGTGGCCATTCTGACTTGCGACTATAATAGGCAGGATATATTATTGTAGGCTGCCTAGAGTAGCTCCACAGCAAGATAGGCAGCAAATAAATTTAACAAGCAAACAAACAAATAAATATCCATTTTTGTAGATTTCCCTAAGACACATTTTTAAAATGGGTGAATTACATTAAAAAAACCCTCAGAAAACAGATCTGAATAAATACATTTAAATTCCACTATCACTGCTACTACCAGCACCTGGCCTATATTTTGCTTTGTATAATAATGTCTGGACAGTAGGAGTCATTTGATAAAGTACAGAAAATAAGGTGTTGAGTTATATCTTTCAGCCTATCGTTTTTCACAAATTTGTGAGGTAAAACTGGAGGGGGGAGATGTTGCCCGAGATGCTGGATGGTAGACTAATATAAAACAAAACAAACAAAGAAAGTAATTTTTAGTAAGTTCATCACAAAACTTAGCTGACTAATCAGCAGGCCTAATCTGGAGAAATCAAAATGGCCGCTCAAACCAAAATCCAAAGCTTCCCTTTGACTGTATTGTTATTGCTTCCATCTTTACTTTTTTTCAACCAACTCTTCAGACCCCCCTGCTGACCAACGTTATCTTCAATGAGCAACTCTGGAGGAAGAGAAGCTTCAGAAAGTCCACACCTTGGGAGCTACAGTAGCACAAATTGTGCTTCAGAATTTTGCTGGGTTTCCATCCCCTCCTGTTCCTCTTTTTCTGATCGTCTGTATGCGAGCATTTGAAGTGAAGCCATACGGAAGATCCTGCGGTTGCCATAGCTCCCTGGCAGCTGCTTTCAAACGCACCGTTTCATTCAGAAAAATCCCATACAAAGCCGGTGAGATTGTTTACCCATGGCTGACCCCCAATGTGGCACAGCAGGCTTGGCAGCTAATTCCTCAATCACACTCTCGCTCCTTACAAGCAAAGTGGCCGAGGCGGGGAATGGGGCATCAGCAGGGGAGAAGCTGTGTGCTGGACAGGTGATGTGCATTAAACCTTCCCTGGTGCACAACCCCTGGGATCTCTTCCACTGACTGGCAGAGGGGTAAAAGAGTCAGGGTGGAGGGAATGTAGAGGAAAATCAAGAGAGGAGAAATTTCCCTTCTTCCACTGCTTTGCAAATCAGCCACAAATGCCTAGAAGGGAAGTGTGGAGCCATTGATGCTCTCTGAACTTGGTTGTTTTCATGCAGATGTTTGAAGATGTTTGCAGAAACATGAAGATTTCATGTTCCTGAGGGAGGGTTCTGTTTGTCACCCAATCATGATTCCAGCTATAAAGCCATTTGAGGTGACTGGTTTTGTGGGTGTTGCTATCACTGTAAGTTAATGGCCAGCTTTCCACTATAGGGGCAGGAACCAATTTCTTCCCAAGGATGTAAATGCTCCCAAGCATTGGTGATGCCATGATATATGCTCTATTCATCCCATTTCCTGGGGACACTTCTCATTTTAACCCAAACCCTGTGCAAAATAGCTCTTTGTGTCTGAACAAATGCCCCTTCCTCCTCTCCTTCCTTCCTTCCTTCCTTCCTTCCTTCCTTCCTTCCTTCCTTCCTTCCTTCCTTCCTTCCTTCCTTCCTTCCTTCCCAAGGCTTAGCATGGCTACTTTGAGGCCTTTTGAGGTCTTCTGGAACTGCATGGCTTCCTCCTTTGATTTCATTGCTTTTAGGTTGTAAGAAGTGGGAGCTTGACTGCATTATTTCTGCAAAGTGTGAACTGTTCCAAGGACAATTTTCAACTGAAAAAGTCTCAAGGTATGTAGAGAGTCCCCTTTACCATTTGCCTTTTGTCTTTCAGATGATAAACAGCATGACCCGACATGCCTGTTCTCTTTCATGACCTCAAGAAAAACTGGCATTGAAAGCTCCTAAGGAGCCAGAAAGGCTCCTGCTCTGGGAGGGAACTCCTCTTGTCTGGCATCTTAAAGGCTGTAGAATGGATGTACAGTCTTCTTTACTATTAAATGTACAGTGCATGTACAAAGATATTAGGAACATTAAGTAAATTGTAGCTTATGTGACATTTATTATTCTACAGCTATTCTAAAAACATTTTGCAAAAAAACAAAGGGCTCTTTATCCAGGTCAAACAAGGCTAGAACTGATGGGTAGGAAGTAGCAACTCCCTTTTTTCCTCAGATGAAAGTTTCCCAACCTTACTGGGAGGTGCCACAAATTGCGGTTTGATTTTTTTCTTGTACAGGTGCAATACTATGAAGCCTTCCCCTCTTCTTATCACCCCTCTCCTCTCCCCCTATGCAGTAGGACCTTGGAACATGAATGGCGAGGCTTTCCTCCTTGACATACAGGTCAGAGGTCACCAGGTACTGGTGAGTTCTGGTGATGTGGTAGACACACTCAAATGTCCCTGGTGCTTCACTTAGGCTGCTTGGTTCAAAACCTACAATCTATATATATAAAATACAACTCATCACAAAATCTCCAGAACCATAAAGCCTACAAACCTGAAATTTGGCACATATGTTCCTCTTGGCTTCTAGGTACTCACTAAGAAAAGATTTTTCGAAATGACCATTAGAGCATTAGTATTTTATATTATTATTAACACACTCTGATGCTGAGGAGTTCTACTCCCCCTCCCCACCTGAAAAGAAATCTGTTCCAAATGCAAAACACAAGCAGAGGAGAGGAGTTTCAGTTTCAGTTTCACAGCAGCAGTTTACAGAACAGTTGAGCAGCCCAGGCTCCTTGCTTTCTCCTTCTTGCTCACGCAGCAAATACTGTTTCAATTTCCAAACAGCCCTCAACTCTCTCACACAGTGACAGGACACTAACTAGATGAATACTGATGGATGCTGGTAGGCAGAGGCATATTTTTGCCCCTTATTTTCCTCCCCAAAAACTAAGCCCAATCACATAGTTTCATAGTGAAGAACGGGTATCCAGCTAATTATATAGAAAAGGACACATTCGTGGTGAAAAACACCTATATAAGATGCGTCCCATGGTTGCAGTGACGTCACATACGTACAGAGGTTGCAGCTAAGAATGCCTTAACACATGAACAGACAAAGAGAAGCATAAGACAAGGGCAACGAAGTGAAAAGCTATAAAACACAAATAAAGCCAGCGGAAGAAATTGGATACCCACGATCACCTGAAGAACAGAGATATAAATACTAGCACTACTATGTCTATTTCTGCAACAGTAGGAATATAGAAATATTGCAACCGTTTTTGAGAACTTTACTTAGGCACGGGGTTTTTATCACACTAAGCTGCACAACATTTTTCTGTTTATTTTCTTACTTTAATATTTTAACCACCCATCAGGAAAAGTAAAAGGCTATTGCTGAGCACATTGGGTTGTGCTCAAAATAAACTGAGTCTTGGAGAAGGGCATATAAATGTAATTAAAAAAATCACCCTAACCCAGATATGTTTTGTTGGAAAGGACAATATTTTGGTAATATGAAAAGCTATTATGGCAATAGACTGGAAAACATGACAAAGAACTCTTTTTATAACAAGGGTATTGATGAAAAGCTGTGATGCAGAGGAAAAAATTGAATTTATTAAATTGAAATTGTTCCTCAATTTATGTCCAGTTGGGTTGGAAATGAACAATATTTTAATTGATTTGGTTACTTTTCTCCAAAGCAGAGCCTCTTTGCCTTTCTCCATCTCTGTTTGACTTTCTAGCTCGTGGCTAGCACAATTTCTGGGTGAGACTGGAGAGGTTTAAAGGGTGGAAACTGGTGTATTTTTGCTCACAAATACCACCTACTTCCATTGACATCCTTCTTGGGATATTCTCCCTCCCCCATTTGATTACCTTTTATGTACATGGACTAGAAAATAGCCAAGGGTAGGAACTCTTCTCTTCTCTTCTCCCCAACCACTGACTGGAATTGGCCTCTGAAAAGAAGGTGAACTAGCACAACACTGTGCTGTTCACCTGCAATCACAGAGCTGGTCCAGAAGGATATGCTGGTTGATGATATGGAAAGTTTCAGAGAGTTCAAATAGGGCAAGGATGGATGCACAGCCCACATCCCACCCTGCCAGAAATAATCTAAAATGGGACCAATGCAGCTTCCATCCCATAGCCAGGCCTGAATGCTAACTGGAAGGGACTGAGATAATCTGCTACATCAAAAGTCCTCTGAAGATGCTGCACAACCACCTTCTCAATCACTTTGGGATTGAGGGAGATTAGATACTGAAATTGTCCAGCATAGTGGGGTCCGGCAATGGCATCTTGAGGAGGGCGCCTCCTTAACCAGTGCTTCCTTAACAGGTGAAAGAACAACCTGTAAGTCAAGGACACATTAGCCACCACTAGAACCCACTCACGTGAAGCCCCACCCCCACCTCAGGGCTGTTTAGCCAGCCAGGAGGAGCATGGATCTAAGGAGCAGGTAGATGAGCTCACAGCCCCAAAGACCCTGTCCACTTCCTCAGGTCCAACTGATTACATAGCAAGACTCTTTAGGCATCTCCACTAGGCTGCAACAAAGCCAGTATCTATCTGAGAATAAATCCAAGTAATTTTATTTGATCGATGCTGGAAAAATTTCTCCACACACCCCTCTACAAAGGTCTTCTGAGCTCTTGTCACCTGAAACAGGACAGTGGGACAACTATATGTGGATGGAATGAGAACAGAGGAGTAATGGTGCTTCACCACCCTTGTTGTTGTTAGTCGTGAAGTCGTACCCAACCCATCGCGACCCCATGGATACTGTTCCTCCAAGCCTTCCTGTCCTCTACCATCCCCTGGAGTCCATTTAAGCTCATGCTGACTGCTTCAGTGACTCCATCCAGCCATCTCATTCTCTGTCATCCCTTTCTTCTTTTGCCCTCAATCGTTCTCAGCCATAGGCTCTTCTCCAGTGAGTCCTTCCTTCTCATTAGGTAGCCAAAGTATTTTAGTTTCATCTTCAGGATCTGGCCTTCTAAAGAGCAGCCAGGGTTGATCTCCTCTAGGACTGACCAGTTTGATCACCTTGCAGTCCAAGGGACTCACAGGAGTCTTCTCCAGAACCTCTAGGTAGGCCTAATAACACTTAGACTTATATACTGCTCCATAGTGCTATTACATCCCTCTCTAAGCAGTTTACAGAGTCAGCATATTTCCCTCAACAGTCTGAATCCTTATTTTACCAACCTCAGAAGGATGGAAGGCTGACTCAACCTTGAGCTGGTCAGAATCGAATTCCAGTCTGTGAACAGTGAGTTAGCCTGCAATACCGCATCCTAACCACTGTGTCACCATGGCCTAATAGCAGGCCTCTAACCTGTGTTTGGTCAAGTTCATCTTTTCTGAAGTGGCAACAGCACTTTAGATGCCTCTTCCCTCACTTCATCACCCCCAGAAGAAAGTTAAGAAAATACACCTTGTTGTATTGCAAGGTAACAGGCTACGTTGAGGAGACACAGAGTAGGCTATGCACAGCAGGCAACCAAAATTAAGGGCAGCTCTAGGCTTGGACAATGTAAATTTTGCAGATGATGTATATGAGGGGATTGTTATCAGCTCTGACCCCTGAGTCCATATTAAATATTCTCAGTTGATTTAAATGTAAATGAAAAAATACAAATGAAGCCTCAAAGTTTGTACCTTTGCAGCTCCTATGAACAAAGTGTTGTTGTTATTGTTTTAGATCGAAAGAGGAATAAAAATAATGATTCACTTGCAATCTTTACACTATGAAGAACAAAGAAAAAATTGCATGACATATTGTCTAGAGGGAGCATTGTCTGATTTATTTCAGTCTTCTCAACACAGAATGATAGCTGCTTTATAGGGTTTAAGCAGATTATCCAGCCCTCCCTGCCATGTAGCATGATTCCTTTATTTTTAAATGTACTGTATTGGATTTAGGATTGCAATAATATGCATAATTATTACCTAGATGCAAGCCTCCTAGAACTCAGTGAGATCTAAGAAAGAAGAGCCGAGTTGCAATAAAACAAAACAAAACAAAAAAATAGCTCTGTTAAGAATGAGAACGACATCAAATCCACTGTTTTGCTTAATAACTAGCTGAAATGTTTATCTTTCTGTTTGCAGAAGGTAATAAAAAGAATAAAACTTATCTTCTAGCAAAACCAGGTCAGTTCAACACAAGAGTTGTGCCTGCAGAAAGGTCATACCACTTGTGTCTGTAAAAGTCTTTCTTTGAAAGACACAACAGTGCACTCCGAAAAGGTCTGTTTTCTGGTTCAGAAAGACACAGTAATCTTTATTTGAGCTATGCAGTGATCCAGACTGAAAACAGAAATGGGGATATAGAGCAAGCGTGGGCAAGCATGTCGCCTTTGTTGGCAACTCCTTAAAGAAGTTGTGTCTTTTCTTCGGCTTGCATAGCTACCCTAGGAAAAGAAGTGTTCGATGTAAGGAAGTGTCACCAGATGTGACATGCTTCTTTTATTTTCCTCCATCAAATCTAAGCTGCTTGCATAGCATGCAATCTGTACTTTATTTTATGGTATCCATCACCTCACTTTAAAAATAAGAAGACCTGTTTTATGTAAAATGGGAAGGATGCCTTCTACACTTCCAAGATATTTTCTTGACTCATAGCCCTGGAATATCTTCATGGCATCCCCAAAGTTGGCTTGCTTTTGTTCCCTGCTAAAGAACCAGGAGAAATTGGAGCAAGGATGTTCCAGTTGTCTATTAGTACCTGGGCAGCCAGAGTTACCTGTTGTAGACACCTGGCTCCACCTGATATGGGATGAATTATTTTTATTTAGAGAATCACAATTTACCTCACTTAACATTGATAAATGTAACTTTGTATTTGCTAGCTTTATACACTTTTGTTAAGTTTATTTTTAAAATAGTAAAATACAAAGGAAACAAAATCTATGTTAGATAACAGTAGAGTAAAACAAAGAGAAACGGCTACTAAACATATATAAAAATTTGGTAGTGACACAGTGTCCCCTCCCCTCTTCTTTCTTCTCTTCTCTTTCCATCTACTTCTCTTCCCTTCCCTTTCCCTTCCCTTCCCCAACCTAGATAATTAGTGACCAATATTTTGGCTTGCCTAGGCCACATTAAGTGAAGAGGAATTGTCTTGGGCTGCAGATAAATATATGTAGTGTAGTTAATGCATAAAAATCACACAATAATGTTAAAAGTTTATGATCTTGTGGGGCTGCATTACTAGCTGTCTAGGGCCACATGTGGCCTGCGGACTGTGAGTTAAACATGTCTTATCCAAATATTTATACTTTGCACTAAATATTAAAGATTATTGCTAGAATCTATTTAAGTCCTTGCATCTATTATTTATGGCTGATCTCATAACTCCTTTCCTAAAAGCCATATTCCAAATATCTAAATTTGCCCTGAAGTGCAATGTTTTGTACATAAGAGAGCCATTCGTGTTTAAATTTGGTTAAACTTTTATTATGGATATATACTGTCAATTTTACCATTGATGCATGGACTTTCCCAATCTGATATTGTTGGCAAGATTCCTCTTTTCCAAAGTTGTAACATATTTGTTTTTTGCAGCTCTCGGTATATATATGTTAATAAATTGTGATGTGTTTCCATTTATGTTTTCTGGGAGCATACCTAACAAAAATAGCTGTGGTTTTAGTTCACATTTTATATTTAAGATTTTTCTGAATGTTTTGATGTATATCTTTTCAGTACTTTTAAGGTGTTCTTTTCCATAAGCACTGCATATGATAAAATGTTCTTTGTTATGTCAGTTGCAGCATTTATTATTATATAATTTCTCTAACTTTGTAATTATGCACCATCTGTAAAACATTTTGTACCAATTTTCCTTTAAATTATAACTTGGAATACATTGTATTGGTTTTCCCTTAAATGTTCACATTGTTGCACTCTGATTATTTCTTTGAGTTTTGCATCCACTTTATGATATAACTTTTAATTTGTTCTATTGTTTTATTGTGCCATATTTCAGTAACAATTTATATACAGGCAGTCCTTGACTTACACCAGTTCATTTAGTAACCATTCAAAGTTAAAGCAGCACTGAAAAAAGTGAGTTATGACCATTTTTTACACTTATGGCCGTTGCAACTCCCCCAAAGTCATGTGATCAAAATTTAGTCACTTGGCAACTGATTCATATTTATGACAGTTGCAGTGTCTTGGTGTCATGTGATCATCTTGGCTCTTTCAGCAGGCCGATCTGGGCTAACCAAGGGGAGGTGGGGTTGTTTTAGAGGGTTTTAAAATTTTAATTGAATTTTAATTGTTAGGCTTGTATTTGGTTTAATTTATTTTTATTTTAAATTTGTAATGGGTTTTATATTGTTAGCCACCCTGAGTCCTTAGGGAGAGAGGGTGGCATACAAGTCTAATAAATTATTATTATTATTATCTTTTGCAACTTTCTGACAGGCAAAGTCAATGTGAAACCCAGATTCAATTCTAGCTCAATAGCTCTGAAGAGCAGCAGACATAGAATTCTATGCTGGGGTGGGATTCTAACGGTTCTGTCCGGCTCTGTAGAACTGGTAGCTCTGAAGAGCAGCAGACATAGAACCGGTTCTATGCTGCTTTGGCTCACCCACCTGCCCATGCTCTTACCTGACCTTTATTTCCTGCTTTTTCAACCTCAGCTGCTTTGCGTGGCAGCTGCAGTTGAAAAAGCAGGAAAAAAGTGCTTTTTCAACCACTGCGCATCCAAGCGCAGAGCCCTGCTCAGCTGTCCAGGCAGCAAACTGATGACTCACACACTCATGCAGTGCACATGTGCACGCAAATCGTAAATCACCGAGTTGGTAGTTATACCAGTCAGATCCCACCCCTGCCCAGATTCACTTAACAATCATGTCATTAACTTAACAACTTCAGTAATTCATTTAACAACTATGGCAAGAAAGATCGTGAAATTGGCAAAATTAACTTAACAAATGTCTCACTCAGCAACAGAAATTTTGGGCTTAATTGTGGTGGGAAGTTAAGAACTACATATATACTGTATATATAAACCTACACATGTCCTGGAGGTGATGTTGGTTGTGTTTAAATGTTTCAAATCCTGCCATTTCTGAAAGTCCCTCTTTTGGAAGGAAAGAAAGAAAGAATTTTAGGCAAATCTTCTTTGGGAGAGGGGCAGAATGCATGCCCCATAAAGACATGCATTCTGCACTCTCTGCACACATCTTGCACCTATTCTGAATACTATACCTTAACCTAAACTAATCTCACTTCAGGAGGAAGGAAAGAGAGATGGGGAGGGGGGGAGAGAGGGAGAGGGAGAGAGAGAGGGAGAACGAGACAGGGAGAGGGAGGGACAGTGAGAGCGAGAGAGGGAGTGGGAGAGAGTACTGCTGGACTAAAGTTATAATGCTACTGAAGAAATCTGGGCTATATGTCATATAAAAAGAAACTTGTGCAAACTCAGATTAGCTAGCCTAATTCAAAGGTTCTATAAAGTAGCTTTCTCCTATATGAAGAAGTCAGTAAAGGAGATGGATGTAGATAGAACCATAAGATTGCTCCTTCTGTCCAGATGGTGGGATAAACAATCAGAACATTCCCTCTCCATCACTTTTAGCTCAGTGGATATTGGCATACAAATGAGATTTTGCCAACAGTTTTGTCAAGAGGGGCAGTGCAGACATTCAGTGACCAAGCATGTGATTTGGAGAGTGACTGGACACTCATGTCGCACTTGCTGGGAATGTTGGCAGCTGTGTTAAGATGTTCCCAACAGATGTTACATGTGTGTTCATACACCCTCCAAATCAATTTTGCCTTTGGCATTCAGATTTTCACACAGCCAGTCCCTTCTTTTACCTCTCTTTAGCTAGTCTGATAATAGCTGGATTGCAAAAATCCAGGCAGCCATTATATGGCAGCAGTTTTAGAGTGTTTCCTATTTCTACCAACCTGCCCATGTGCTCCTAGCTTTTAGCTGCCTCAGATTTTTCTGCTTGGGAGCAACATTGTCAGTTGGGCCTCTACTGAAAACAGGGATCCGAAACCTCCATGATGGCCTGTATCACAGGTGAGCCAATGAAGGGCGGAGGCAATCCCTGCAGACTGGAACAGCTGATCGTCGGTGTTCCGGGAGGCCAATTCAATCGACAATCAGCTGCTCATGCTAAATCAGGCTGTGCTGAAGCTGACCAGGTTGTTTGCTGTTTGCTGCAAGGAGGCAAATTTCTGGGAGGCAGAAGCTGAAGGGTGGGGACCAGCGGGTGGGTGGGACTTCAGCAACATTCGCTGTATAAGATGCTTTTGGGGGGGAGTGTGTCTTGTACACTTATGCCAGGCTTTATTTTTTTTAGCAAATCAGTCTAAAGTTCATATAGCCCTTTAATATGATAAACTATTTGTTCTGGTCTAAAGCTAGATTAGTTGGCTACAGATAATGCAAGGGATTCAGTAGGGCATTAAACTTCAACAGTCTTTCTTTTTAAAGGGGCAGTAATTTAAAGCACAATGAGATTCCACTCTCCATGCACTGTGTTACAATTGTACAGAGTTCCCATGCTTATTCTTGAGTAAATACAATAATAAAAACATTTATGAAAGATAGTAGCTACACCTTCGTTTTAGATTTTGCACACTTGGGATATTGTATATACTGTATGGGTAGTATATCTCCTATCAAGCTTCACATACGTTTCCCCTGAAATATGATTTTATTCCTAGTCATTTGAGTCTCTACTGGGGCAAGAAATAAAGCTATTGCTATTTTATCTTCTTATTGCAGACATCCAAGAAAATGCATCTACTTCTTGTGCTTACCTATGTTAAATTGTATGTCTACTCTCATCTGTCTCTGCAGGAGGCTTGAGTGGTGGCCAATTTATCCCATTACTGTTATTATGGAGGTAGTAGTCCTTTAGGATTCTGTCTCCAAACTGGTCATGATTGGACTCTTAGCCTGAGGAGTTTCTATATGGATTATATAAATCCATTTCAATCTAGTTTCAATCTTGGTTAAAGGATGGAGACTAGTTTGAACACTTTGGACAGGAACTCAATAGAATGCATGTCTCTATTGGTCCTGATTTACTTTTCAATTATTTACAATCCATAAACCAAGATGTCTTTCTAAATCAAGCCAAAGGAAGACAATAGGCACAGGTTCATAGGACCCCACCCTTTCTTGGAAAAGTGATTTCAAAAGATGGCACTAGAAGATAGCTGTCTGACATCTTATCCATTATTCAGTAGAAACCAGCTTGCTTCCCATAATATAATGAACAGTTGCAGGAACTAGGCATAGCTAGTCTAGTGAAGAGAAGGACCAGGTGAGACATGATAGCAGTGTTCCAATATTTGAGGGGCTGCCACAGAGAGGTCAAACTATTTTCCAAAGCACCTGAAGGCCAGACAAAAAATAATGGATGGAAACTGAACAAAGAAAGATTCAACCTAGAAATAAGGAGAAACTTTCTGACAGTGAGAACAATCAACCAATGGAACAGCTTTGCCTTCAGAAATTGTGGGAGCGTCATCACCTGAGACTTTCAAGAAGAGATTGGACTGCCATCTATCAAAAATGGTGTAGAGTCTCCTGCTTAGGTGGGGGGTTGGACTAGATGACCTACAAAGTCCCTTCCAAGTTTATTAATCTGTATCTAACTGTATATTCATCAATGAGGTTCAGAATTTTGAGGCTCTGAATCCCAAAGTCTAATTCTCATTTCCACCCAAATCCAAGAAAGATGTTCAAGTTCTAAATCATTATTAAAATGTTAGTCGTGGGTTCACTGAAGACAAAGAAAGAAAAGCTTAATTGAGACTCACAATTTTTTAGTGTTTTGTTTACTTACTGGATTTCTGTAGCTGCCCATCTCAACAAGTGACTCTGGGTGGCCTGCATCATAATGGTTTGGAGTACTTTCGAAGATTATTAGAAAAATATACAACCTAGAATTGCTTTAAATAAGGTGGTAATCAGATGTCACCATGCAAACATTCATGAAGTCTTTCAACAGTTATTAATTATGACTGCCACAAGTTGTCAAAATAGGAGAGATCATCACTGGATACCAATTGCAAAACAGAAGTCTATTGTCTACTGCTTGTAAGATACCTCAGATACACCTGTTGACTATAGTGAGAAACAAGAGGTAGGCACAGATGGACAATTGACCTGATCTTACAAAGTCTTAAATGTTTATGGCCCAGCCACCCAGAGCAAAGGCTGCATCATTGTGGAAGTTAAAAAATGGTGACATATGTTCCAGTACTTTGGTTAAGTCTTAGTTGCAGCATGCTCACTGTTGGTATGACAAGTATAAATATACTTTGTGTTGAAACCTTAAAATTTCATAACCAGGTACAATATTTTATCTCTCTCCCCACCTCATTTTTATTTCAAATGTTCCCAAGCAAATCTGACAGAGATAATAAACATCTCCCTACCCATGCATAGCACGAGTAGTTCTGAAAAAGTTATTTGTCTCGTGAAGTACTTTTCTGATTTTGCACAGACAAGCATGAGAAGAAGAAAGCAAATGCTTTACATTTTACATATGATTGTCTCTTTTCTGAGGTGGAGCCAGCCTGCTAAGAACATGAGGTAAACAGATCAACTAGGGATAAAAAGGAAAAGTATCGCCATGAGGTTAACATTACATCAGGGGAAGACATTAGAGAGCTGTGATCCAAAAACCCTATCCCTGATGATCTTTCATTTCTGCTACTTTTAAGATGCAAAATGTGTGTCTGGCATTCAATGAAGATAAAATGTCAGCACTGGAAGTTGTCAAGAATTCCTGGGCTAGCTTCCCAAAGTTGGTGCCCTCCAGATGTATTCAGAGGTGGTATTCAGCAGGTTCTGACCAGTTCTGGAGAACCAGTAGCAGAAATTTTGAGTAGTTTGGAGAAACGGTGGTAACCTTCCCCCAGGAGTGGGGAGAGAATGGAGATTTTACAGTATCCTTCCCCTGCCATGCCCACCAAGCCACACCCACCAATCCATGCCATGCCCACCAAGCTATGCCCACAGAACTGGTAGTAAATTTTTTTGAATACCACCACTGGATATATTAGATATAGTATTTCCAAGGAATCTGAATAACCAACCAGAAGCAACTGCACAATTTTTTGATTAGTATCAATTTATTTTGGATCTTTTCTCCTTTCATCTTAATTTGTTGAAAACTTTTTTTCCTGGCATTGCAAATGCTTGTGTCCCTGAAGCATGCTATTATTATTATTTTATTCATTAAACATGAAACTCAGTCAACTGAACATTTAAAAATGTATCAAAATATCATTCACTGGCACTGATAGTTGACACGGGTTGCTGCCAGCATCCTACACATTAACCAAGTATTTTCTTAAAATGTGCGATGTTCCAAGTAGCGTAGTTTTTTGCAGTTCTGCTGATGTTATTGCAGGAAGCTGCAATTTCTTGATGTATTTTGTAAAATTCTTGGACATGGTACCAAGTGCCCTGATGACAATGGGTATCATTGTTACTGTACATGTTTCATCCATAATCTCATTGTTTCGATGGCCAGGTTGCGATATTTCATGATTTTTTCCAGTTCTTTTTCTTGGACTCTAGCATCTCCTGGTATAGCAATATCAATAAATTGTACGCTGTGGTTTTCAACAACTGTGATATCTGGCATGTTGTGTTCCAAATGACGATCTGTCTGTATTCAAAAGTCCCACAAATTAATCTGTGTAATTCTGGACATTGATGGGATATGACTCCCAGCAGCCTCCTACTGAGGAACCCTGACAGCTAGCATAGCATAGCATAGCAAATAATGGAGGATGTTGGGAGTTATACTTCAACAACATTTGGAATGACAGAGATTGCCTACCACAGTTATATATAGATTTGATTACAGTAAATAGAAATTGCTCAACTTTACCTTCTTTGTGTTTTACTATCAGGACTTTGATTTATGTTGCCTCTGAATGTATCACATCAAATGGCCAGATACATGGAAAAACAACCCTATTCATGGTAGAGTTGTATTCCGTCCCCAAATAACATCCGGTCACTTAATAATTACCTTTGTTTTTTAGGCTTGACCTCTTTGAACTTTGGAGTCTACCTTATCAGCTTCTACCAGGGCCAGGAGGTGAAGAAAGATCCTTTTTTCCTTCTGAGTTTGTCTTGTCAGGAAAAGAGCCTATATGAGTCACATTAACGTTTTTAATCTATTTACTCGAGCAAAGTGAAAACCACATGAAAAACTATGCTGTAACTGCTGGATCTATTCAAAATATGGTTACGAGGAACAGATAAGAGCAAGAAAGAAATCAGCACAGTTTAATTGCACAGAACAGGAAGTTCTTATGAAATTGGTCTGCTTGATACTACGTGTTTGATGGCAACATATGTTTAGCAAGACTTTTGAAAGAAGGAGTGCGATTGCTAGATAAAGCACTTTAAGCTCTCACATCAGAAGAAGTTATTGTTGAGCCACTTCAATCTGTAGCTTGTCAGAGCTTTTAGAGGTGCAATAAAATCTAGCAAATTTGAGGGACATCCTTTCTCTGTCTATTCCAGAGGTGATATTCAGCAGGTTCTGACTGGTTCTGGAGAACCGGTAGCGGAAATTTTGAGTAGTTCAGAGAACCGGCAAATACCACCTCTGACTGGAGATTTTACAGTATCCTTCCCCTGGCACACCCACCAAGCCATGCCCACAGAACTGGTAGTAAAAAAAATTGAATCCCATCACTGGTCCATTCCCATGGCTTTTGAAGGAGAGAAGCATCCAGTCTGATAGTATTACAATTCAGTTTGTCATCTTGCATCTATACCCCAAACGTCCGAACATCTGAAATCTTGGAGACTGTCAGGGTTCCCCCACTCCTTCTTATGAAAACTAGAGAGCAAGCCAGGAATGCTTTACGACAGTGGTGGGATTCTAATTTTATTTACTACCGGTTCTGTAGGTGTGATTTGGTGGGCGTGGCAGGGGAAGGATACTGTAAAATCTCCAGTCAGAGGTGGTATTTGCTGGTTCTCTGAACTACTCAAAATTCCCATTACTGGTTCCCCAGAACTGGTCAGAACTGGCTGAATACCACCTCTGCTTTATGAGTTGACAGAGAGTCTGTAATTTGGAAATCCAAATCCAAGGAGCTCAGAAACAATTCAGTTTTTAATGCAGTTTCTTCAAAACATGGTAATTTAAACAACCTTACTTGTCCTATATTACCTATTTTCAACTTTCACTAAAATAAAAAGAAGGACATTGATCAGCTGCCAAATCACAATTTTAAACCATTCCAGTCACTGCAAGAGGATAACTTATGAAATGTTAAATGCCATCCAGATAATTTGCAAAATGGTGGCACATTCCTTTAAAGCTTTTATTGATTTCACAAGGTAATCCAGATGCATTTCTGCCACTTAAAATTCCCACATTGTTGGAATGTGGTTTAGATGATTCTGGCTCCATGGGTGTGCGTTAGTATAGAACAAAGAGCAAGAATATCCTGTATTAACAAATCAATAGTTACAGATGGTAAAAGTTTTTGCTTATGATCCCAAGATTTGATTTGATTTTTATTAGTCAGATTTTTATATTACTCTACCCCAGATCGGCTCTAAGTGGCTTACAGGAAATTCATTGAAAACAATAGGAACAACAAGAGACAAAAGAAATACTATAATAAAAGCACCATCCATTGTGGGCAGCCCCTAATGTATCTTCCCTGAAATCCTTATCAAATAGTCAAATTTTTACAGCTCTGTAAAAAAACAAGCAAGGAGGAGGAGATTAATTCAACAAAAGGTTATTTTTTTGTACTTACTAGATAACCCAGATAATGTTTACAGGAGATTAGCTGTCAACTTTATTATGTTAGAAGTGCAAAATGAATAAGAGGACACTGAGTCATATGATATGAGCTTATTCTACCATTGTCTCAGTTGATTTAATTAGTCATAAGTTTTTCAACATATTGTTACCAAGATTAATATAGTTTACAGATGTGAATGTAGTTTTGGATTATATACCATTTTGGAACTCTTTGTTATTTGAAGAATTGCTGATGTATCAGGCATGAATGGCAGCAAAAAATATTGGTTCTGGAAAAACAAGATTACCTCAGGTTTACAGTCTTGGATGACCAATATCTGTTTGCATTCTGCTTACAAATTGATTCTCTGTCCATGTAATGAGAAGACTGATCAGTATTATTCTAAGAGATCAAATGTGTTCAAAAATTAGATGGAAGGATTTCTTATATCTATTCATAATGTGATTTTATTGTCTTTTCTCTGACTTTTCCTTCCCCCTTTCTTCCTTCCTTCCTTCTTTTTCTTTCCTTTCTTTTTCCTTTCTTTCTTTCTCTCTTTCTCCTCCCTCCTCCCTCCCTCCCTCCCTATAATAGCATCTATTAATCATAAAAAACAACTAAAGCAATTTTTTTAAAAAAATTGATCATGGCTCATTCTTTGGCAAAGGGTCCTGTCTATTGTGCTGATGGTTTCTTCCTTATTTCTTTAATATTTGACTTCTTGTCTGAAAGCAAAATGATGCCATTCTCTAAAATCAGCTATTGTATATCTGCATTCATAGAGGCTTTTGATGCTGGACTATCTTTAGGGCATTCAAAATAAATAGGATCACCACTGAACCTGTGAATCTTGAATTGCTGAAAAAGGCATCGTATCTGAAAAATGCCAATTTTGCCTTTCTCAAGTTCCTTCAGCCATTTCACACATCAGAAAGTAGACCCAGATTTAGATTTGTGGCTCTAAAGCTTTTGCTGTGAATCTATTGTATGTATATAATCAGCAAATGCTGTTTAGAGCTAAGTTTCATAGATTTATGGAGAAAGAGCTTTTCCACCTCGGAAAAGAGCTTGAGCCTGCAAATCAGATCTGAAACCAATATTTTCTCTCTGCTCAATTTATTTCTTTACCAGTCTGAGGATTTATCAAGACTGCTATTTGAGGTAATTGCCAAGCTATATAGCATGGTGGAATCAAATCTTGTTGTATGTGAATGATTGAACCATCCAGATAATTCTTACTATTTTGATGGTGACCTTGGGATACAGAAAGGGAGCCGGGGCTGAATATGCTGAAGGAGCATAGATTCTCATCCTTGATACAAGAGGTCCTTGACTTACGATCACAACTGAGTCCAACTTTTCTGTGGCTAAACAAGAGTTGTGAAGTGAGTTGTGTTCCATTTTATGACCTTTTTGCCACAGTTGTTAAGCAAATCACTGCAGTTGCTAAGTGAATCATGCAGCTGTTTACTGAATTTGACTTTCCCCATTGATTTGGCTATGGGAAGCAAGCTGGGAAGGTTACAAATGGTGATCATATGAGCCCAGAACAGTGCAACTGTCATAAGTGCCTGCCAGTTGCAAAGTGCCCAAATTTTGATCACATGACCATAAGGATGCTGCAATAGTCATAAATGTGAAAACTGGTCATAAGTCACTTTTTTCAGTGCTGTTGTAACTTTGATAGGTGAATAAATGGTTGTAGGCAGTTGCCTGTACATGGTTTATAATAATTATCCAATAACCATTCCTTATCCACTGTATGAACATGTGTCTATGATGCCAGCATTGCTACAGGTATCGATTACAAAATGGTACCAAGATTTGTGTGTATATGGATCAATTGCCCGGACTATTTCAGCACCTTTTGAAAGAAAGCCATTGACTGCAGCCAGATGCTACTGATTATGAGTATGACTAAGATGCACATGTTTATAATATATAATAATACTCATAAGCTTCTCTCTTGCAATTAAGGTATGTTCTGGTTGTTAGCATCAATGAAAAGGAGTCAGTTATTCCAGATGGTTATTTTGTTTATTCATTCTGTTTCCTTGGCTACGTCAAGTTAAATTATCTTGATAAGACTGTCCTGTAATATGGGCAGCATTTTTATTATTATTTTTAATTAAAATATATATTGTATATACGGTAGATACGTATGAGGAAGGGGCATGTGTCATAAATGCCTACAATTTCTCCATTTCTTCCACTTCTCTGTCATTCACAACATACTAATATTGCAACGGCTTACTGATCATCAAGTCGGATATCGGACTAACTGGCCTCGCAAGACAAGGGAAATATTATTTTTAAAAAGCTCATATTCATCTTACAAAGACTAATGGTCAAACAGAAATGTATTCTTTTCAGCATAGAAATGTAAACATGGAATTCATTGCATTGCACAGATTCTGTAAGGCCACACTTGGAATATTGCATCCAGTTCTGGTTGCCATGATATAAAAAAGATGTTGAGACTCCAGAAAGAGTGCAGAGAAGAGCAACAAAGATGATTAGGGGACTGCATGCTAAAACATATGAAGGACGGTTGCTGGAATTGTGTATGTCTAGTCTAATGAAAAGAAGAACTAGGGGAGACATGATAACAGTGTTCCAATATCTCAGGGGCTGCCACAAGGAAGAGGCAGTCAAGCTATTCTCCAAAGCACCTGAGGGCAGGACAAGAAGCAATGAGTGGAAACTAATCAAGGAGAGAAGCAACTTAGAACTAAGGAGAAATTTCTTGACAGTTATAACAATTAACCAGTGGAACAACTTGTCTCCAGAAGTTGTGAATGCTCCAACACTGGAAGTTTTTAAGAAGAGACTGGATAACCATTTGTCTGAAATAGTATAGGGTTTTCTGCCTAAGCAGGGGGTTGGACTAGAAGACCTCCAAGGTCCCTTCCAACTCTGTTATTCTATTCTATTCTATTCTATTCTATTCTATTCTATTCTATTCTATTCTATTCTATTCTATTCTATTCCCAAAAGATGAGAAGCAAACAAATGTGAGTGATTTCACCTTTAAATATTCTTTTTGTAATCAATTTGCTGGTTAAACCCAATTTGAACATCAGGCATGAACCTTTCCACATAGGGTTTTAATTTGGATTGGATAATCCTAAACGTTATTTGTTATCGTGTGAAATTAAGGATTTTTGTATGATAGTTTGCACGTTCTGTGAAGCCTCCTTTTTGCTATTGATATGTAAAGTGTCCTCTTCCAACATGTTAACTGCAATGGTCTTCTCCAAATTTGCTGGCATAATCTGGTGAGAACCTTGATAATTTATCTTCTTTGCTTACTGTATTTCTGTAACTATTTTATCATTCCAGTAATTAATCTGCCAATGTGGTAATAAACAGAGTGTTGATCTAACTTCATATGCTAGTACAAGAGGTTCTTGTAAGTAAGAACCTCTTACAATCTTCTTAGAATGAATATCTTCTAAGGGATCTTGGATGGTGGCATCTCTATTCTATAGAATTTCTGTATCCTCTTTCCACCTTTGTTTCATACTCTTTGAATCAGTTACTCTCTCTTCATTGGTTTCTCTTAGTATACCAATTCAAGGTTGAAACCTTCCTTTTAAATTCAGAGATCCTTTGGAAGGTCTTCCTTGCTTTCCCTGTATCTGTTTCCATTTTCGATGTCTCCACAGAAATTGTTGTAACACTGTCTCCTGTCTCTTCTAACTATTGTCTGACATTTTTGTTATGTTCTTTCTTGAGATCTTTGTTTTTCTTGGCTCTGTCTTCTCTTCTCTTCTTGGCAATTTCCATGGTTTGTTCTGACATCCAGTTTGTTTTCTTCTTCTTTTGCTGATCTTTGGCAGTTTCTTTTCATATTCATCCTTAACAACGCCTTTGATTTCATTCCATAGTTCCGCTGGTTCCCTTATCAATGAGATTCAGAATTCCAAAGCAATGATGATGTTATCTTTAATAAATTGTGGGGATATGCTCAAAACCATATTGTGGCAATTGGTTCACTTTTTTGTTCTGCTTTAGCTTGTCTTGGATAATCATTACATTAAAGAGTTTCCACAAGCTCTAATTGATATCTTTCACTCATTGTCTGAACTGCACTGCACCCAAGTATTGTCTTTGCTAATTCCTTTTTAACTATGAAAGCAACACTGTTCCTTCTTTGTTTTTCAGGTTGTGAATAATGAACTTTTGAGTGATACCAGTCCATTTCAAATGGATGATGGCTGAGATGTCAATGTGCAGTTGATGGATTTCATCTTTCATGGTTGAGCTTCCTATGTCCATATTTCTTACATTCCAGACTCCCACTGTAATTCTGTCAGATTTTCTTGCATGGTCACATCAGCAACTAGACATTCCAAAGGTCATGTCATAAACATCATTAGTACTCAGAAAGACCCTCAGTTCTTCTTAAGCACTTGTTGACTGCCATCTGACCTGAGGGGCCCATCTTCTGGCACTGTATCATCTGTCACTTTATATTGTCTGTCTCTGTGGTTTTCTTCATAAAATATAGTACAAACACTTCTCTTGGGCAGTATAAATTGCTGCTTTCTCTGTTGTCACTAAAGTGACCATCTTTTTCTAGCATCTTCCTATAAAACTGCTGTTCAATATGGATATTGTTTGTTTTCGCTGGGCAGTTGGGATGACCTTCATTGTTTGGATGGCTCTACAAGGATACTCGTATCATACATTGCTGGCATTTTTCTTTCATTGGGACCAGAAACACTGCTCCATCTTGATGAAGCAGCATAGTGGGAATGGGGGTGGTAGGGTTTACTCAGACTGTGCAACTCTTCTTCGGAGTAATTTGCATCTAGGAGAGTTGAACAAAGTGTCTTCTTCAAGCATCTCCACAAGGCAAGTAATACCCTGCTTCTAATCAGTAGAGAAGATGGATTGCTTTGCTCAGCAACAACAGCTTTTGTGAAGTATTTGCAACTATATAGTAGAGCAGCTGGTAAAGGGCATGCTTTGTTGCACTAAAGTAGTGTGAGGTGCCTCCACAAGATAAAACCTTCTTAAACAGCAACCAGAAGACCTAACCCCCCCCCCAAAAAAAGCTAAGAAATCATAGCATTTGCAAGCAAACAGAATTTTGGAAGTATTATTGGGATAGCAAATACAGCATTTAAAACAAAAGCAGCTAGTATAGTTGCTAGTATTTTCTTTTGCAAATATCACATATTGGCAGGCAGTATCAAAACCAGCAGGTGGAAGGAAAGATTTTACTGTCACCCATAGCCACAAGAACTTAGAAGGCATCTTTCCATTCTCAGAGTTTCAAAACAGGAAGAACATGTATAGCTTTTAAAATTTTATTATTTAGGTGTTCTGTTTCTTTTTCATTGTTTTTGTTTTCATATATTGTTCATTGGCTTGAATCACTTCATTAGGTGAGGAAGCTTGTGAAATGAGAAAAATAAATATTTACTCTTATAGGAATATGTCCCAGTTACAAAGCATCCCTCAGGATTCCAAAAGTGTATTGATTCCAAAGACAGAATTGATGATGGTTTGATTTTAATTGTTTTTAAATGATGAATATTTAAATGATTTAAAATTGACTTAGAAATGTCTACAGTTCACCAACCTGCCATAAAAACAGACGTCATAGGCTGGTTTAGTTGCTAAAGTTGAATACGTTAAAAAAGAACCCACCCTGAAAAGAAAATTGAACTCAATCAACTGCAGTCTTCAAATACTTTTTACAATAGGCTTTGCAACTGCATTTGCAGACTTGCAGCACATTACTCGGGAACAAACATAGCACTGCTTGATAATTAAACTGGCTTGAAAACATGAGAAAGGAAAACATCAGATGGATATATGCTATTCTTTAAACATACCACACATGTGATACCTATGTGTCAAGTTCAGATTTCTGTAGACTGCTGATGCTTGCTAATATCTACAACATTCACATAAGGAAATAAGCTGATCAAGAATATTTATACTATATTTTGGCATCTTTCCAAAAACCGTTTATATTGGTAACTCTTTAAAGTATAATTTTTCAGAGCAACATTGTTCTACTCAGGGAATAACATACTATCTTGCTGTACCAACATTAATCTCTTTTTCAAATAATTTAAGATTACAATTAAAAAAGTAAAATTAAAACAAGCTATTAAAATATAAAAAGAAAAATAAAAAGTGAAGGGGAAAAAAAAGAAAAAAGTAACTTCCCCTTTTATCCAAAAAAATTGTAGTCTATTGTCATCATTTTTTAAGATATAACAAATACACATTTCCCCATAGCTCATTTCTTAACTATTAATAAAACTTAAAGACTTGCCATTCATTCTTGGTAACAGAAGTTTATTAAGAGCTACCAGAAATAATTACATAACTTCTTTTTTAACCTTGATCAATAATCTGACTCTATATCCCTTCCCTGTACTTTGGACAATATTAGGTTTTGATCCCTTAAAATGATGTTCTAAAACTTGTTTTCTTTTGGTCTTCTTTTTTCTCCTCTCAGGAAATCCTTCTGTTTTGACAGATCTCGTTTGTAAACCCAATTAAAAGTTATTGAAATCACTCTTCTGAATTAATACTTGTATCATTTTTCAAGACACTGGTCATTTTCATTTATTTAATTACATTTATATGCCGCCCTTCTCCGGAGACTCAGGGCGGCTTACAATTTTTGGGATACAACCCAGTGTGCTCAGCAATAGCCTTCATTCCATTGTATATGCCTGCTTATTACTAAGCGGCATTTTTACAAGGTCAGCTAATTGCCCCCAACAATCTTGGGTCCTCAATTTACCTACCCCAAGAGGATGGAAGGCTGAGTCAACCTTGAGCCTGGTGGGATTCGAGCCTGCAGCAGTTGTAGGCAGCTGGAACTTAAGTGCAGGCAATTAACAGCCTGAGCCACCAGGCTCAATTTGTACTGTGTGTCATCTTTTTGGATATCAGTTTCATAGCTTGTCATATTTAAATCAACATTCAAATCAGTTTCAATTTTATCTGGCATTATTTGTTCTTTTTCTGTAGCTGTGTTTGTCCATCACCTATCAATGACATTAGACATTCTTAAAATTATTTTCTCTGTTCATAAGTCCCAAATCTTCACAAAAGCATTTTTTGTTAATTTTTTTTTAGTTCTATTAACATATCTGAGTGTTCTTCTTCTTTAAGTAATCTCAAATTTCCACTGGTTCCCTCTAGCGTCCAACATTCAGAATCCCTTCTTATTGTATTATCTTTCCAGAAAACCCAAGCAAACAGTGTTTCCCCATAGAAAGGATCATTATATTTAATTACAAATTTTCACTTCAAAACCATCTAGATTCTTAGTTCATTTTTAATTTTTCAAAATCATCATTTTGAACCCCCTTTTCCTGATTATGCCACCAAAACGAAAAACATTTTTTCCAAATCCTTAAACTCATTTAAACCTATTTCACAAAGAAGAAAGAAACACACTGTGAATGCAATAATGACTTGTCATTTTAAAGGGTTTTTTTAAACATTTCTAAACCAGGAAAAAATTAATTCCAAAATATTTAAGACACAAATCAATTTTTTGTCCATAAAAATGGCCTTCTTATGAATATGAACTAAGATGGAATCCCTGACTCCCAGCCATTCAATTAGAAGCTAATTGCAAAAATATCTGTTCCTATTATCTACTCATCTATAGATGTACACATGGGTTATCTGAAGCTCTCATCTTGCTCTGGAGAGACTTTGTTGGTTCAGATCCTACAGCGCGCAGCAATATCTAAAAGGCCAACCTGGTTGTTGAGACCTAAGTGATGGTGCAAATACTTGAGGAAGTCCTTCCCTCTTTAAACTATGTTTTTCCCCTAATCCATCTTGGAAATAACTTATTGTCTAAATGACCTTGGCATATTACATAATATTTCCATCAATTCTCCCTCATGGGTTCCTTTTTATTCTAGCTTCCATGAGATTACTATGGGAAAAGGACACTTCCAGTGAGTATTTAGTGTGAGCTAGATGTGCCTTTTGAACAAGACAGCCTCTAAACTGGGATTGCAGCTGATTGCAGATATCAATCACCCTTTATTGGTAGTAGACTGACAAAATTCAACATCAGGAGATCCATATTTCTGATTTAATTGGAAAGGGGAAAAAAGAAAACAAAACTCTTGGCCACTTCCTTCTACTTCTAATGTAGATAATTTTAACTTCTTCCAAAGTTCCCTAATGTTTATTCTATATTTTTATAACATATTTCCTTATGAGGGTGTTGGAGGAAGTTGCTGGGGATGAGTAGAGGTTTGGCTACCTTTAAACTTTGGAAATACCATTTTTGGAGGATTCATATGTGGTAGCATTGTAAGAATGCTTTATTGTCTTCCCTAAAAATAATCATTTATATTTTAAATGTCTTATATCAAAATCAAATAAACATAATTTTAATATTTATAAGACTTCGTCTATTTTAACTGACAGGTTGGCTTTCATATATGTACTTTAAACATATTGCTTATCCTCTTCCCCAAATCCCCCAAAGTAGGAATTATATATGCAGTAGACAATTAAATAAGTCAATGTGTCTACTTATCAGATACTGAGAAAATGAAGAAGAAACAGCTACGATATCAGTCCAAGGGGCATCTTTTATCTATGAATAAATTGTGTTCCCTTAAACAAGCATCCTGGGTGCTTCTAGCATTAGATGCTTAGTTGGTAATCAAAGATTTGGTCAGCAAAAAATGCAAAGCTGAAAGTTAACACTATGGCAACCAGCTGAGGCAAGGATTTGCTGGAAACAATTTACTGCTAGAGTTCATCCAGTGTTTGGGGATGCTGACAGCCCCAGTGTTCCTAAAACCACAAATAAGTCCCTTCAGAGCTCATGCGATTGACATGAAGTCGCAAGACAAAAGGAGCGAGGTGCCTTCACTTTGAACTGGTCTTTCTTCAAAGCTCAAGGCAAATGCTGTACAAAGCAATTACTGCTAGCCATTTCCCACCCCTGCACCCATTTGCAGGGACCTCTGAAATGGCTAAACATGTTAATAGCTGTATTGAGCTGTTGTTTGAGGATTAACAAGCACTTCAGAGAGTTTTAACTTGTCTCTAGTTTTTCTCTCAGCTGTTGGCTACCACAGTGGTCATTAATAGCTGTGGAAGAATCACAGCCTGGTTTCCTAGGATTACATCAGCAGTAATTAAAAAGCCTAACTGCTACAAACAATGGCAGGCTAAATTACACTAATTTATCTTTCCAGACCCCCGAAAAGGCCTCAAATAAGTGGACAACAAAGAAAAGGGATAACCCACTGAATGAAATGCTATTTTCTGAAGATGAACTGCAGTAATGAAAATTGAGAATTTTCTAAAGACGAGACATTCTTTTTGTGTAATATTTGCAGTATGGAGTAATTTGTAGCAAACCTGGTGCAGGAAACTTGGGAAGTGTGACAAAAATATATATAAAAACCAAAGTCTTCCAAGTAATAAGGATTAAAAAAAATACTTAAAAAAAAGAAAAACAAAGAAAAACAAATTGAGAACTGTTTAAAACAAATCAGGGGAAAAAACAGAAGCATTTCTTCATTGTTTAAACTGCCAGACACTGTTTCATAACATGGAGTCAAATAACTGCTGTATATCATTATGAAGAAATAGTGGTTCTTTAGGGTGCTTGTTTGTGGGCATCCATCTTACTGATTACTGCAATTAGTTATATAATTATTGGAGCCATTTGACAAATATTTTAATCAGTCTTCTCTACTTTCTGGCTGAACTAACTTCATTAGGTTCCTGGGGTGCTAAATGGAGATGGAATGAGGGGAATAATCAATTATTATGAATGAAAAAAATGTTAATATGAAGGGGAAGGAGGAACTCACACCTTGTCAAAACATTTAAAACATGGCTAGGGCTGGATTCCTGAATTATTTTGTCCTGCTTTATTCTGCTTTACTTTCATACTGCATGAAAGAAGTAAAGTCTTCTGAATTATTTGCAACTGTCCATGCTGAAGAACATGGTTTAAAATAGTGTGGAAAAGAACTGGCAGCTCTAAATGACTATTGTGCATTAAGGCAGGAACAAGTAGCCCATTTATTTGGAATTGGGTGGCCTAGAATTTTGAAATGTAAACAAGCAAACAAATAAATTTCCTATAACTACCAGAGCTTAGCAGAAAGCCATTCATGAACGCATGTCATGGTTGCAAGCATGTGGCCTAAAAATTAAATATACCTAAATGAGCTGTACTTGATATCCTATGTTTGAATAGACATTAAAAAACTATTATTTAATATCATACTATTATTTAATATCATTTTCCTTTTCTGGACTTCTAAGTTCCTCCCAATCTTCTGCTTCGCTGTCAGGTGTAATCGTAATTGTTTTTTTGACTGCCTAGCCTTATGATCTGGTATTCTGGGAAACGCAACTCCATGCAACATTCTTTTAAACAATTCATCAAGCATATGGACCAGATAGCTCCTTGAAAAGCTCTCGTCTCTGGGGAACAAAACTCACAAAGCCTTTGAAATGGTAAAATGTAAAAATATCCATAATCAGGTAAACATTTCTCAATTACATTACTCATTCAGGTTCTGTTCCTAATTATTTAATCTGCATGATTAAGTATATGCAAAGTCTACATGATGAAGAGCCCCAGTGGATACATTTTCGTTTGAAAACCAATTTGTACTTCTGACATATGTGAATGTGAACATATTGAGAATGATGCCAAGAAAATATACCTTATTTTCTAATTGAAAAACTACAGATAGGAACAAAATGGTGTAATACATTCTTTTATTAAAAAGAAAATTATTCATAAATTTGAAACTTTTCCCCCTCAGGGAAGTACAAACTGCTTATATTCCATTCTTTTTTTTACCCTGTAAAATAAGACATGGCTATCATCTTCAAATGATATTTCCCCAACAGTTTTTGTTGTTACTATATCTCCCATAATTCCAAGCAAAATGACTTATTATCAGAGAACATCAAAACTATAGTCCAAAATATCTGGAAGGGCTATCAGATAAGAAAGATGAATGCAAGGAAGTTAATTCAGTTCCTGTGGATAGGTAACATGTTAGCAAAAATAATGCTTAGGATTGCGAAAACATAGAGCCCTATTGGAAAGGACGATGCCAATATCCAAAGCTTTAGAAAAGGTCAAGGGAAGAAGGACATTATTGCTGATGCATGTCAGATAATTGAGATAGCCAAAGAATACCAAAAAAAGAAGTCAAAATAGGCTTCATTGATTGTAGAAAGATCCTTAATTGCGTCAATTCTGTCGAAGTATGAAATATGTTTAGGAAAATAGGACTGTCAGAACATATCATTATCTTCAAAGTGAAGGACAGTTCATATGGAACATATTGAAACAGACTGGCTTCAGTTTTGCAAGGGGAATGAGGTAAAACTGTATAGTCTCCTTTTATTTATTAAACCTAGGCTGAATACTTATTGAAGGAAGCTGTTTGGATGAACCTGGTTCAACAGAATCTGGAATAAACAGGAGTAACCTGTGTTATTCTAACCACACTACTCACACAGCTGAAAATACAAATGAAAGTGAAAAGTCAAGGGCCACAATGAAAAATGTAAATATGTGTGTGCATGTGTGTACATGTGCGTGTGTGTACACACACACACAAATATAATATAATATTAATATAATATAAAAAAGACCAAAGTAATCTTTTAGGATCAAACATCAAGCCTGAAAGAACCATCACTTGTGAAATACACTGAAGACTAACACTTGATAGAGCATCAATGAAGGCCTTGGAAAAGATATTCTGTGGTCATGTTGTGACCACATATACAAAGATTACTATTGTGCAGACAATACTTTTCTCTGTAACACTTCACTGAAGCAAAAGTTGGACTTCAAGAAAGCAGGATAGAGGAAGCACTGATGGTATCTGTTGGTATTGGCAGATTTCTGACAATTTAATTAATTAATTAATTAATTTATTTATTTATTTATTTATTTATTTATTTATTTATTTATTTATTTATTTATTTATGAGACTTATGTGCTGCCCTATCTCCCAAAGGACTCAGGGTGGCTTACAAAATAAAATAATCCAGATACAAATATACAAATATTAAAAAGTTATTAAACCAAAAGTCTCATAAATACACCAATTAAAACTATGCTAAAAACCATACTAAAAACAATGCTATGGATAGCCCAAAAACAGAAACAAAAGGATCATATAGCAATCAATCCAGAACCCTCACTCGACATATGAACGACCAAGTTCAAATTATCACCATCACATTAATTTGAACGCATAATATGAAGATGTAGCACTCTTGGTAAGTGTATAATGTTGGGGAAGATAGAAGAAAATAGATAAAAGGGCAATTAACAGCAAGATGACATGTGATCCATTGGAAAACCTGAAGCAGCAAACTGGAGACAGGCTGTCTTAGAAAAAAACTACCTTTGTGGTCCTAACAGCCAACACCTACTTGATGGCAGTAAGCAATCAATCAAAGAAACAAACAAGTGTGAATATGAATATGATTTAGATGAATTTAAAAGATGATTTTATATATAGAGAGGGTAGATCTATAAATGGTTCTTCATCAGAAAGAACCATTTTATAAGCAAGAAACATTTGACAGAGAGCTTCAAGACTCAGAAAAGAGTTATCATAGGTCTATTAATTTGAAAAAGCAAGAATGAGCAGCCCAGAAATTGAACTTGAAGACCAACATGCATATACAATATTTTTTTAATAATAGTTTTTATTGAATAAATACACAAACATAGACACAAACAAACATACATTACATTTGGAACATGGTACAGCTAAGCTTGCTTCCCTCATTGTCCTTCACTCGTTAAGTCCAATCTTTCAAAAGATTACTGGATCTTTCTCCTCTAGCCAACCATAAAAATCGTTCCATATTTTGTAATAGTCTGTTTCTTCTTTGTTTTTTTAGTTCCTTTGTTAATTTGTCCATTTCTGCGCATGACGTAATCTTCCTCAATAGTTCTGCTTCACTTGGAGTATCTTTGTTTTTCCATTTTTGCGCATATGCCATTCTTGCTGCAGTGGTAATGTGGATCATTAAGTACATAGTTTCTTTAGCATGTGTCCTGGTATTAAGGAGCCTTGGTGGTGCAGGCTGTTAATAGCCTAGCACTTAGTTCCAGCTGCCTGTGATTATTGCAGGCTCGAATCCCACCAGGCTCAAGGCTGACTCAGCCTTCCATCCTATCGGGGTAGGTAAATTGAGGACCCAAGATTGTTGGGGGCAATAAGCTGACTTTGTAAAAATGCCGCTTAGTAATAAGCAGGCATATACAATGGAATGAAGGCTATTGCTGAGCGCATTGGGTCGTATCCCAAAAAATTGTAAGCCACACTGAGTCTCCGGAGAAGGGCGGGATATAAGTATGAATAAAAATAATAATAAAAAAATAATTCCTAACAAAAAAAATTCCGGTTTGAAGTGTATTTCCACTTCACATATTTCCTGCATCCATTTACATATTTTTTGCCAATATTTTTGGGCCTGTTTGCAACTCCACCATAAATGATAGTAGGTTCCCCTCTCTTTATTACACTTCCAGCAGGTGGGGGGAAGTTTAGAATTTATTTTTGCCAATCTTGCTGGAGGTATATGCCATCTATAAAATAATTTGTATAAATTTTCCTTGAAAGGTATCACTAGGGTTATTTTTTTTTTCTGGTCCAGATTTTTTGGCAATCATCTAAATTTATATCATATACAATATTTTTTTAATGCTACTTACAAAATTCTCTCGATAGTTTCCTAATTGAGAGTGCTCCGAGCTTGTGGGGTGGTTTCCGAATGTTTAGTTACCAAGCTAGGTAACATCCTCAGGAGAATTCAGGGAATGTTAGTGTTGATATTCTGCTTATAAGGGCTTTGTGTGGTCAGTAGTTGTTGTGTTGGGAGGGTCATGTCAATGAGGGTCTACTGATGGGTCTTGTGAGATGTCACTGCTCCAAAACTGACCACACAGAGCCCTTATAAGCAGAATACCAACACTGACATTCCCTAAATTCTGCTGAAGATGTTATGTAGCCTGGTAATGAAACGTTCAGAAACCAACCTATAAGCTTGGAGAATGAACTCTCATCCAACTCCCCAGCTATAGATATTCACCACAGAAACCAACCTATAAGCTTGGAGAATGAATCTCCACTCTCATCCAGCTCCCCAGCTATAGATATTCGGCACTATTGCAAAATTTCCTAATTATCTGCAGTAAAACTATATGTTTAACAGTCTCATGTCTGTTGGGAATGCAGAGCTCAGAAGGAAAGAGGGCTGCATGTTATGAAACCTTTACATTACTTTACATAATATTACATTATTATCTGTAATGTAATAACAATTAAAAATACCCAGTTGGCCACTCTTGGAAAGAGGTTACTGAATTAATTTCATGACAGATGGGCTGTTTGTTTTGTTTTTTGGGAGTTTTTTTTCCCTTTCTTTCTTTTTTACTTTCCATTTTTTATTAAGTTGATCAGAATATAAAATACAAAAGAAAATAAAAATAGTGGGAATATGGGGGAAGAAAGGGGAAGGGGAAAAAGCATAGGGTAAAGGCAAAAGAGACTTGGGTAAAAGAGCCTTGGTGGTGCAGGCTGTTAAATGCCTAGCACTTAGGTTCCAGCTGCCTGTAATTACTGTAGGCTCGAATCCCACCAGGCTCAAGGTTGACTCAGCCTTCCATCCTCTCGGGGTAGGTAAACTGAGGACCCAAGATTGTTGGGGGCAATAAGCTGACTTTGTAAAAATGCCGCTTAGTAATAAGCAGGCATATACAATGGAATGAAGGCTATTGCTGAGCGCATTGGGTCGTATCCCAAAAAATTGTAAGCCACACTGAGTCTCCGGAGAAGGGCGGGATATAAGTATGAATAAAAATAATAATAAAAAAATAATTCCTAACAAAAAAAATTCCGGTTTGAAGTGTATTTCCACTTCACATATTTCCTGCATCCATTTACATATTTTTTGCCAATATTTTTGGGCCTGTTTGCAACTCCACCATAAATGATAGTAGGTTCCCTCTCTTTATTACACTTCCAGCAGGTGGGGGGAAGTTTAGAATTTATTTTTGCCAATCTTGCTGGAGGTATATGCCATCTATAAAATAATTTGTATAAATTTTCCTTGAAAGGTATCACTAGGGTTATTTTTTTTTTCTGGTCCAGATTTTTTGGCAATCATCTAAATTTATATCATATACAATATTTTTTTAATGCTACTTACAAAATTCTCTCGATAGTTTCCTAATTGAGAGTGCTCCGAGCTTGTGGGTTGGTTTCCGAATGTTTAGTTACCAAGCTAGGTAACATCCTCAGGAGAATTCAGGGAATGTTAGTGTTGATATTCTGCTTATAAGGGCTTTGTGTGGTCAGTAGTTGTTGTGTTGGGAGGGTCATGTCAATGAGGGTCTACTGATGGGTCTTGTGAGATGTCACTGCTCCAAAACTGACCACACAGAGCCCTTATAAGCAGAATACCAACACTGACATTCCCTAAATTCTGCTGAAGATGTTATGTAGCCTGGTAATGAAACGTTCAGAAACCAACCTATAAGCTTGGAGAATGAACTCTCATCCAACTCCCCAGCTATAGATATTCACCACAGAAACCAACCTATAAGCTTGGAGAATGAATCTCCACTCTCATCCAGCTCCCCAGCTATAGATATTCGGCACTATTGCAAAATTTCCTAATTATCTGCAGTAAAACTATATGTTTAACAGTCTCATGTCTGTTGGGAATGCAGAGCTCAGAAGGAAAGAGGGCTGCATGTTATGAAACCTTTACATTACTTTACATAATATTACATTATTATCTGTAATGTAATAACAATTAAAAATACCCAGTTGGCCACTCTTGGAAAGAGGTTACTGAATTAATTTCATGACAGATGGGCTGTTTGTTTTGTTTTTTGGGAGTTTTTTTTCCCTTTCTTTCTTTTTTACTTTCCATTTTTTATTAAGTTGATCAGAATATAAAATACAAAAGAAAATAAAAATAGTGGGAATATGGGGGAAGAAAGGGGAAGGGGAAAAAGCATAGGGTAAAGGCAAAAGAGACTTGGGTAAAAGAGCCTTGGTGGTGCAGGCTGTTAAATGCCTAGCACTTAGGTTCCAGCTGCCTGTAATTACTGTAGGCTCGAATCCCACCAGGCTCAAGGTTGACTCAGCCTTCCATCCTCTCAGGGTAGGTAAACTGAGGACCCAAGATTGTTGGGGGCAATAAGCTGACTTTGTAAAAATGCCGCTTAGTAATAAGCAGGCATATACAATGGAATGAAGGCTATTGCTGAGCGCATTGGGTTGTATCCCAAAAATTGTAAGCCACCCTGAGTCTCTGGAGAAGGGCGGCATATAAATATGAATTTAAAAAAAGGGGGGGGGGAGAAAGAAAAACATTGACTTCTGACTTTTTGTTAGTGCTGTAGAATAGGACAATAACGTCACAGCCTCAGCGTTTTATGTACTAGTCATTTCTATAACAAGAAACCTATCTAATCAGCAAAATTCAAAGTCAACGTTTCATTCTGTTTCCCCACCTCAAGCACAAAATCCAGAAGTGTGGGATTTTTTGTTGTTGTTGCCGCTGTTTTTATTCTGAACGTGTGTATATCATGTCATTTCATCCCAGGTCACAAGCTCTGTAGCTACAACTATTAAATAAGTGCAGTTTATCAGTGGACTGGATATTTTTCACCACAAGCTTTCAGAATACGTGACCCCGAAAATGGCTTGTTCATTTATGATGGAACCTTTCCGCTTCCAAACTAAAAGGCACTCAACCATGAGAGGAAGCTGAAGAGAAGTCTGGGCTACAGATGGGCAATCTTTCCAAACCTATTTCCTGATTTAATTTACAATTGTACCCCTCCCCCCAAAAAACCCCAAGGTAATTGATATTCTTTCATAATCAAACTCATACTGAAAACACCTATATCATCTTAGGCAGTCTAGTATTTCCATCCCTTTTATGGAGAGGAAAGAAGGAATGGAGGAGGTCTTAACAATCAATAAAAGATGGGAGGGTTTCTTCATCTTTTTGTCCTCTATTTTTTCCTTACCTTCACTGTGATCAGCATTGGGTTATGGGCTGCAAATACCATAGAAAAATGGGAAGCGACAGTTATTCCAGGGACTGCTACAGTGACCTACCTCTCTAAAACAGGTAGCCTTTTATTTGGTAGGGCTAGTAATGAATAGAGGAAAAAAGGCAGGGGAGGGCTGCTGGGGTTCACAGGGGTTCAGAAGAGCCCCTAGCTAAGATTCTGTGCAGTTTGGAGAACCCCCAAATCCCACTCCTGGCTGGCCCTGCCCACCCCACCCTGCCCCTCCCAGGAGTCTCCACGCGGCCCATTTTGGATGCAGGTAAGTGCAGGACACATGGGGGGTTGCTCAGGGACAGCAAAAAAATGGGCCTCCTGGAAGTTCCGGAAGGCCGGAAATGGGCCCATTTCCGGCTTCCAGAGAACCTCCGGAACCTGGGGAGGCCATTTTCACCCTCCTGGAGGCTCAAAGAAAGCCTGGGGAGGGCAAAAAAGCCCCCCACCACTATGGTGCACGCTCACCATGGCCATGCCCACCCAGCAACTGGGTTAACATTTTTGAAGCCCACCCCTGAAAAAAAGGAAACTCTTCCCTCTACTCTGCAAGAGTACTGACTGCTACACTCATCTTACTACCTGGAAGATAAGCGAATGGAAATGAGGGAGAGGTGGCTTAGTAAAGAAGGCCTAGCTGCGTAGGCTTTGTGGATATAATACATATGGTGGATCCAGCTATTGTGATTTATAAACCATTACATTTGCTTGTTTGTTTGATTTTTTTAGCTGCCTATTTCAGTAAATGACTTGGGCACTGAGTGAACATAGCCAGTGATTTAACAAAATCATATTTCTGCATATTGTTGAAGTACATTCATTGAACAGTAGAGTGTTAAAGCATCAGGCTGGGAAACCAGGAGATTGTGAGTTCTAGTCTCACTTTAGTCATGAAAGCTGGCTGGGTGACTTTGGGCTAGTCACTCTCTCTTAGCCCAATTCATCTCACAGGATTGTTGCTGTAGGGAAAATAAGAGTATCTGGTATATCTTGAGTTATTTATAAAAATAATAGCAATAGAAATAACATTAGCACTTATGTACCACTCCACAGTGCTTTACAGCCCTAAGTGGTTTACAGGGTCAGCATATTGACCCCAACAATTTGGGTCCCCATTTTACCAACCTTGGAAGAATGGAAGGTTGAATCAACCTTAAGCTGGTCAGGATCGAACTCCTGGCAGGGGGTAGAGTTAGCCTTCAATGTTGTATTCTAACCACTGTGCCCCCACCATAAAGGTGAGATACAAATGAATTAATAAATTAGAATGAATACATTCAGTTAAAAGTAGTAGGAAATCTTGGCCCAGCCCAAGATATTTTGTTGCTCAAGGAGAAGGACAAAACAGGGCTTCCACATCCTAAACAAAATTAAAAAACAGGATAAGTGAAGTGATCCGTAACAGTCGTTCACAAGGTTATAAAAACTGAAAGAGCACCTTAGGTTCCTACTGGATTATTTTGGGATAGAGTTATTTAAGTAACAGCCAGCCATATCGGTAACTTGTGCCAAATAACCCAGCACATAAAAACCAGGCTGTTCTGGCAAGGAAGTGATTTAAGCACCGTGTGATAATGAAGAACTGAATGAAACTGCTATTGTGGTTTGGGATTAAGATCCAGCTGAATGGACATACAAACAACATGAATGAATGTGCCCAGAAAACTCCACCAATGATGTTACTAGCTAGACCATTCACTGAATGGCAGCTGATAAGGTTTTCAATAATGTGAACTTTGCTCAGTGGATAATGCCCCCCAGTATTCTAGGTATAATTAAAAGTGCTAATGGTATTGTTGCTTTTATCTGAACACATTTTTCCCACATGCTTGAAGTGATCCAGGTCATCGTCTAAAGGCAAGCAGTCTTCTTGTTTTACACACTTTTAGTCTTGTGAGCTATTACTTCAATGGGTGTGCAAAGGTCACCATACCCCAGGCAACAATTCTTGCCAATATCTTCCACAAATCCAGGATGCACCAAAACAAACACAGATGGATTACATGTTGTCTGTTAGCACAGCATTTTCCCACCTTTCTTTGGATGCCAAAAAACAATTAAAGACTTTGTGTATTTGAGTTGTGATGATGCATACATATTATTTAACAATTACCTTGTCAGCTACCTTTATTAAATCCTGCCTAACTGCGCATTGGTTTATATACGTGCAACATGGCTTAGTGATGTTTTTATTGCACAAGCTTCTTTAATTAAAGAATTGGCATAGAAAAAACTGGGTGGAGAGTAGAATTAAAGATAGCATATAGCAAACCAAAAGTTACATATTACTAAGATTTATATTTGGAAAGAGATCAAGAGAATATTTGTTATTCTATAACATTAAACAAAATGCCATACAAAACATAATTGGATAACTGAAAGGGTCCGAGGCTTATTTGACAATGGGGCCATTCAAAAGAACAATTAATGAGTATTTATTTAAGTGGAATCTTTAAGGACACTGTGGGGATTAAATAGAATCAGTAACATGGATATTGCTCATAGCAATTTTGGATATTTTATTATAACCATGAAATCTGGGTGAAACAAAGACCAGATGTTGTGTGTTGTTCTTTATAAAAAAAAGAGCCAACAACTTTTCTATAAGAAAATATGCTGATTGTACTTCCAGTATCAAATCATTTGAAGAAGGACCATTTTTTATTCTGGAATATCTACTAAAACCTGAAAGAACTCTACTTACAGTGATTTCTCTCATTTGTATAATGACATTATTATTATCCAAATGATGCAAATTACCATATATTCTGGCATGTAAACCCATCCATGGAGAAACTGATCCTCAAATTTTTAATGAAAATAGCATGAAATATGAACTGCCTGCTAATACCCCATATTTTTCGTGATATATTGGTTAAAAATTTAGGGGTCTGCTTACCCACTTATGGGGTTATTTCTGACCATAATCAGGATATACTAGTACTTCTTTAAAAAAAAATTACTATATATATTCATATGTAAACCCCTCTGCAGATAAGCTGAACCTGATTTGGGAGGTATATTTTGGCACCTGAAATTCTCGGCTTATCTGTAAGTTATATATAGTAATGCAAATGTTGTAAATGTAATACACTTTAACATAATTGTAAAATTGCCTTATCTGGGCTACTTCAGATGTGATGGATTTGTCCATTATTTTAGAGGAATGTCCAGGTGGAAATTCTCTCAGTTGTACCCAAAGTTCACTAAATGGAGTTCCATTTAACCAAAGTTTTATTTTCTAAACTTAAGTCAAGGAACATTCAATCTTTCTTTTTCTCTCATTATTAAAAAGGTTCACCGTACTTAGAACTGACTTAAATGCAGTTTGGTCTAGTGGTTAAGGCACCAGGTTAAGGCTAGAAACCAGGAGACTGTGAGTTCTAGTCCCATTTTAACTGTGAAAGCCAAGCTAAGTGAATCTCTTTCACTTAGCCAGCCAATCTCTTTCAGCCCAAGAGTTGTTGTTGTTGGGGACAGGAGGAGGAGTAAGTTGTGTTGGATATATTCGCTGCCTTGAGTTGAGAAAATGAGAAAAGAAGCATACACACACGCAAATAAATAATTTAAAAAGCACAGACTTCTTCCCTTTCTGATGCTTGCTTTCTGGAGAGGTTTGGTAATCATACAATCTTAAGTAGGTCTTTTGACTAATAACCTGTAGAGAAGAATTTTTAGAAGTAACTGTTAAAGAACTTGGATAATAGCTTGTTTCTAAGCCCAAGGTCTTTGTCTTTTTGACATTCATTTCTAAATATACAGTTCAGCGGTGGTATTCAGCAGGTTCTAACAAATTCTGGAGAACTGGTAGCAGAAATTTTGAGTAGTTCGGACAACAGGCAAATACCACTTCTGTCTGGCCCCACCCACACCTATTCTCTGCCTCCCAAATCCCAGCTGATTGGCTGGGTCTTCTTTTGTTACCCTGCACAGGAGAACGGAGCTGGAAAGCAGGTCAGTGGGGTGGGGTGGGAATGGAGATTTTACAGTATCCTTCCCCTGCCATGCCCACCAAGCCATGCCCACCAAGCCAAGCCATGCCCACCAAGCCAAGCCATGCCCACCAAGCCACGTACATTTTTTTGAATCCCACCACTGATACAGTTACATTAGATTTTGCTGAAAGTATCAAGATGATCACTTCCCAATTAAAACATGAAAAAGGTGGCATTGTTTATTTATAGAATAGAATAGAATTCTTTATTGGCCAAGTGTGATTGCATGTACAAGGAATTTGTCGCCAGTGCATAAGCTCTCAAGTGAATAGACAAGCAAAAAGGGATAAATGATGATTATAATCATAAAATACAATCATCATAAATGATAAGATACAACACAGTAATAGTTATAGGATACTAAATAAGCAATCAACATAAATCATATTAGGATACTTAATAATAAAACAATTAATATAAATTGTAAGATACAAGCAACAATGTTATAGTCATAAGAAGATAAAGAATAGGTAATAGAAATGATGAGAAGGTTTTTTTTTTTAAATTACATTTATATGCTGCCCTTCTCCGAAGACTCAGGGCGGCTTACAATTTTTGGAGCACAACCCAATGCGCTCAGCAATAGCCTTCATTCCATTGTATATGCCTGCTTATTATTAATACTAATTAATTAATTAATACTAATACAACCCTATTAGGTCGTTTGACAGTGGAATTAGTTGTTTAGTAGAGTGATGGCATGGGGGGGGAACTGTCCTTGTGTCTAGTTGTTTTGGTGTTCAATGCCCTATAGCATCATCTTGAGGGAAAACACTGAAACTGTTTATGTCCAGGATATGAGGGCTCTGTAGATATTTTCATAGCCCTCTTTCTGGCTTGTGCAGTATACAGGTCCTCAATGGAAGGCAGGCTGGTACCAATTGTTTTTTCTGAGGTTCTAACTATCTGTTGAAGTCTGTGTCTGTCCTGTTGGGTTGCAAAACCAAACCAGACAGTTATAGAGGTGCAGATGACAAACTCAATAATTCCTCTGTAGAACTGTATCAGCAGCTCTTTGGGCAGTTTGAGCTTTCTGAGTTGGCACAGGAAGAACATCCTTTGTTGTGCTTTTTTGAGGACATTTTTGATGTTAGGTGTCCATTTTAAGTCTTGAGATATCATAGAACCTAGAAACTTGAAGATCTCTACATTTATAAGTTTTATAAATCTGTTCAACAACTTTTAAAATGTGGTCCTTAGAATCAAACGTTCAGGATGGGGTTTGATATCATCAAAAAAACCCAAGATCCCTTCCAACTCTGTTATCGTGGTCATTTTCTCCTCTGGGATTCCAGCCAGCTCTTTCCATAGCACATTTCTTTTTCTTTGTCAGGTTCAGGTAACATCTCCAGGAGCACAAGGTGGGCTTGTGATTCAAAAGGACAGCTGCTCCCCTTTCCCACAATAGGTGATTCACAACTTTAAGGAGTAGGTGGCTAGGAGAGTTTTTGCATAGGGTTAATTGCTGCCTTTCAGGATTGTGTGGTCTTTCTGAAGGTCACTCATGCCACAGACACTTCCTGCTTAGCATAATGTAATGTGTTCTACATGAGGTTGCTTTGAAGAATATTTGGAAGCTGCAGCTGGTACAAAATGAAGTAATGATGGGTTATCCCAGTATATGTTGGGTGCCTAGAAAACTGAAATGATTGCTGATCAGTTTTCAAATGGGGTTCAAGAGGCCACTTTAAGGCTGCTTAGAGTAGGAGGAGGTGATCTTTTGATTGCTAATGGGATTCTGACTGCACAATTGTTTCTTGGCTAGTTTCATTTTTTGATGATGATTGATTCCCTTACGTATTTTTGTGTTTTCTCTTTTTTATTGATATTTTATAATGGGGCTGTAAGAAAATCAAGATGTTTTGGAGGTTAAATACATTTGTTATATAAATACATACAAGTTTTAGAAAAAATGTTAGGAGAAAATACAGTTTGAAGTAGATGCATCCATTTTTTCCTTCATGGTGACAACTGTAGGAAAGAATAACTGTCTTTGTCATATTGGGAAATCCCCAGGGGTGGGATGCTACTGGTTCTGCCCGGCTCTATAGAACTGGTAGCTCTGAAAAGCAACAGACACTGAACCAGTTCTGTGTTTGCTGCTGTTTGGCCCACTCGCCCGCCCGGGCTCTTACCTGTCCTTTATTTCCTGCTTTTTCAACCACAGCTACTTTGCACGGCACAGCTGAGGTTGAAAAAGCAGGAGGAAAGGTAGCTTTTCAAATGCTGTGCACACAGCGTTTTTCAGCTGTCTGGGCAGTACAGCTTAATGTTTTTTACATGCACGTGTAGCATGCATCTGGCGTGCGTGCGTGCAAAGCGCACGCATGCACAAAACATAGTCACTGAACCAGTAGTTCGAATCAGTAGTAACACCGGTTGAATCCCACCCCTGGAAATATTGCTTATGGTCTAACATTGCCCTAATATTATATCCCACAGATGGCTGTAATTGCTGTTCCCACTGGCCTATTTTCAGGTGGAGAAATGCTGTGGATATTACAGCAAATGTAACACAGAAAAAGATCCATGTAGGGCATGTTGAAATCCTTCACTGCTTGGTGATGTCCTAGCAATAATTTTGATCAAGAGACATTCCCAGGACCAAACAAACCAGAGCCTTATACTAATTTTGACATGAAGAATTCTAAGCAGCAGAAGAAGTATCTAAGGATCCTAACGTAACACCTAGGATTTTGGTTCATCAATATACTGGTAAAACATTTGTATCTGTTTCATACATTATAACATTCAATTGAGTGAAACACTGCGCCATAGGGCAACATTTTGTCAACAAAGTTTTCTCAAATGGGCTAATTTACAGAGTGCCAGCACCCCTTACTCCCAAGGGAATAAAATTTGGGGATTTTTTTTACCTCTTCAGAACTGTGGATTGGCTGCTGATTAGCACCACCACCACCCAGCTGTGGTTAAATCATCTTAATTTTGAATGTTTCCTGACAAATCAATGGAGAAGCCAGATGCAGAAGCTCCTTGCTTTCTTTCCACTGGCAAAGTTTTCATCCACTTCTGAAGTCTCCACTAGTTCTTCCCTCTCTCCCTCCAACACCAAGCAGCAGGCTTTGGACTTGCTACTTCCTGCTTAGGTAGTTTGCAGGGAGAAAGTCAATGGAGAATCTGGAAGGTGGGTAAGTCTTCCTCACCCAGTCCCTCTTCCCTTGTGCTGCACTGGGCACTTGTGCAATCCCTTGCTTTCTTCCCCACCTATCAGTAGCCATTTACTTGCCTGCTGGGAAGGGAAGGGAAGGGAAGGGAAGGGAAGGGAAGAAAGATTTCCAGTTGTCCCTGCCACAAGGAAGTTCAATGGGGAAGCCAACAAGGCAACAAAGTCATTCCCACTCCCACTGATTTTATGCCTGCCCATGGTCATACTTGCAGGAATGCCTCCTGCCAGCATCGTGTGCCAATTGCCCTGTTCGCTCCCACAGGAGGGGCCCCCTTGGGATACTGTCGGTTAGGCATTGTTGGCTGGCGGTCCCCAGGGCTAGGGCCTTCTCCGTGGGAGCGCCCACCCTTTGGAATCAGCTCCCCGTGGGTCTCTGTTTGGCCCCTGATCTCCACTCCTTCCGCCGGGACCTGAAGACCTGGTTGTTTCAACAGGCCGGCCTGGAATGACCCGGGTGGGGGGGTTTTAACTGTTTTGGTTTTAATGTTTTAATGTTTTACCTTTATTCTGACTTGTGAGGTTTAATTTGTTTTTATGTAAATTTTGTGCTGTTTTAATGTTAGCTGCCCTGAGTCCTTAGGGAGAAGGGCGGCATACAAGTTGAATAAATTATTATTATTATTATTATTATTATTATTATTATTTTGTTTCTCTGTTTAACTCTGAATATTTCTGAAATGATGACCTACTGGGTCACAAGTTATCTAGTATTCATTTTATATGAGACTATAATTAACCTAAGGCGTAATAGATCTCAAGATGGTGAAGAGACCTCCTGGATGCCTCATGTCTGGGAGAAACAGAAGAGAAGAGAATAACAGAGTTGGAAGAGTTGGAAGGGACCATGGAGATCTTCTAGTCCAATCCCCTGCTCAAGCAGATGACCCTATACCATTTCAGACAAATGGCTGTCTAGTCTCTCTTAAAAGCCTCCAGTGATGAAACACCCTTCATGTCAAAATCAATGGAAACCCTATGGCTAATGATGGAATAAAAGCATCTTTTTCAGATCATGAACTGATGCATTCCTGATTTCATTCTAGGTATGTATTTGTGTTAGCAGTACAGTACCTTTGGGTGTGTCATTTTTTTTACAATATTTATTTATTTCTATGCAGGGTCATAGAATTCTCATAGAATCATAGAGATGGTAGTGACCTTGTAACTTTTCTAGCCCAACACCTTGCCTAGAACAGAAGTCCTTATTCCATCCCAGACAAATGGCTGTCCAATCTTTTCTTGAAAACCTCCAGTGATGGAGCACCCACATCTGGGACACAAGTTGTTCCATTGACTGATGGTTTTCACTGTCAGGAAATTTTTCCTTAGTTCCAGAACTAAGGATCATCCTTAGCTTATTTATACCACACATCAGAGTCATTCAGCTCTACACAACTGTTTGCTTCATCAACCTAAACAGAAATTCTTGTGCAAGTGTGCTATCTTTCATTTGCGCTGATATATTTATTTATTTATTTATAATTGGACTTGTATGCTGCCCCCTCTCTGCGAGGACTCGGGGCGGCTCACAATAAAAACACAATTCAACAATAAATATTTTTAAAAAGATTAAATCTAACAAGCCCAATCACTAAAAACCATTAAAATAATTTTAAAATAATTTATAATATAGAGAGACATGCCTTAGTCGTTTCCTACAGAATTGTTATCCTTCATTCATTTACTTCTTTCAAATCTCCACATAACATCACTGAGGGCCCCTTGTATTCCATTTTCCCTGTGCTGCCTTTCTTCTTTGTTTTAAAGTAATTTAGAATAACTTTCTAAAATAATAAAACATTATTATTATAGAGTTTCAATAGGTATAAGCAAATGCTATTTATGGGTTCTTGGAAATGAAATAAACATGGCCTGCTTTTCAGGGACTTCCTCATAAGATTACATACTTCTTATTAGCATGATAAAGCAGCGATTTTATAACAGGCTCAAGGCCATAGAATGAAATAGATTTTCTGTGCTTTCTACAAACCTGAATATACGTCTCTTTTTTTCCTGGTGCATCAACAGCTCTGCTGGTTTTCAAAGTCAGATTCTATTCTAGTCATGCTAATTAAGAAACAAAACAACAGGTTGCACCCACAAGGACAAATTTAATCATATTTGCTAAATGCAACATAGTTCAATAAAAACGACAGGTGGGTTTTGTTAATAGGAAACGTTATGGCTAGAGTATATAACAGACTAATTGTGAGAACATTGTATTCTCATTCCAATTTTCAAGTTGAGAAAAAATGCTTAGCAGTTCTTACAGGGAAGCAATAACCATATACACATCTGAATTCATTCCAACATTTATTATATGACTAAGCAATATGTCCTAGCAATACAATTCCAGATATTTAGTATATAATCAGAAATAAATCACAAATGTTCAGTAAGACATGCTTCTAGGCAAGCATGAAAATTTTACAGCTTGTGATGGGCCACAGAACTCCAGAAAGATTCATGTGTTGATGGATTTGATAGGAAGTACAGTATATCCATGTTCACATGTTTACAACCATGTTTTATCAGGCAAATAGCTTGTAGAGAGACTCTGCAGTCCCTCACAGTCCCTCCATTTTCTTCCTGTTTTCCTATGCATTAATTAGGATTCTCTACTCTCATCCTTGTCCCTCCAGTTGTTTCTGTATCTTAAAGAATGAAACCACATGCACAATTTAGCAGATGTGATTTTCTGTGAGATTAAATAAAGGCAACATGTTTATCTGTTATGTGCTGTGAAAATGCTGAAAGCACAGAAGAATGTGAATAGTAGAGTTTTTGTTTTGAAAAGATGGACTAAGGATGACATGATAACAGTGTTCCAATATTCTAAGAGGCTGCCACAAAGAAGAGAAGGTCACCCGAAGGCAGGACAAGAAGCAATGAATGGAAACTAATCAAGGAGAGAAGCAACCTAAACTAAGGAGAAATTTCCTGACAGTTAGAACAATTAATCAGTGGAACAACTTGCCTCCAGAAGTTGTGAAGGCTCCAACACTGGAAGTTTTTAAGAAGAGACTGGATAACCATTTGTTTGAAATGGTATAGCGGGGGGGGGGTTGGACTAGAAGACCTCCAAGGTCCCTTCCAATTCTGTCATTCTCTTATTCTGTTTATCTGCTCAGGGACTGGTTGTTGGCAAATGTAGCAAACCCCCTTGTGGAGAGCAATGATCTGGAGAGGTGAACCAAGTGCAGAAGAAAAACAGTTAAATTATTTAAGAGATACCCAATATATTGTTATCCCACTCAGCAAAAAAAGAGCCTCGCATTCAGCTTTCCAAATGTGCCTCTCTAGTTCTCCCTCTGTATTTATATGTGGTCAGTTGGGGTTATAGGCTCTGAGTAACTTAGGGCAAATGATTTGTTAAATAAAGATGTGCAACCTCATCTAACACTTCCGAATATGAAAAACAGCAGTTTAAATATCACATTGACCTAGTTTCAGTGGTTTAATTCTACAAGCTTCCTAATAGCAAACATTAATTGCTTATCAAAGAAATTCTACAAGCAATTTCTGTTTCTGGCCATCAATACACATCTTGTATTACAAAATAAGTTTCTGTGTTAGACACTTCTTGAATTAAAATTGTCCTTTATGAATCCAATTAATATGCCAATACTTACAAGGAGTTAGAATAAAACTCCAATGAGAACAAAGATGGCATTGAATTTCTGGCTGATTTCTAAATGATTCATTGATTGAAGTAAAGTTCAAAGAACTCTGACTTGATCGTTGAATTCATAGCAGATAATCCAATCTTTCTGGACCGTGCTGCTGTTTGAGCATTTGTCTGCCAGCTTATTTTTTCCCCTTCTTTCCTATCTGTTACATATTAAAAGGCAGAATATTTTTGCTTGCAGACTATAGCAGCAAATGTTAGAAATCTAGAAGACCATAAAACCAGGCCCTTCTGAGGAATTTTTTTTTCCAGGTTTCCAGTTCTGCCATGCCTTTCTGTCAGATGGAGGACTTGTCTTGCTGAAGAGACATCTGTGTGTTATCAGCAGGGCATTTCATCTGGAGGCCCATCTGAATGGGTGATGGGAGTGATGGGGATGGGAATAACAAAATAGCTAAACCTATGGCATGTATCACCTTACTCCTTGAATGTGATGGGAGAGAAGATAACCGTTCTTCAATATAGCAAACCTTTGGCACCAGAATAAAGAAATCCCTATAAAGTGTGTGTGTGTGGGGGAGGGGTTTCAGATGAGGGGAGGGGGTGAAAGCTGATGTTTTGTTAGTGTTTGCGCAATGATGGTTCAATTAATATTGGGGGATTTTTCAAAGAAGCAATTATTGTTTTCATGTATAAATCATGGGAGGTATGCAGCAATCACCTCATTTTTTTTGTGTGTGGGTTTTGCAAATTAGGGTTTGCTTGTATCCTGGCAGTGTAATCCTATCTGATCTCAACCTTCTGCACAGATTGCATACCACTATGATTATGTATTTGTCTCTCCCGGGCTGCCAAAATTGCATACAGCGTAGCATTTGCAATTTGACCTCTAGCACAAGTTGTACAATGGAGTTGACTTCTTGCTGAGAGAGAGAGAGAGAGAGAGAGAGAGAGAGAGAGAGAGAGAGAGAGAGATTTCCTGTTCTTTCCCTTTCCATAGCTAATGTTCTTCATTGTTGTTCTAGGAAGAGTTTGGCCTATATAAGAAATGCCAGTTGGAGAGAATGCTAAATCATGTATTCTAGGTCAAGGTAGAGCTGGTATTTGACCTGATGGTTAAGGCAGCCAATAGAGATGCCTCATTATAGCGCTCATGGATTATAAAGCACATTTTCTCTCTACTGTACCTTTTACACTATTGGTTATGAATAGCTTTTTAAAGAGATACAATAGACCCACTGTACTCAAACACCTGTTTGAGGCCCTCCTTTACATTAGATTCAAGATGCCAAAGGTCATCAGTCATAATTATTTTTAAACAAAACACTCTTAGTTCACAAAAGCCAGGCGGTGAATCATGAAAGACAGAAGAGTAATGGAAAAATATAAATTAAAATCTGGCTTGAGAAAGGGAGCTTTCACCTTGGGCCCCAAAATGCTTCATTTGATCCCATGAGAAATAGTACTGCCAAATCAATATGAGAAAATCAGCCTCCACAATCCTGGATAAACTTCTATGGTAAAGATACTGTAAGCCCCAGGCCTCATTTTCAAGGACCCTGTAGTTAACCATTTCCCAGATTTTACAGACAGCATGCATACAAGCATCTAATTCTGCAGAATCCAACAGATAGGACTGATTTTTTTGAAAAAAGTCTGCCCCCAATTTTTGTAGAGTTTAGTTTATGAAGACTCAACCAAAATGCTTGACAGTCCCAGAAGCTATGGTTAAAAATAAATTTAGAGTGACCACTTATCTGCAATATGACTTTCTGATTGATTTTAAACCCAGGTTTGGAGCCACTCTCTAGATAAAACAATCCAGGAATGCATCAATAAAATGGCATCCTGGCAAAGACAAACTGCTGACAATATGCCTGTGGCATCAGCAAAGATGGGAGGAAGATAAAACAGAAGAAGTGCCATGGCAAGACAAGATAAGACCCTGCATGGATCATCAACAGGTAGCTGAGATGGCTGACATTGGGAGATCCCACCAGTGGCTGGAAAAGTCTGGACTAAAGTTCATAGCAGCACAAGAATAAGCACTAAGCACCACAATCTTTCATATCTTATTTCCAGATCCAGATGGACAGACAGGTACTGGCTAATCAACTGGATATCATGGTAGTAAACAAGTAGCAGAAGACAACTGTGATGTGGAATGGCCATCTTGCCACGGCCAACTCATTGCTGCCAATTCACCATGGCCAGCTCTCCACAGCCAACTCACCATGGAACAATTCACCATGGTCAATTCACCACAGGAAACTTGCCGCAGAACAATTGAACAACCTTATTTAATTATTTAAAATAATTTTAAAAATAATTTGCAGAAAAAACAATTACTACCAACCTGCCTTCCATTGAGGACCTGTATACTGCACAAGTCAAAAAGAGGGTTGTGAAAATATTTACAGACCCCTCACATTCCAGACATAAACTGTTTCAACTCCTTCCCTCAAAACGACGCTATAGAGCACTGCACACCAGAACAACTAGACACAAGAACAGTGTTTTCCTGAACGCCATCACTCTGCTAAACAAATAATTCCCTCAACACTGTCCAACTATTTACAAAGTCTGCACTACTTTTACTGTTAATCTTCTCATCACTCCTTATCACCCATCCCCTCCCACTTATGACTGTATGACTGTAACTTTGTCGCTTGTATCCTTACGATTTATATTGACTGTTTCTTAGTATGATTTGATTGCTTATTGTACCCTATGACTATTAAGTGTTGTACCTTATGATTCTTGACTCTTGACGAATGTATCTTTTCTTTTACATACACTGAGAGCATTTGCACCCAAATAAATTCCTTGTGTGTCTAAACACACTTGGCCAATAAAAGAATTCTAATTCTAATTTTATTTTTTGTCATTCACATTTCATTTTGTCCTTCCTTTTTCATCATTCCTTTAATGATTCTATTTCACAATTTCTTTGATGCTGTCTAAGTTTTGTCCTGTTCGGGAAGCTGTCCTGAGACGAGTTGGCTATGGTGAATTGTCTGGTGGTGAATTGGCTGTGCCGAGTTGTCCTAGTACCAAGTGAAAACAACACCAGGAAGAAAGAATCAACTAAACTGGAGAAATATTAGGGCCTGAAGGAGGAACTATAGGAATTAAGTGAAGAAATATTAGAGCCTAAAGCAGAGACTACTTTCCAGCTTTGGAAAGTAAAGGCCAAATAAGAGTTTTTTCTGGTAAGACCTGTCTATCAGGGCAACCTGGTCTACACAACTGTGGGATGCAGCATACTGTTTCCACTTTCATCTTTCAGCCCCAATCCAGAAGCCTTCACAGGCAGTCGCTTTTGCAACAAACTATTTTTGTGTTGAATTTATATTTTACGACAAAGAAATTAAGGGAGACTAATATAGATCTATTTCAAGCTATTTCACTCTCGTCAGCTAGCCATATCCTTTCTGGGATTCAAATCCCAGAAAACCTGGGTTTGATTCAGTGGTGGGATTCAACATTTTTTACTACCAGTTCTGTGGGTGTGGCTTGGTGGACGTGGCCTGGTGGGTGTGGCAGGGGTAGGATATTGTAAAATCTCCAGTCAGAGGTGGTATTTGCCGGTTCTCCGAACTACTCAAAATTTCCACTGCCGGTTCTCCAGAACTGGTCAGAATCTGCTGAATACCACTTCTGGTTCAATTCCCAGAAAGGGTTTGGCTAGCTAATGAGAGCTAAATAGCTTGAAATAGATCTATACTTTATAGTCTCCCTTTATTTCTTTGTTGGTAAAATATCAATTCAACATAAAGGCCCAGTGGTGATTGGAGCACCCGTGACTGTTAAGTTCACATAGAGAGGCAGGACATGGAGTGCTTCAGCTCTTAGTTTATTGTGACTTCAGCTCAGAACGGACCCGAATGGCTCAGCCGTGGCAGCTATTTATAGCTGCCAGCCAATCAAAGTGCAGCACTTTTACAACCAATGAATTCAAACACTTTACAACAATAACCAATCATTTCAAACTCTGCATACATAACACCGACTGTGTCTCCTAAGCTGAGAGAGTGACTCTAACACAGCCTAGGAATATTGTCAGAGCTGTTTATCCACAAGAGTGCAATGTTATTAAGAACCAAAATGCTGCACAGAACACTCAAACTCCAAGGCCTCTGGTGGAAAACTCAAGATAGAGGAAGACATAGATCAACCATAGGGGTGAGAAGGGTTTTTTTTTAAAGTTTTCCTTCAGCAAAATAGTTCCCAATGTTGTTTACACTACAAAACAAATTAAACATAATAAAATCAAGTCTCTGGAATCAAAAATACCAGATAGAACAGGTAGGTTTCCAATCTAATGTTTTTGTTTAACTTTGGTTTATAATTTAGTCATACAATATGGGAATCCAATATGGTGAATAAAAGATATGAAGTTGGCTGTTGCGTTCTCTATTAAACCATAATATATCTTTTTCACTTTTAAAATATTTCTTATGCACCCTATCTCATGGTTCTCTGAGTAAGGTCTAATTGATTTTTTTAAAATCAATTAAAGCAAAACACAACTCATTAACTTGTTGACTTTCTTGAATGAATAGACAGACCTTAAATCCTTCAGCAGGCTATCATGTACTATGCAGTAGCTGATAATTCCAAAAAGGGGGGGAAATCTGGCCAGAAATGATACAGTAGATCTTGATAGATGTTTTCTGCATATGGATCTATGCACTGTAGGCAGAGAGCAAATGTATGTATATTAAAGTAATGAGAATAAAATGTGATTTTATGAGGAACTAGCAACATTTGGCACCATCACATAAGTGATATTACATTAGATGTCATAGAAATATAAAATACAAAGTTAGATAATAGGCTGCAGACTTACATGTTGTGATTTAATATCCTGAACGGAATTATTTAAATTTTCTGAGAGCAAGAAAAAGAAGATAAAAGAGAAGCCCAAAAGGCCTTTGTCACAACAATATTGAACAGAGTACATTAGTGTAGTTTTAAGACTCTGTGACTGAACTGATCCAAATTTTTTAATAAAGTAAGAATTCAACGATGCTTCCTGAAATAACAGGTTTTTTTTCTTTGACATTCAAAGCAAGAATTATTTAAATTACCCAATAGTAAGACATAAAGAAGGAAGACCTAGGATACAAAGAAGAAACCTTTGATACAGAACACTGGTTTCCATTTGAACGAATAGTTTGGTCTGGTGTTCATTTGTATGCTGAAATTACAAGGCAAGTACAATTCTGTTCTTGAATGTTGATGTTATCTCTTCAGTTGCATGAAGTTGTTGAAGTGCAGCCAGAATATTAGATGACTAAATAATCCCAATCATTCATTAATAGATTGTGTCAAAACCAGTCAAAACAGCAGTGATGGAATCGTGAGATGATAAGAATGATACAAAAATATGTAAGTAGTATTTTTTCATTCAGAAGTATGCAGAAGATATTGTATATTAATATCTGTACACAAAGCATGAACAATCATTTTTTCATCTTCAGTTTATCTTGAAAGAATCTTTAAAGTTAAATTCTTTAAATTCTGGTATTTTAACTTTCCTCAGCAGAAGAGTGAAATATTTCAGATAGATTTCTTGAGGCAAAGAAAATGTTAGTTTTTCTGCCCTACGAGGAAAACTTTTCTGTGAAAGAAGACACAGTGCAAAATAATCTAAAAACCAAATCTCAGCATATGACATTTTATAATGTCCAGAGATATGCTAGAGTTTCCTGCACTAGGAACTTTCCTTCTGTGAAAAAGCAAATTGAAAATAGTCAGATTTTATTTGGCACCAATGGCCAAGAGAAAATGATCAGTCTACTTCCCTACACCTTCTGATTCTTCTTCACTGATATTTGTATAAATATTTCAACAAAAAAAGATACATGACAATAAAATGTTTTGCTTTAGCATAGAAAGTCTATAAATTTTCAGTAATCCTTCCTGTGGCAGAATGTAACAACATTTTAAACCATAGCATGCAATATAACAGTGATAGAAGAACAATAAAATCAAACTAATAATTAAAACCAAACCATCCATGAATGCCACAGCATCCCACAAAGTCTTAACTCAGTGGGTGGATTCATACAATCAACCAATGGTTGGTTTCATACACTGTGGTATCTGCCTTAAGGTTTGGCATGATACACAAATGCAACCAATCATTGTCCAAGGAAACAGACAAGGCCTGTAACAATGGGTTCAGTTTGGAAGTGGGAGCCTATTCTTGTGTTCATATAATTGCTTTTACAGAACAGCCTAATAAGAGAGTTACAGGTAATATCAAAAGCACTTATACTTATATACTGCTTCACAGTGCTTTACAGTCCTCTCTAAGTGGTTTACAGAGTTGGCACAATTGCCCCCAACAATCTGTGCCCTCATTTTACCCACCTCAGAAGGATGGAATCCTCAACTTTCCACAACAACGGAGCCCAAAATTATAGGTATAAAACACTGCAGTCATAAGTCGACATATCCTGTGACCAGATGCAATTTTATGATGGTCATAAAGTGAGTCACCAGACTCATTAATCAAATCACCTGGTTGTTAAGCAAATCCAGCATATTTAATGAGATTTGTTTTTGTCCAGAAATCAGAAAAAAAACAGGGAAACTGTCAATAAACATCACAAAACATGGTCATGTGACTGCAAAATCCTGCAACCAGTCAGAAATGTGAGTCAGTTTCCAAGAGCCCAAACTGTGATCATGTGACCACGTGTGGGGGTATATATGAGGGATGGTGGGGAATAGGAGTGTAGCAGTTGTAACTTCAATATTAATGCAATATCAGGGGTTTTCAATTCAACTGTATAGAATGTGAAGGATATGTGTTTTTGTTTTACTTTTTATAATTTTCTTATGTATGATGTACACTGAAGATGGTATTCAATTTTGTTGTATAAGGTGCAATGACAATAAAGCAGGGGTCTCCAATCATGGCAACTTTAAGCTTTGCTGGCTGATGAATTCTGGGAACTGAAGTCCACAAGTCTTAAAATTGCCAAAGTTGGAGACCCTGCAATAAAGTACTACTACTTCAAGGACAAGTCATAAATATTTTTTGAACTCCATTGTAATTTCAAACACTCATTAATCAACTGGTCATAAACTGAGAACTACATATACCAGTGTGACTATCAGTGGAGATTTTATTGACTCATAAACATCAGTTTATATGATATTTATAACTATTTTCTGTACATCACAGTGGTATTATTGAACCAAAGCAAACATACACGGGCACTTGAATATAACTTTTCAAAACTCTTATACTGAATTTCAATTTAAAAATGTGAAATTACATTTTTATTTTATATATTTAGTATGTATTTGTTATTTGTTTGTTTGTTAGGCCACCCACCTTCAAAAAGACTACATTTTGAGGTAGGTTACCAGTACATTTTAAATCATACACCATTAGACTCAATTACAAGAGAAAATAGAGAAAGCCCAAGAAATAATAAATAAAGAAAACACTTACAATGGATATCCTTTTCTACTGTCATGCAGATTCTGTCCCACAATCTACTTTTTCAATTTTTCGAAAAAAATATAAGTACAATTTGAAAGTAAGATGATGTAAGTACCGGATTTCAAAATAATCTTTTTTTCCCCAAAGAATGCCCTTGGATTCTTTATCAGTTGATCTTAGGTATTCTTAAAACATGAAAAATGGTAATTACTTCTTATACTATTTGCAAATGTGCCCCCTGCAAAGAAACATTTAAAAAAATCAAGATAAGTTAGGTATGATGGAGAGTATCTTGGCAACCAGAGAGAATGGCAGGAAACTACTCATCGGTTTATCTTTTGATAAGCTGTGATAAGACAGTGGTGATTCTGACAGCTATTTTTATGAATAGGCAAGGAACTAGTTATTCAAAGCACTCACAACATGCTATTTCTGCCAAAAAGTTGGAGACTTCAGAAGAAGGCATGCGACAAGCGCCACAGAAAAATATTCCTCTGGTTTTTGTAGCGCCCCTAATCTTACATGAACAAATTTTGCTATTTTTTTCACTGCTTGGTCTTTCCAAGTTTGGTAGCTATAAAATAGGGATCCTCCAGCTTTTGAAAAATAAAGTGGCCTTAATTTAAGATGCTCTTTTCAACATGTCTTCATTATTCGATTTTGAATTTCAGGATGGCTTTTAAGGCAGGAGGAGTCAGATAGAAGGAGGCATTTTTAGGGCATAATCAGAATGTAGACCATATTGGGTTTTGGCACTAGTTTACCTCAGACTGTGGGCAAAGAATGTGGAGTGGTGCCACCACACAGCTGTTCCTCCCAGCCCAATTAAAATATTTGGAAAGGAGCAAAACCCCACACCCCAAATTAGCATGGAAAGAAATCTTCAAGATGAGAATAAAGAAGCTCTGTTTACGGGCCTTGTAAAAATATAAAGATTTATAACTAAATCAAGGATATTCCCTTTTGCAGGCTGTTTCTACTAAGTTTCCCAATGTAAACCTGATAGCACTCAGCAACTAACAAAGAATGCTGTACCGAATCTAATCCTCCGAGAAAAAACGATCCCATTTGGTGCTTTCATACTTTCAGGAGAAAATGTTCCCCTTGACTACAGTATAATTTAACACTTCTCTTAGACAGCAGAAGGAGAGAAAAAAAAAGCTTAGATACAGCAGATCTGATTTGTTGTCAAGCAAGACCAACCACTAGCCCATAGAAAAGGAACATCAGCTAGTTGCAATTTGATTCCTAAAAGAGATGTAACTGTCATATTAAAAAGGGGAAATATAGTGGAAATCTGATCCTTCTCCTCTTTAAAGGAATGAGATCAAGTTTCCAGCCTCTTGAGCAATCAAGTGACCTTTAGATTTTTTGAGTTACAATTGCTACAATTATTTGCCACTGGCCAGTGTCTACATTTCATTTAAAAAGAAATAGAGAGACCCATTAATAGAATTCCACATAAAATTGCTTGTCTCATTCCACTGGAATTTTCTTATGGTGTCCTTGCTTCCAGAATTTATGATCCTTGGCTTTTATATTTATAAATATTGGTTTTACTTATTTGGAGGTTCATTCCAGTTAACATCACGACCTCCTTATCAATCAAACAGCTGTATTTTGATCTGAATTTGATTTTGAATTTTATGGATAATTACAATAATCAGATTTATGCCCTTCTTTTGTTACAGAGAAGAATGTGTTGTTTGTCGGAGACAATGAATCACAAATATGGCTTCATAAAGGTTTCCTATGAGTTGCTCTTTCATTCAACACCTAATTGCTTAATTTTCAGAATGGCAACTTGTCAAGGATTGTACAATAATGAAGAATATTTTCAGATTTTTACTCAGCAGAGGCAGGGAAATGATCAGTGTGAGTTTATAACTTTGGAACTTAGCCACCTTGTTAAAACATTTCTGTAAATATATGCTGCAGAATAATGGTTTCTACATGAAAAAGCTATGAATGTTTTCAAGTATTGTCCTTTGAATTACATTTTCCAATTAAATCTTTAAAAAAATTACTTCTGAACAATCTAAGAAATTCAATCTTTATCAATCTTATTCTTGTCCCCATTATTGTTTTCCATTCCCCTATCTCTGTTGTAGTGTAGAGAATGATTTTTAGAGGGACAGGCATACATACTGTCAAACCTGGAGCCACCTTGGAATGTCTTCAGCATTGCCACAGCGAAGCTGAATAGACCTGTTCATCTGGGCTGTTATTTGGAACCTTGACACTTTAGATCTTTCTAAAATCACACCTTAGTGATGCATTGCATCCTGAAAAGCTGAGATCCAAAAATAATCAAATTATAGAGTCAACAAATTAAAGATCATGAAATGTAGTAGTTCTAAGAGAGCCATTTTGATGTGCTGGTGAAGATGCTGAAGCAACAACTGGGAGACAACGAGTTTTAGTTTTCCCTTAAGCATGAAAGCACTTTTTCTGCCCTACCTAAAAGATACATCAAGATTAAATTGATTGTATGAACATCTCCATCGAAATACGCAATAACTGTGTGACACATGATAGTGAGGTGATGGGTGATGATATGGAAATTGAAGGAGTTTCCCTTAGCATATTTTATGTTATGACTTATCACAAAATATGTTTCAGACATAGGCCGAGATGCAGTCTACCATACAACCTACCTCCACCTTCTAAAATCCACTTTGCAAATATATTTGGCAAATATACGTACATAAGATGTGCCTATGTTGTGGCCACCAGAATGCATAAACCAAACACCATCTTGAGACATGCTTTGAGGGGGAATGAATGTTTGAAGTTAAGATGGCTGGAGCTGTTCAGTGGCTAGTATTAGTCTTCTTCTGTGTCTTCTAATTTAGATTAACTAGATCACATGAGACTGGATCCCCAGGCAAAAACCTTTGCCTGCTAACTTCCCAAATAATCCTGAATGTTTCTTAGGGATAAAGCACTAGATTTTCTACATGGAAATACGGACATTTACAATTCATATTGTTTTGAATTCCTTGTCAGAAACAGCTGCCTGTAAACGTTTAAGTGGTTGCCAAAGAATGATGCACAGGGAAGCTCCCCAATTCCTGCTTTCCTTTCTGGATGGGCTTACTCAGCATTGATTCTCATGATGTTAATTAAACATATATTAAAAGATTGAAGCTTAAAATCTACATACAGTATATGTAGGCACAATAACATTACAAAAAAATTTTCATTCTTGCATTTTGCCATAAGATATGTTGTATCTTCTGTTACACAAATCTCTCAGTACAGTACCAGTTCTAAAAACTTGACTGATATAGAGAACATTATACTTCAAAATCTCCAATAAAATTTTTAATGACCTATCCTATCCTACCCTACCCTACCCTACCCTACCCTATTCCATTCCATTCCATTCCATTCTATTCTTCTCACATTCATTAGTGCACCATTTACCATGTAATAATAATTCATTATTTCACCCTACTGCACCTCATTCAGTAACAACAATAATACATTTTTGCCAAGTTTTAAACCACAGATACACTTCAATGTGGTAATCACTGTGCTATCACAGCACTGGTAGTAGAACTGGAGCAGAGATTACAGACCAATGTAGAAGACATTCCTGCATCAGTGCAGTAGCTGATCAAACTGCAGGGGATTGTTCACAGCAGGCACACTGGGCACTAATGGTTAAGATGCCAACAGCTGGAAAACACTACCATTAACATGGAAGTGGAAAACATTAATGAAGGTTATATTCACATACAGCTGTTGTGAGTAGAGGATAACAATGTCATACTTTTCAGGAATGATTGATGTAACAGTTGTAACAGGAGTATAGATATCCCCTTAGTTACACAGTGTGTTGTTGACGATAACTAAAGCATCTGAAGAAAGCCACAAATGGACTATGTGGATGATCCCCAGAAGATAAAATAACATGGAAAGTTGGAAAGGGGAACTTGAGCTGGTATTCCATACTTGCAGAGATATCAGACTATGCAGCTAAGATGGTGAAAGGAAGAAAAAATGTTTGGTTGCTTCTGATTCTTTTTTGCGTGTTTAATATGAAGAAATCAGCCACTGGAGTTATTATTTTGAGATAAACATTAATCTACAATTTTGTGTAGAACACATTTGTTTTTAGCAAGGACAGTTCAGGCATAAAACTCCTTCTCTGACTTCTAGGTCTATTCCACTTCCCAATCATCTTCAGATGAATCTTCATTTTCATCTCTGCTTTGGATCTAATCCTTTCACCAGTTAAATTAGGAATATGAGAAACTGCCTTCTTCTATTTCAATCATTTGTTTCAGCCTAGAATGCTACTGTCCACTATTGTCTAGTAACCTGTAGTTGATCAGAACTCAGGTTCTTGTCCTGCCTTCAGGTGCATTGGATAATAAGCCAAACAGCAGGAGGTATGGTCAGTTCAGAGATGAATTTCTACAGTATGTAGGTGTTTGTTTCTGTGTGTGAGGGCGTTACTTCTTCCTCCTCAGCTCTTTGTGCAGTGGATTATATTGTAGTGCCCACCTTGTGCTTAATGTTTCTGGGCTGGTAATGCTGATCACCTTTTTTGCAATTATACTATTGTAGTGAATGGACAGACAGTTCCACTGAATTTTGATCAGAGGGGGACCTCATTTGGAAGATATTTCATTACTGGTTCTAACTATACTGAGCCAGCTAAATGACTTGTATGGACCACAGTAGGAGCTGCTGATAGTAAAATGACTTTTAGGAACTAGATTACCTTTCCCAAATGATGCTCTTTAGATGCTTTAAATTGCTCCTTCCAGACTCTTCTGCCAGAAGGTTGAGGATGCCAGGATAAAGCAGACTAGGCTAAACAAATACTTAAATTTACATCGGGATCTTTGATGGAGACAGCAAATTTCTTGCCAGTGTAATTTTCTGCCAGTTCCCAAATGGGAAAATAGCACTTTAATTTCCAGAGGCAGAAAGTCCTAAGAAACAGCCACACACATTCTAATAACTGCAAAAAGGCATCTATCTAAAAAGCAAAAAAGAAAAGAAGGTGGCAAAGTAATTTATTTTACTTGCAATCTTCCTTGCAGAAATGGGAAGAGGCATTTATACTAGTATATAAACCAGCAAGCTATTGCATGGGGTTGTGGCATACCAAACTGTAAATGTAATGAAGAGCACATTTATATCATGTATTTATGCCCCTTCTTCCTTTTATGTATCTCATGGCCCTAATTTACAGATTTCAGTCTATTTCCCATCCAGTTACATCACTACTTAGCAGCAATCCTGTTTGCCACATTATAAGCCTTTAGATCCTGATCCAAGAATTTTCTCTTGTTGCTACTTATGAACAAGCAGAGAAGTCAGAAGTATACAGTAGGTCTTCCTGAAAAGCCATCTTATCTTTCTCTATTTTTTTCCACACAATACTGCTTCCTCCCCAGTATTTCATTTTCAGCAGACTAAACCAATATGTTCATCATGCTTTCTCTTAGCCCCACTTAATACTATTCCTGCTGAGTCTCACACATTGTTCTTCATAGTCTTGCATCAGGTCCATAATCTCTGAGTGCAAAAAATAAATGTATAGGTCATTTTTTTCTTTTTAGTTGCATCAAAGGTTTGTTTTTGATTTGCAAAAACAAAATAGGAACCCAGTAGTATTTTTCTGAATGATTGTTTTACTTCAGGGGATCCTGGAGTACTACTTGGCCATGCAAAGCATATTTTGAGCAGATTTGAAAGGAGTTGAAGACCTTCATTCAGCATTTAATGACAGAACAAGTGAAACAGGATGAAATAAATTATCTAATTATCTCCACTTAAAAAACAAAACAAAAAAGTTGGAACAATTCTAATCTTTTCCTTTATGATTCTCCCAGGGGCTTACTGATAATTATAACTCATCCCAGTGGTGATTTCCAGATGTTAGGGACTTTAATTCCCTGGTCTACTTAGGTATTATGATAATTGAAGCCCAATTCATTTAGCGTGTGCCAAATCAGGGAAAACTTCTCTAAGCAGAAGACGAAGAATTCTTGTGATTTGTTACCTTTACAGTTTGAGACCTCATCTGGAAACATTTGGAAACAAGTGCTTTTGAAAAATGTTTAAAATCTATTACTACCAGAAGGATGTTAAAGACTAGAAATCTCTAGGGAACCAATGATACTGTCAGTCCATTTTCACTTATAACTATCTTTTTTTTTTCAAGAGCTTTCTCTGTTCAAACTATTGTGTACCTAGAGCAGGGATGTCAAAGTCGCGTTGTCATGGCGTCGTCATATGACGTATTGGGACTTTCCCCCCTTTGCTAAACTGGGGATGCGTGTGGCCAGCACATGACACATTCTGCCCATGGGCTGTGAGTTTGACAGTCATGACCTAGAGCAGTGATAACTAACCTTTTCCGGACCAGTACACAAAGTCTGTGCGCAAATGGTGCATGTGCACCCAAACCCCAAAATGCAATGCACTGCCCCATGTGTGCACCCCTGTGCATGTGTGCATGACTCTCCACATGTGCTACATCCCCACACATGTGCGCATATCCTTGCCCTTGCCATGCCTCCGAGCAAGTGCTCACATGCCCCCCACGCATGCATGGCAGAGACCAGAACACCAGTTGGCTGGCAGGAGGTGCACACTCATGCATGTCAGAGGTAAACTGGGGTGACGGCTCACATGACATGAGAGAGGGCGCTGCGTGCCACCTCTGGCATGCATATCATAGGTTCGCCATCACGGACCTAAAGCATCTGAGAGTCAAGAAAGGACCTTCTTGTTGGTGGCTTCCTGGCTCTAATACTTTTTGATAATAGAGGCTGGTCTATTTCTTTCTGTGGCATCTTTCAACCAGAATCAGAATTTAGGCTTGTGAGGCTGACTCTGCTATATGTATAAAAATTATTTGCATGTTGTTTTGCTGTTTTTGTATCTATTTTATTTTACTTCTTTTTATGTATTTTTAAGTAATAATACCACCTTTGCTATTATTTTCTTCCCTATTTTATATCAGGGAAAAGATGCTGTTTAATGTAACATAGAAGTGTAACAATTTGTCTTTGCTTGTTTAACAATTTGTGTTGATTTCAAATAAAAGACTGAGGCAGCAGGAGCCATACAATTTGGCTACTGATGACGTGGAAGAGGAAGAACATGAGGATTATCTGTACACACTCTTGATTGTGCAAAGGACTCCACAGAAGAATTCCAATAATGCAAGGCAGCAGTTGGCCCTCAAGAGCTTAAAGACAGCTTTTCTGCTGGCTTGCAAAGCAGCTGGGTCTCCAAGCTGATTCTGAGACAGCTGGCTACATGTTGTGGGAGCCTCAGCTCTCTGAATACAACAAAGAATGTGTACAATACATCAGGCTTTTACTTGGAGCAAAGGGGCCAGCAAATGTATACAGCCCTCAGAAAGTAAGGGCTAAATGCTTAGGAAATGTAAACACCGATCAACATTTCCAAACCAAATCAAGGGTTTGTCCAGTCCTGTTGTGGAATATGTTGATTTTCTTGACATAGGTTTGCTGGAAGGTTGTTAAAAGCCATATTGGTACAGTGGACTTTGTTGAAGGCTGAAAACAGGTGATACATTTCATGCAGTCGCACATATTCAGAAATGATTCAGAACAAAGGCTCTGAAATAACCTGAGCACAACACTCTACTGCCATTACACTAATTCTATATCTTCCAATCAGCCTGGGGAAAAAATAAAGACATCATGGAATAAGTCAGCTCATCAAAACACTCACAGCCCTAATTTTATTGACTCATTGGCCTTTTCTTCTGGATCAACCCAAAATGTTTCATTACCTAAAACAAGGTGGCTTTCTCTCCTAATTTAATATTCAGAAGACAATTGATTTCTGACAGTGGATGAAAGCCTTAAATCACAGAATCAAAAAAAGTTCTAGCTTAGGTGCACCAAAATAGATTGTATGATATACGTACCCCTGTCTGCACATGTTGGGGACAACAACAAACTTGGTAAGACAAGCTGATAGAATATGATGAAACAAAACAAACAAAATGTCAAAAGTTATGACATTTATGTAGTTACTTACCAAGCACATCTAAATTATTTATTTTATTTTATTTATTTATTTGTCTGTTTGTCAAAAATGTGCAAGATAACAAGTATAGGTGAACATAAACATGAACAAATACAGATAAATGGGGACAGTAAGACAGGGACAGTAGGCACGCCCGCTTTAAATTATATTAAAGTAACCAAAATATTTTTACAATTCCCAAGGCATGTCACAACGGTTGAACACCCCTAAAGTTTGGAAATTGAAAGATGAATAATTTGACATGCCCATCCAACTTCTGTCATTTGGATCATTTAATATTAAATTATTCTTATTTAATAACTTTGGTGGCTCAGGCTGTTAAATGCCTGCTCTTAAGATCCAGCTGTCTACAATTACTGTAGTCTCGAATCCCACCAGGCTCAAGGTTGACTCAGCCTTCCATCCTCTCGGGGTAGGTAAATTGAGGACCCAAGATTGTTGGGGGCAATTAGCTGACCTTGTAAAAATGCCGCTTAGTAATAAGCAGGCATATACAATGGAATGAAGGCTATTGCTGAGTGCATTGGGTTGTGCTCCCAAAATTGTAAGCCGCCCTGAGTCTTCGGAGAAGGGCGGCATATAAATGTAATTAAAAAAAAAAATCCAAATTAGTTGCAAATGACCAGGCATGTCTACCAGGTTGTTGAGGCTTGTCCCCTTTTGCATACATGATACATGTAAACACATGTAAATGTGTTGATGATACATGTGATACATATAAAATGCATATATTAATACACATGATACATGTAAAATGCATGGCTTGATACATGCAATGTCTATCATACATGTAAAAAAGCAGGGGGCTTTGATAGCATGGTTGCAGTTGCCATATTGACTTCTTTTTTTGAAAAAAAATCTTTACTCCTGTGGGATCTTCCTGCCGTCTGTCAGGCACTGTCGGCTGGCGATTCCCAGGGCTGTGGGAGCGCCCGCCCTATGGAATCAGCTTCCTGCGGATCTTCGTTTGGCCCCGGATCTCCGCTCCTTTCACCAAGACCTGAAGACCTGGCTGTTTCAGCAAGCCGGCCTGGATTGACCATGGGGGGCGGGTGATTTTATATTATTGGTATAACTGTAATTGTAATTGTTTTTAACGCAGTTTGTAATCTAGACTTGTCTCGTTTAATATCTTTTTATTGTATATATGGGTTTTTTAATCTGTTCACCGCCCTGAGTCCTCTGGGAGAAGGGCGGCATACAAGTCTAATAAAATAATAATAATAATAATAATAATAATAATAATATTTCCTCTGATATGACTGTTTAGCAAAACAAGCAGTTGTTATTTGGGGCTTTGACATCCTTCTTCAGAACTGAAGAAGCTTCTTGGATGAAAAGGGAAACATCTTCAAAGAAAAACAAAGGAAGTCCAGTTGCCTTTTGAAAAAGCACCTTTGGGACACAAGTAGCTGTTTTGCTTATGTCTAAATCCATTTCTCTTCCTCTCATTCACCTTTTTTATATAGGCAACACATCCCACCTTCCAAATATCTCTTCAGAAGACAATAGTGGTGGGTGATAGCCTATTAATACTGTTCTACTGATATGCCATGTCTTGAATGGTGTTTGTTCTTTACACTGCATTAAATTGTAGGAGTCATTGCGTTAAAGAATTAACAGTCCTGCTAACTGGGCAGTCTAGCCCTATCTATCGTGCAGTTTTGATGGTCTCTTAGCCTGGCCCTGCTCAGTTTACTATGGAACAGACTGTCCAGGGACCAGAGGGTAGAGATCAAGCCTGCATAAGCCTGAACCACCCTCAGATCCCACCCAGGACTGATCACCTGATTTTTATCTCTGAAGTAATGGACAGTTGCCTTGGGATATTGTTGGCTTGAAGGGGGGGAAACACTATTTTTGTACAAGTACAGCTTAGAACACCAAGCTGATTTAAGTCATGCCCATTAACACTTGGACTGGAGATAAGATAAGGAGAAGTTTCTATTGTGGTTTGGGATAAGTGGACAAAAGCTTTTAGAGATCTCCACATTTCAGCCATATATCCTCAGATGTGTAGATGCCTTAGCTGTCAATCTGCACCTGTTTGATTGGAAGAAATATTATTGACAAGGCTAATTTCTAAGTACATTTACAGCACTGAATTACAAATTCTGAAGACTGGACTTCGTCATGACTCTAACCCTAAGTTAAATATTGGTTTGTTAGTTCAATTTAAAACATATTTTTCCATCAGGAACTCAAGGCTGGCCTAGTAATTATTCTCTCTACCCATTTTTTTCCTTTCAAAACTCTGTGAGATATTTCAGCAAAGAGAGAATGACTGGTCTCAAGACATCCATGAGTTACCGTGGCTGAAGGTTGAACTAGAGCCAACATCTACCCAGCATACTCTTTCTTTTGTTCGGTCTTGTCAAAACTTCCTCTCTTCATAATGCTCACTGCTGGAGGGATTTCATCTACAGCTAATTGTGCTCAGAATAAGCATATCAATTAGAAAATAAACATTCCATAATTCCATCAAGGAAGTCTTTTCATTGATTGCACATTTAGAAATGAATGTCTAATACCCAGTTGCGGAAATGTGTTTTCCACCCAAGTTAGTTTGGCGCTTTGTGAAACTTACAAGCACACCATCCTTTACATAATGAAGATTTCTCACCAGAGGATACTCTGATAATTTATTTGTTTTTATTTATTCATCATAGTTAAGAAACACCCATCTCTCTGACAGAAAGACTCTGAGTGGTACACAATAATGAAAATAAAATAACTGTACAGTATCTGTGCATGATTTTTTTAGGGAATGTGTTTAGGTTATACCTATAGTCTGTGAATGTCTTTCTCTCACTCTTTGAAAAAAAATATCTGTGGATTGGCAATCTCTCCAGTCTTTTCAGAATCATGTAAACTTGGTGCCGCTTTGCCATTGAATATTTGGCAAAGAGCTGTGATTAGTTCCAGTTGCTGGAAATGTACATGTGTCCGTGGGTCAGTGGACATAAGTACACTTCAAATATCACATTTTTTAAAAGTTGGTTTGCTGGAATACTTTATTTCAAGAGCACTAAAGCCTTTTTGACTATCAGAAAAGATCTTTCTTCTCTAGATATCATGCTCCAAATGTACAGAGGTAGAGGGGAAGTTTTTCACTTCTTATTCATCTCTTTGTTCTGCCTTCCTTTTGAATCCCCCCCTTCTTCGTTTTCTTTTCAACTACTGGAGAAAAAAAATCTAAGCAACAGTGAAGAGATAAGCAAAAGGATCATGTTTACTTGCAGATCAAGATGGCCGCAAGATGGCCTTGCACTGGAGCCAAGAAACTAAATTGGTGGAGGGAGGGGGGAGGAGGGGAGAAGGAAGGCCGGCTGAGGTCCCAGGCTTAATTTTTATTTTCAAAGTTTGCTTGGATGGAACTAACTGCTGCTTTTAAAGGTTATAAATTCACAGCAGGGGAGAGAAAGTATAAATGCAAACACAGGGCACCCTCTTGGACTTATTTGGATAGTTAAGGTATGAGTCACCAAGGAAAGCATTTGCTGTAGTAAAGGACTAACTTTACCTCCACCTCACACAGACACTGCAAAACCTTGTTATCTCATAGCCAGACAGCCCAGTTGCCTGATAGCTGTCTGTCTTCCAGACAGGATCCTTTCTACTTTGCCTCACTATCTTTTCTTTGGCCTTCTATTCATTCCACCCCCCACTTTTAAAAGATATTGCTGTTGCCTCCAAAAGATCAGCAGGGAATATGGGGCATATCACAAAGACTGTAGGTTTTTTCTTCTGAGCTAGACAATCTATTGCAAAAACTCTTTTAGGGGCAACTGGTAATCAGTCAGTTTTGGCTTAAAGACAGCTTGGGGAAATAGGAATGGATTGCAGTCTTTGAATAAAGCAGAAAATATGTTAAGAGAAGGGGGGAAACTCTTTAGACCAAAACAGACAAGGAAATATAATACTAAGTTACATGCACTTGATGCATCTCAATGGGAATATTAATATTAATATTCCTAAGAGTTCTATAGGGGGCGTGCATAAGTGCACCAACATGCCTACTGTCCCTGTCCTATTGTTTCTTTTTATTTTTCTTATATGTATCCATTTCATGTATTCATAACTATATACTTATACCTGTTATCTTATAATCACTTGACTAAATAAATAAAAATAAAGTTTGCTACCATTTGTGCTAGGTAGGTGTCCTGGTTTAACTACCATAATAAAGCACCCAAGTGCTTTTTCTTTTTTCTTTTTGAAATTTTAAAAATAAACTTTATTAAACATTAAAATATATGTATACAGAATACAAAACATTTCATAAAATACGAAACCAAAAAGATATACATAACCCAAGTGCTTTTTCAAGAGGCAACTGGATTTTCTTGGTTTTTCCTTGTAGATGTTTTGTTTCTCGTCCAAGAATCTTTTTCAGTTCTTCGTCAGAATTGAAGAACTGAGAAACTTGGAGGAGAAGTGAAACATCTTCAAGGAAAAACAAAGGAAGTTCAGTTGCCTTCTGAAAACAGCCATGACCTGAATGTCTGAGAATCTCCATAGATACTATAATAAATAAATATTCATTCAATATAAAGGTAACTATCATGTCATCTTATACATATTGACTCACATTTAATCTCCATTGTTTATCCATTGGGTTCAGAATGATTTAGAACTTTCTCTGGGACAAAGGATGTGTGGTCAAATTGTATTCATATTTACTCAAAGATATGTGGGTCTGTGTTCAATAGCCTTATTCCCAGGGTGTGTGAACATAGGACTGCAAATATAGATAGGCAAAACCCTCTAAATTAAGAATGCTTAAATGTTGCCATGGTCCAGCATTTTGGAGGGCTCAAACTATTTTGCATCATAAATGTTCCAATACTACTTAATAGTAAATCTACTATTAGAGCTATCCAGCAGGTGGTTTAGTACATGTTACACCCCGAAACCTGAATTAACACACTAAATAGCATGGGTTCCCTAGACATGTTGAACAACAAACTGTCTGATCCCATTTAGCCTACCATAGGCTAATGTGTTGAACAAGCCCAATGAATCAGATTAGAATAGAATAGAATAGAATAGAATAGAATAGAATAGAATAGAATAGAATACTTAATTGTCACTTTGAATTTACAGTAATTGGCATACACCAAAATGAAATTATGTTGCATACACTTCTCAAAATGTCTCCACCTCCAATATAAACAGAAACATGACATCATACATACATACATACATACATATATACATACATATATGCATACAAAATTATGCATGTATCCACATATATTATATGACACAGAGAAACAACACAGTCTAGTTCGGATGTATACTTGTACATGGCAAGAGAAACAAATCTTGCAAGTTTACCAGACAGATGACATAGGGAACAAAGCTGTTACAGAATCTGGAAGTCCTGCTAGAAATACTTCAAAACCTCCTCCCAGAGGGGAGCAACAGAAACAGGCCTTGAAGCTCATGTGTGAGTTCTTTGACAATGCATTGTGCTTTAAGCACATGGCACTTATAAGGAGTATCCTGAATGACAGAAAGCGAACTTCCTATAATCTTCTTGGCTGTCCTTACCACTCTCTGTATGGACTTTCTATCTGAGGCACTGCTGCCACCAAACCAAACAGTGATGTCACATAATCTTGAAATAGAGAGATTCAATCTATTGTGTTTCAATTAAAATGATATTTCTAATTTCTATTTTGTGTTTCTATTATGTAAAGAGCAAAGAGGCATGCCAGTCACTTTCATATTTTAATTAGTTTGCTCGCTTAGGAATAAGCAAAGTCACTCTACTATTGGAAGAAATAGTTTTATTCATTTATTGGTGGGTGTTTTTTTTGGGGGAGACAGGCCCAATGATATGTTTATGGCCAAGGTGTGAAATAGATCAGGAGGGACAGCTAATCATACTAGATAGATGGAACTGGGATTTTTCCCTTCAGGGTTTTGAAAGGTAGGGCTGGGAAAGCTGTTTTTAATTTTCAACTGTGCTTGTTATTTTAGGTCAAAAGTAGGGTTGTGTATAAAATCCTACTTTTGTATTGTTTGGAGCTCAGAAAAAATATCTCCCTCATAATATTCCTTAGGACAGCCAGCATCAGAAATTCTGGGAGTTGAAGTCTTAAAGTTTGGAGACCGCTGCTTTAGAAGATTCTTAGTTGCCTTGTGATCAGATGGAGTACAGCTCAAAAATGGCTTAAAAATCATGCTATTTACATATCTGTATCTATCTAAAACATATCACTCATAGGAAATTATTCCCCATTACCAGTACTTATAAACCATTTTGGACAATTCAGCTGCCCATTCCTATCATAGATTGGAATTATGTTTTTGTTGTAACAATTAGTTAAGAACTGTAAACAATGAGTTGGAATCCTTATTTCTGGTAACAGGGAAAGAAAGAGGGGGACAGAGCCAACTAAACTGAAGCTTTTGTACAGTTCTATATAATCCATTCATATACCACTAAATCATTATGTAGTATTTATGAATTAGTTTACAGTGACAACCAAATATGATCAAGGTCAGGGACTTCTATAATGAAAGGTCAGAAAAGAAAATGATCTGGGTAGAAAAACCACACACATTTTTGTTCGTGTGTGTGCATGTGTTTCCTGTTTAATCTATTTTCCTGAAAACATCATTGCTAGCTTTGCAAAAATTGTGCACAGTTGAAATTCCATCTGAAAATAATTAGCTATCAATGGACAATCCTGCTGACTATAAACAGAATCTTCCACATGTTTGAATGCGGCTTTTCAAGCATCCAAATGGGATGAGCTGTAATACAGAGCAGTAGATAGGCCTTTGATGGCTGAAGTGATTAATGAACACAAGAGAGTTTGTCTAGTATTGTATATATTGCTATTAAACGGTTAGATCCTTCTTAAGTAAATGTACCATCCTAGATGAGAGAGGCTGCCGAGTGTTATCTAATTCGATGAATGATCCTTCCTTCTATCCTTGAAAAGAATGTCCTTTATTACCAGAAGGTCACTACTGAGAAATTAAATAGACAAGCCTTTTTCTTAGGGGACAAATGCCTTTGTTCTTCCTCTATCAGATACAGCTGGTTTGCAAAAGCTTTATATTGTTGAGAACATAAAACAGTTCTGAAAATGCACCAGGCCTGTAGCATTTCTCTTCATTATGTTTAACATCTGCCAATTCTATTGCATGCTTTTCCCGGTAATAATAGTAAGATCCTCAGAGGTGTGTGAGTGGGTGTGTAGGTGTGTATGTGCATGCATACTGTTATACCCACATACAGAGTCTAGTATTACCTATTGTCATGATAACAAACATATAGATGGAAATCTTATTAGCAACCAGTTGGCTTCAGATTTCAAGATCAAATCCACACAATGTTGAGTGCCCTTTAAACTTTCCCCTTCCTATTATTTAAAGCCATTACATGTGTCACTGCTACTGGAAGAAACCTCACCAAGAATCTGTGCCCTGCACCACAACCACCATACCAAATTCCAACAGCAAGTAGTTTAACTTTCCTCTAATCCCAAGTAATACACAAGAGTGTCAATCTTTATGTAGCCTAACACATGCAGGAGATAACAACAGATTTCAGGAAGCTCCACAATTTGCAAAAGAAAACACAATGAGGATACAACATTAATCAGTTTTAAAAAATAAACTGGAGGAGAATGGAATGTCTCCAGCTAATTGGCTGGAAATAGTCCCAACAGCACAGAAATCCTGAATAGCGTTCAACTGGTAGGGAAAAAAAACAGTAAGAAAAAAGAGAATGAGTGCAGATGAAAAAGTGTAAATATTTCTGAACATTTTTTCTTCAATTGTTCTTTGCTCCATTACTCACCTTCTCATTAATCATCCTTGTCTAGTCTACAATTATTGTTAAGCTCTGGCTTTGCTTTTCATAGATCAGGGGTGTCAAAGTCAACTCCCATGGGCTGGCCTCGGCCCGTGGGGTGCTTAGATCTGGCCCATGGGGCCACCCTGGAAACAGTGAAGGACTGGCCTCAGGGGCCCCTGCCAGCAAAAATGGAGCTCACAAGGGCTGCTCACAGCCTTCTCAAGCTCCCTTTTTGCTGGAGGCCAAACAAACACAATCAAAAAGAAGAGTTCAGGAGCCCATTTTTGCTGGCAGAGCATTCCAGCCACCACAGGTGCCCCTGACATGAGTCACGTTGAGCTGGCCATGCTCACACCAGCCACGCACCTCCTGAGGTCAAAAACAACCCTGATGTGGCCCTCAATGAAACTGTGTTTGACATTCCTGGCATAGATCATTTGGGTTCAGAAATTAAAGCAAAACAGTGCTGGGTACCTTCAGCATCTTTTCTGCATCTAATGTCAAATCCTTGATGACCTCATAAGCATCTTCTTACAGACATTAAATCATGTTGGTGATAAGATGGTGCCTTGGCTGCCTAGGAACTAGTGTAGGCTGCCAATAAGAATGGAAGTACTGCATAACCACTTTTCCAAACTCCACCTCACATAATCAAGTCAAATCAAATATTTATTGCAGTCCTGGCAAGCCTGGATGCATTGCATTTAATGTGTAGATTTCCCCAACGTTGTATGACAAACATGCTAAATAAATAAATAAATAAATAAATAAATAAATAAATAAATAAATAAGTAAATAAATGAATAAATAAATAAATTGTGGTCATAGACCAGCATAGCCAAATCACATATGGGCAGTCTATATCCACAGAATATATTGCATCTCTTGAGACAAATTCTAAATCAAGTTATGCCTTGCTTCATAGATTAGATCAGCAGCTAAATAGGCAGACCTGCCCGCATGTAGATAATGCTGCTCATCTCAGGCTCAGCATGAATTTTAACATCATTCCCAAGACCACTACTTTTGCCAGCTCAGTCAGGATGCAGTTGGGGGCATTAAGTTGGTCCTACACCTTAATGGCATCAGTCTACTCATTTGTCCCAATTGAAGATAGAGGCCATAGGAGATATATTTCCTAGTGAGAAAAATGGAGTCTCGGTGGCCATCTCACATCAACTCCTCCCAATGCACTCACCCCTGTCTCTAGACTAAATACCAGATTGGCCTTCTGACCTAATCTGGCTACCATTACATGGTCAGAAGTTGCATTCATTAGTCAACCAAGTAAGGGATATTAGAGGGAGCATTTTACAGCCCTGTGTTTTGCAACATCTACCCTCTTTTGTTCTAAAATTCATAACATTCCATACATCTTCTCTTCTTGTGCCTATTCAGGTTGCCTTCTCCTTTCCATGGACACTATTGTATTTCTCTTTCATTGCATGGCAGAGAAATATACAATCATCTCATATGCTGTTTATTGTTTACAAGCTGAGAGGGGAAAACCCCATGCCAAGAGAGAGCTCAGCTCTTAAATGCAATTCTCTGCTAATATTGAAAGTCATTGGTAAAGATTAGATGGCTTTAGAAAACTAGCAACTTCCCTTTGTTTGCTTTTTCTTTCAAGGCAGTGAAACAGGAATCCAGAGAAGAGGGATGAGTGAACAATCAAAAGGTGGTAGGTCCAATTAGGCTCAAGAGCTCCCTCAAGAGCTTATTTAGACTGACAAGGAACACCAATGTCACCAATTGCCCTAGAGAAGGAATGTCCAGGCATGAGGGAAAAAAAAGAATGGACCTTCAAGGAAGTTGCTTCTCATTCATTCTAGTGAGTTCATTATGAATGTTCATTCACTGGAGGGAGGAAACTGATGCATACATAAGGCAGTGCACTTGCTGTGAACTCTTTCAGGTTTTGGAGATATTATGGCAGTTGTTAGCATAGTTGCTGAGCTCCTTGAATGTCCTGCCATTAGTCAACACATTTCTAGGGTATCCACAATTTGCAGTGGAAATACTTCCCTACTAGAGGGGAAATTTATTATATTTAATAAATATAGGAAAACACTCCTGCTGGGATGACGCTAACACATAGAGCTCAATCGCCCATGTCTGCTTTTATGCAGATAAGACATCTAGAGATCAATATGTGGAGACTTTTCTGGTGATGGTTGAGCATGTAGAGAATTTATTTATTTATTTATTTATTTATTTATTTATTTATTTATTTATTTATTTGATTTGTCAATCGCCTACAAGATAATAGGTATAAGTATAAACATAGTTATGAATACATGAATGGATACATATAAGAAAAATAAAAAGAAACAATAGGACAGGGATGGTAGGCACATTGGTGCACTTATGCACGCCCCTACAGACCTCTTAGGAAAGGGGTGAGGTCAATAGTAGACAGTCTAAGGTTAAAGTTTTTGGGGTTTGGGGAAGAAACCACAGAGTCAGGTAGAGTATTCCAGACATTGACCACTCTGTTGCTGAAGTCGTATTTCCTGCAATCAAGTTTGGTGCGGTTAACCTTGAGTTTGTATCTATTGTGTGCTCTTGTATTGTTATGGTTGAAGCTGAAGTATTCATTGACAGGTAGGACATTGCAATGTATGATTTTATATACTATACTTAGATCGGACCGAAGGCAGCGTAGTTCTAGGTTTTCTAGGTCTAGAATTTCAAGTCTGGTGGCATAAGGTATTCTGCAATGAGTAGAGGAGTGGAGAACTCTTCTTGTGAAATATTTCTGGACTTTCTCAACTGTGTTAATATCAGATACATAATGTGGGTTCCAGACTGATGAGCTGTATTCAAGTATTGGTCTAGCAAATGTTTTGTATGCTCTAGTTAGTAGTGTGATATTACCAGAGAAAAAGCTATAGGATTAGGTTAACAACTCTTAATGCCTTTTTGGCTATGTAGTTACAGTGGGCTCTAGCACTTAGATCATTAGAGATGAGTACTCCAAGGTCCTTGACAGAGTTTGGATCATCAACAAGGTCTTGACTATTCAGCTTGTATTTTATTTTCTGATTTTTTTGCCAATATGTAAGACAGAGCATTTATTTGTTGAGATTTGAAGTTGCCATTTGTTTGACCATTCTGATACATAGTCGAGGTCTTTTTGAAGGGTAGCAGTATTGTCTGTGGTGTTGAATAGCTTTACATCATCAGCGAAGAGAACACAGTTGCTCTTAATATGATCACAGAGGTCATTTATGTAGAGTATGAAGAGAGTTGGTCCTAGAACACTGCCTTGGGGACACCACTGTTGACAGGTACAGAATTTGATAGGATGCTCCCAATTTTGACCATTTGTTGTCTGTTTGACAGGAATGCTTCTATCCAGTTATGCAGGTGTCCAGAGATACCATAAGATTTTAGTTTTAGGAGTAGTTTGTCATGTACCACTGAATCAAAGGCTTTACAGAAGTCTATGTAGATTGCGTCTATTGCTTTGCCCTGATCGAGTTGTGTAGTCCATATGTTTTGCAGTGTAAGAGTTGCAGATTACAGGATAGTTTTTTCTGAAACCAAATTGTTTATTAGAGAGTAGGTTGTTTGTCTCTAAGTGGAGGATAATGGATTGGTTAATAATTGATTCCATGACTTTACAGGTGCAGCATAAAGAGATTGGTCTGTAATTTTCAACTAGGCTGGGGTCTCCCTTTTTCAAGATGGGGATGACTGTGGCTTGTGACCATAAGTTTGACAAGGAGCTGGTCCTGAAAGATTTTTCAAAGATTATGCTTAGAGGTTCGGCTATGGCAGTGGATAGCTTTTTAAGAAGTAGCCACATATTCCATCCGGTCCAATAGATAGAGATGGTTTTAGATTGCGTAGTGCTTTTCAAAAATTGTCTTCTGTAAAATCGATATGTATTAGATCATTGTAGTTGTCTGTGGTTCGACTAGGAAATACTGGGCATGATCCATTGCTGTTTACAAATACTGAGCCAAAGAATGTGTTAAAGAGGTTGGCTTTGATGGTGTCATCATTGCAGTCTTTACCATTAGGTCCTTTCAGGGGTGGGATGGACCTTGAGTCTTTTAGTTTGTTGTTTACAAAATTGTAGAAAGGGTGGAATTGGTGCGTAGAAGGTTTTCCTCTTGTTTAATGTGATAATTGGTGCATTCAGTCTTTATCTGGTGGCATAAATTTTTGTATCGGCTTTTGAAGTTGGCAATGTGACCAGATTTGTTTTTCCCAAAGTGATCTCTTTTGGATTGAAGTTTCCTTATTGTTATGGGTAATCTGTTTTTCTGGTTTTGGGAGTTGTTATTGGTACATATAGTTTGATGACTCTTTTGACTTCAAGTAAAAATATGTTGTAATGGTCTTCAACAGTATTGCATCCAGTGAATAGAAATTGCCAATCAAGGGATGAGAGATCATTGTCTATAAGATCATAGTTGCCTTTTTGAAGTTATAATTGGGGATCATGTTGTGTTGATTTTTGTGTGGATGTATGTTGAGACAAAAGTCAATCATGCTGTGGTCACTGTTGGAAAAGGGTTCTTTAATTTGTATTCCGTAAATTGAATTCAAACTATTGCAGAAGATGAGATCGAGGCAGTTGTTGAGTCTAGTATTGTTGGTTACTAGTTGTTCCAGTCCCAGATTTGTTACAGCATTGTAGAAGGTTGCATGTATGGGTTCAGTTTTACATTCGTTTAGGGTCCAGTTAATGTGAGGTAGATTGAAGTCACCAAGAAAGATAAAAGTGTGTGGGCAGGATGTTGCCCATGTTAGTAGTGAATTTAGCTTGTTTACATGTTCGATGTCATAATCAGGGGCTCTGTAACATAGTAAGAATCGAAATGTGATATTTAAGGACAGTTCACAGACGATGGTCTCAGGAAGAGCAAGCTCCTGGGTAACTTGGATGTTTTTTAGATGTAAGGACTTTTTATAGAAGATAGCAACACCACCTCCTCTATGGATTTCACGATCTGATCGGTAAACATTATAGTCTCTTACTGTGGTAATGGAGTCAGGGAGAGATGCGTTGAGCCATGTTTCACAGACAAATATGATGTCGAATTTAGCCATATTTAGTAATAGGAGAAATTCAGGTATTTTATTCACAAGGCTTCTTGCATTGAGTAGTTTGCATTTAAGGCCAGTTGTAGTTGGAATTGAGGTAGTTAGGGGCATGTGTGCCTAATTTTGAGTGATGGTGGGTTGGATGAGGTAGGGTTGGATGTGGAGTTGTGGGTTGTGTGACTTACTTTTGATACAATCAGCAGTAGTCAATGTACAGGTCCTTCTCTCCATTGTCTAGACGTCTTTTGAGCTCATTGCGGAGTTCAAGGAGCAGATTCTTTGCAGTATGGATAAGTCTGGTCTTGAGCAAAGTTTTTGTGGTTGGGATTGGTTTTGCAATGGTGTTTATTGTATGAATGAATATACGTTTGCTGGACTCATTTTTGCATACAACTCTACAAAATTTTGGGGCCACTGAGCCATCATTGTATTTGAACTCAGGGCCATCTCTGGTTATTTCAATGATATCTTCAGGAGAGATGTTTGTTGTATTTGAGTTGCTTATGATATTGCGAACTTTGGTGATGTCGTCTGATTCGTTGGTGTCTTCAAGACCAAATAAGATGGCATTTGGATGTTTCTGATCACGTTCCATGATGTCTCTATGAGTAAGGGATATCATTTGTGGAATTATTTGATGGGATAGTAATTATTTGTGGTTGTGGTTTGGTGGTTATTTTTGGTTGTAGTTGTGATTGTAGTTGAGGTAGTAGTTGTGTTAGTTGTTGTTGAGCTGGGATTTGATTTTGAGCTGATAGGTAGTCGCTTATCAGTGCTGTATTTTTTTTTCAAGAGAAATTAGGCTTTCTTGTATAATTGTTTCAAAACGTGTTGCTAAGCATTTTTCTATTGAGTGCATGAGTGATTCTATGCTATCAACTCTGTCAGGCAGGGTACTTGGTTTGTTTAGCTTAGGAAAACATGATGGACATAGACAAGGAAATGTATCTGATGCTTTTAGGAGATCAGCTATGTCTTTGTTTAATTTTAAGCAGGCAAGGTGGGCTTGATTGTCACATAGGCAGCATTTGATGTTATTTTTGCTTTCATTGATGGTTTTAAGACATCTGAAGAATGTACAGGAGTCTGGGAGGTCATTGGTAGAGATATTATTTTTTTGTTGTTGTTTGGTAGTGGAGGATTTGCAGTTTGTGGAATTTCTGGCTCGCATGGTCAATGACAATAGTACACTAAACAATTATAATAGCTAATTAATGTGATAGGTAGACAGTTACTTAATGAATGTTGGTAATTAATAAATGTTAATTGATAAGTTAGAGAACAAATCAAAAGTAAGGTTGCTTATTACTAAAAATCAATCAATCAACTTATTACTAATCATCAATCAATCAATCGACTAGATAATCAATAATACAGTATTAAATCTCTATCAATTCAATGAATCAGTAAATTAGTGGTCATTTAACAATTAAGTATTATACTATTATATGATAAATCAATTATTATAGACAAAACATTATCTATCAATATTTGGTCTTGAGGTACTGAAATAGTGGAGGTAGTGAAGTATTGGAGGTTTGTTGTGTAAAGTTCCTTTGTTTTTCCTTAAAGCCATGTTTTTGGTTTTGTTTTGCATTGTTTTGTTTTAAAGAGGAAGCGTTGCTGTTTGATAGATTTGAATGGAAAAGATTTGAATGAGCTCACCAATCATCTACTTTGGAGTTTGGAATGGATGAGATTTGGGTGGGGGTTTAGTGGAGGTTGTCCAATCAGCTGAGTGGGAGTTTAAATTCAGGCTGACTAATCAGCTGGGTGATTTAAACGGAGCTGGGTGATTTATATGGAGACTATCAATTCTCCATGAGTCTCCTATGTTCTCCCCAATTAGTGGCTGTTTAGACTTACAGTCTCTTGCTCTCATCCAGTCCCAAATCCCTGGAATGCCCTGCTCCGAGCAGGATCCAGGAGCCTCTCCCGAGGGATCCAGCACCGATCCTCCAATGAAGAAGCGGGACATGTGGAGGAAAGCGGAGATCCAGCTAGTGGGAGGGTTGAGGTGGGGCGGGGCTTCTTCTTCTTCTTCTGATTATGCAGTAGATGGCAAACTAACTGAGGAGGGTAGAATGAGCTTGTTTGTTTTTCATCCTCCTTCCCATTTTCTTTAAAAACACACAAATACTATGCATACTTTGGTATGAGTTCATGGGGATCCATAAGACCAGTAAAATATGCTGAATTAATTGTGAAAGTATATTCCTTCACTTTCAAAAACTAAGAAGCAAATTGTGTGGGATCCATTCTTCCTATGGCCTTGCCTTGCTTTGGATGAGAAGAAGAAAGAAAACAACTACCGTAGTTAGGTTCTGTTGTCCAAAATCACAGAAACTCTTAAGTTTTGACCTTTAGTCTGAAGGACAGAAAAGGAAGAGAGAAAATGGGAAGGTCCAGAGCGGGTGGGATTAGCCTACATAACTTAAAATTCTCCTTTTAATGGCAGAGGTAGGGCAGGATATATCCAAAACTCCATAGTAAGATAATTGGAACAGTTAAATGCTATGATCAAACAACTATTCAACACCACTGACAATACTGCTACCCTTCAAAAAGACCTCGACTATGTATCAGAATGGTCAAACAAATGGCAACTTCAAATCTCAACAAATAAATGCTCTGTCTTACATATTGGCAAAAAATCAGAAAAAAAATACAAGCTGAATAGTCAAGACCTTGTTGATGATCCAAACTCTGTGAAGGACCTTGGAGTACTCATCTCTAATGATCTAAGTGCTAGAGCCCACTGTAACTACATACTCAGAAAGGCATTAAGAGTTGTTAACCTAATCCTGCATAGTTTTTTTTCCGGTAATATCACACTACTAACTAGAGCATACAAAACATTTGCTAGACCAATGCTTGAATACACCTCATCAGTCTAGAACCCACGTTATGTATTTGATATTAATACAGTTGAGAAAGTCCAGATATATTTCACAAGAAGAGTTGTCCATTCCTCTACTCGTTGCAGAATACCTTATGCCACCAGGCTTGAAATTCTAGGCCTAGAAAACCTAGAACTACGCTGCCTTCGGTCTGATCTAACTATAATATATAAAATTATATTTTGCAATGTCCTACCTGTCAATGAATACTTCAGTTTCAACCATAACAATACAAGAGCACACAATAGATACAAACTCAAGATAAACCGCACCAAACTTGATTGCAGGAAATACGACTTCAGCAACAGAGTGGTCAATGTCTGGAATACTCTACCTGACTCTGTGGTTTCTTCCCCAAACCCCAAAAACTTTAACCTTAGACTGTCTACTATTGACCTCACCCCTTTCCTAAGAGATCTGTAGGGGCCGTGCTTAAGCACACCAACGTGCTTACTGTCCCTGTTCTATTGTTTCTTTTATTTTTCTTATATGTATCCATTTCATGTAGTCATAACTATGTTTATACTTATACCTGTTACCTTATAATTGCTTGACTAAATAAATAAATAAATAAATAAATAAATAAACAAACAAACAAACTTTTATTCAACCCTCTGTCTCTCTAATAACTTCAGCTGGCAGCAATTCATAACTGATCTCAATTGATCTTAAGAATACTAAGCATCCTCAGAGTTGGTTAGTGAAGGGTTCTGGATGCTCTCTGAGCTTGGTTGTTTTATTGAAGACGTTTCATTACCAAACTAGATACTATCATCAGTGCTATGGTGCAACTTAGTTGGGTAATGAAACGTCTACATGAAAACAACCAGGCTCAGAGAACACAAGAACCCTCATTTCAACCTTGAAATGATGCTTCTTTATCCAGTTGCTTAGTATCTGGATGGGAAAGAACTAGTAGAGCAACATGGAGATGGATATGTCTACACTAGACATTGAGGACATCCTGCTGGGTATTATTTTTGTTCCTCATTGATTTCATTCTTTAATCTGAGATTATTTTATACTATTTAAGAATGTTTTAATGTATTGTTTATATTTTAATTAATTTTTACCACTTCATGAGATACAGTTAATTCTCAACTTACAACAGTTCATTTTGTGACCATTTGAAGTTACAATGGCACTGATATAAGTGACTTATGACCATTTTTCACACTCATAACTGTTGCAGCATAGGTTACATGTTCAAAATTTGGACACTTGGCAACTGGCTCATGTTTATGACTGTTGCAGTATCCAAGAGTCATGTGATCCCCTTTTGCGACCTTCTGACAAACAAAGTCAATGGGGAAGCCAGATTCACTTAACAACCGGGTTACTAACTTAACAACTGCAGTCATTCACCTAACAACTGTGGCAAGAAAGGTTGTAAATGGGGAAAAACTCACTTAACGAATGTCTTAGCAACAAAAATTTTGAGCTCAATTGTGGTCGTAAGTCAAGGACTACCTATATAGCACTGATAAATGGCATCAAAATTTTATTAAATAAGCAAGCAAATGAATAATTATTATTTAACATTCAATAAAACATCATAAAAGTACAGTTAACAATTTAAGTTTTATTTACATCAACATAGTCCATCTTTATGATATCTGGAATATATGTATTTTAAGATTTGGCTTATCTTTAATCTTTTAATGTTTCTTCCATGCTAATGCCAAATACACGTCAATTATTTAATTGTCAGTTTATTTAGTGTTTATTATATAAATTTCTGTACCATTCCTTAGTAAACATTTACCGGGATTAGAAAGGGGATATATGACATCCTTTTCTGCTTTTATTCTATTCCTTTTATGTTGAAATCTGGTTTCTGGTAAATACTCCTTGAATATGTTTCTGCTAATCTTTACTGTGTAAACTACTATTTTCTTACTCATGTTCTACAGAATAAGGAGTGGGTTCTTAACCATATCTAATAGAGCTTGAGGCTAAACACAAAATATTTTCTAAGAATAAACATAAAGCTGCAGCAGCAGTTTCATTCTTTATGATTGTTTATGATTTTCCTTTAAGGTTCATTTCTGATTTTATTTTCTATGAATAGTTAAGTGGCCATGTTTTGCTGTAAGAGGTTAGAAAGCATGGAGAACTTGAAGGACTTCATTGTCCAGATGTTATACTAAAAGGAAGGGGTTTTCCTCTGTTTTTATGTTTGCCCTGTCAGCAGAGGTGGTATTCAGCAAGTTCTGACCAGTTCTGGAAAACTGGTAGCAGAAATTTTGAGTAGTTCAGAGAACCAGCAAATATCACCTCTGACTGGCCCCGCCCCCCATGTATTCTCTGCCTCCCAAGTCCCAGCTGATCGGCTGGGTCTTTTTTTGTTGCCCTGCACAGGAGAATGGAGCTGGAAAACAGGTTAGTGGGGTGGGGAGGGAATGGGATTTCACAGTAACCTTCCTGCAGGAGTGGGGAGGGAATGGGGATTTTACAGTATCCTTCCCCGGCCACACCCACCAAGCCACGCCCACAGAACCAGTAGTAAAAAAATTTGAATCCCACCACTGCCTCTCAGTATTGGTGGGACCATTCTTGGTGTTTGCCTGATTAGGCTGCTGTTTACTGTTTAATTGTTTGTCTGAGATGTCAGTCTCTTGTTACAACCAAGCCATAAACAACACCCCAGTCAAAGAACTACCAATTCAGGCAATTCAACAATAAGCCACAGCCTAATCAAGGAAACACCAAGAATACGCCCATCAACACTGACAAGGCAAACCACTAGTGTGTAAAGAGAGGAAATCCCACTCCCTAGTGGTACAGAAGATGTTATCTAACCAGGTAATAAAATGTCTGCAAGAAAACAGCCCACCTCAGAGAGCACCAAGGAACTCTCATTTCAGCACTGAACTACAAATATTCTCTTACTGGTACCAAATTATGATAGTAATTTTAACACAATCCTCATGTGGGTACATAGAAAACAGAAAACAGCTAAGGATATTTTTGCCTTTTTCATTGCAACTGATCATCTATCTCTCACCTTTAGGGAAAAAAAAGCTTCCCACACATAATGGACCGCAATCCTTTCAAAATATCTTTGTTGGTACATGGAGTCCTTAATGGAACGGCATCTATATGGAAGGAGGTATGCTGTGGGGTACTCCAAGGCTCAGTCATAGGCCAAGTACTCTTCAATATCTTCATCAATGATTTAGGAAAAAGAAAGGGAACATACGAAGTTTGCAGATGACACCAAGTTGGTAGGAATAGCCAATGCTCCAGAAGATAGGCTTAAGATACAAAAGGATCTTCACAGATTTGAACACTGGGCCCTAAATAACAAAATGCAATTCAATGGTAAGAAAAGTAAGGTTCTAGATTTAGGCAAGAAAAAACAAATGCACAGATATAGAAGAGAGAATACCTGTCAATAGTAGTGACTGTGAGAAGGATCTTGGAGACTTAGTAGACAATCACTTAAATATGAGCCAACAGTGGGCTGCAGCTGCCAAAAAAGACAACACAGTCCTAGGCTGCATTAACAGAGGGATAGAATCAAGATCACCACAAAATGTTTCTACCAGTTTATATTGCCTTGCTAATATAAAAAAGATGTTGAGACTTTAGGAAGAGTGCAGAGAAGAAGAGCAACAAAAATGATTAGGGGACTGAAGGATAAAATATAAAAAGAATGGTTGCAGGAATTGGGTATGCCTAGTTTAATGAAAAAAAGGTCTCAGCTGCTTCTGGTCTCCTGGTTCTCAATCTGGAAAAAGCAGCCAAGACTCACAGTTTGGAATAATCTTCACTTTATTCCAGGTACCAAGAAATATGCAACAGCAAGCATGGATACTGTTATGTATGTAGGTTTGAATGTTATTGGTTTATTTGAACTGTTCTTGTAAAATGTCAAATATGATTGGTTTAAAAAGTGCGGGAAAATCCTGCACTCTGATTGGCTGGCAACTGCGGCTGCTGGCTATAAGTAGCAGCCGCAGCCCAGCCAAATCGGGTCTGTTATGAGCTGTAGTCACTGAATAAACTCTTCACTGAAGCTCTTCGCGTCTGACTCTTCATGCAAACTTAACAGATACTAGTCCAACAAAAGGACTAGGTGTGGCATGATAGCAGTGTTCCAATATCTAAGGGGCTTCCACAAAGAAGAGGGAGTCAACCTATTTTCCAAAGCACCTGAAGGCAGAAGCAGGAGTAATAGATGCAAACTAATCAAGGAGAGAAGCAACCTAGAACTAAGGAGAAAATTCCTGTCAGTTAGAACAATCAGTGGAACAATTTGCCTCCAGAAATTGTGGCTGCTCCAACACTGAAGGTTTCAAAGAAGAGATTGGACAACCATTTGTCTGAAATGATAAAGGGTTTCCTGCTTGAGCAAGAGGTTGGGTTAGAAGACTTCCAAGGCCCCTTCTGAATCTGTTATTTCGTTAAGATTTCCGGTAGGTGTTTCTGAGCTATCTCCCTCAGGGAGTGCAGTTGCTCCTTCAATGGATATTTATTGAGCACAGATTTCCACATTTTCATCATAAGGTTTCATCTCTTCCATTTCTGTTTTGTCTTTGTCAACTGTAGCTTCAATCTGCTGTATCAGAAACTTGTGGTCTCCACAATTTCCTGTCGCTCAATTCCTTTTCATTTTGCATCACCATGGAAGATCTTGGCCACAACATCTGTGTAAGAAGAAACATCAAAAGATTTCACTTGAGCTTGCATTCTGGTCTGATGAAGCAAGGAAGGCTTGTTTGTATATACGTGTGTGTTCTAATTCAGGCTGTGCATTTGTTTTTGTCCTGGTTTTTAGCTCTAGATACTGTAAACATTGATTTTCCTTCTTTTTTTTTAAATTTTCTTTTCCAGTGCAGTTCAGACCTTGTGACCAACTTGGGAGAGTAAAATCTGTTACAGGCTCTTCATTAAAAGCTGAGCTAGTGGCCCAAACTGGCAATAAATGTGGTTGCCTGAAACCATGAAGGGAATATTCATTTGCTAGTAATTTTTAAGTAGCTTGTGTCTTTTCCTTATATCCATATTGTACCTCAGACGCTACAAAAAAACGAGGAAAGAACTACTGATTGATCAGCTGATCTGAGCCCAGAAAACACTTGGGGACTGCTCTTCTCCTTTGGAAGTGTACCATCACACATTTTTACCGCAAACCACATCCAGCAACATGACATGTTTCTGTCACTCCTTTTTCACTGCAATGTGCAAGCAACCATATCATTCGGCCGACCAAACAGAATTGTTTTCTCCTTTAGTGCGGGCACAGCTATTTCAGCTACCTAACTGAATTACTCACAGCTTGAATATTGGAAATGAGATTCCCAAGTGTAAAAAATGTGTCTGTGTGTGCATAAGTTGTCCCACAGGGAATATTTTTACATATATTTTTGTTTTACTCAAGACAAACTTAAAATACAAAATACAACCCCCCCAAAAAAACAAAAACAAAAAACAAAAAATCCAAAATGTTACAAAAGAAGAGTGCATAAAAAAAGGCCAACATATACACATATTATATACCATAGTTGAAGAGCAATTAATACATTACTATGACGCTAACAGATAACAGATAACAGATAATCCGAGTTGGAAGGGTTCTTGTAGGTCATCTAGTCCAACCCCCTGCCTAAGCAGGAGACCCTACACCATTTCTGACAAATGGCAGTCCAATCTCTTCTTGAAAGTCTCAAGAGATGGCACTCCCACAACTTCCAAGGGCAAGCTGTTCCATTGGTTGATTGTTCTCACTGTCAGAAAGTTTCTCCTTATTTCCAGGTTAAATCTCTCCTTGTTCAGTTTCCATCCATTATTCCTTGTCTGGCCTACAGACGCTTTAGAAAATAGCTTGACCCCTTCCTCTCTGTGGCAGCCCCTCAAATATTAGAAGACCGCTATCATGTTTCCCCTGGTCCTTCTCTTCTCTAGACTAGCCAAGCCTAGTTCCTGTAAGCGTTCTTCATATGCCTTAGTCTCCAGTCCCCTAATCATCCTGGTTGCTCTTTCCTGCCACTTGCAAAACAGGCTCTCGCAAAAAATTTAAACTACTAAATCTATTTGCAAATCTTTGACCTGTCTGTGACAAAGTAGTTAACAGGAAGAATAATAATTTATTATAGAAATTCCATCAAATGTCCAAATTTTCTTTTGAACCCTTTCCAATTTCTTCTAAACACTTCCTTCCCCATTTGATCTTATTTTTCTGAAAAAGAATATATATATTCTTATTAAATTACAATTAAAGTTATTATAATTGGCCTGCCTTGATTCCTGGTGACTGCCTGAATGAATCCTTGCAGTTTTCTTGCCAAAGTTCTTCAGAATTGTCTTACCATTGTCTTCTTCCTAGGGCTGAGAGAGGTTGACTGGCCCAAGGTCACACAGCCAGTAAACTTGGAATTGCATTTTTATTATTTCCTCTACTTTAACAAGAGTCAAGAATCAAACCACAAAGTCACTACTGAGAGTGTTTTTCCTCCCAGAGGGAGATACCTGCCAAGATAGCTGGCAGGAGAAGAGAAAAGGGATGTGGGTGGGAGGGAAAGGATTAGTTTAGCCTTTTGAAAGATGTATTCCTTATGACTGAAGGATTAAAATGTTTTTGCTTATGGACTTAAGGAACAATTCAAGTATACTGATTAGATGTTTGGATATGAAACCAGGAGGAGAAAGGTTACCATTGCAAAAATGTTGCTTGACAGTCAGGATTTTACTTTTGGATGATACTTTTTCCCTTTATAATTCGGGAGCATTGCCAGAGAACCTCCCAATCAAGTCCTTTTACGTGCCTTTTAAAGAAAATTATGTAAAAGTTGCTCTCAAAAGAAAATCTGCATTGTGCAAGAAGCTGCATAACCTCTAGCAGGAGAGTCAAACTCACGTCACGGTGGTGTCATGTGACGTATTGGAACTTTCTGCCCCTTCGCTAAACCAGGCGTGGGCATGAGGCATCCAGCCCGTGGGAGTTTGACAGCCCTGACATATAGACTCAAATGCACTCAAAAGACTTCTCATCTTGGTCTCTTGTAATGGTAGTGATGGCAGAAGAATAAGCAGGGTGAGATAGTAGTGAAGGATGCCCAGGAAGAGTGGGAGACCAAAAACCAGCAAGAGGATGTTTATCAAGGAAAAATAGAGAGTGAAATAGCGATGATGGAAATTGTGGAGAAGGAGGAAGGAGGAAGGAGAAGGTATAATGAGAATAGAAATAGAGAACTGGGTTAGATCAAAATAGGATGGGAGCGATAGACAGGATATTTCTGTGGATTATATGTGAATCCCTGCTCAGGACCTCCTCTTTTCTGGCAGGCCTCAATTAATTTCATTCTGCTGAAACAAGCTATACTTCAATCATGGCCTGTCTTTGGGGACAGTGACTTCTTGGAACAGGAAAAATATTCTCATGCTGAAAATGAAGAAAGCACCAAGAACAGAAGAACAGTTTTTCTGGACCACACTAAAGGCCAGCATATTTTGTACATAGCCATTTAACTGGAGGTGAAGACAGAACTCAGCATTCTGGCTGAAGCTAAGAATGTAGTAGATGCATAAAGCCAGCCTTTTCTGAACTGGGATATCACACTACCACCTTCAATTTTATTGCTTATTCACATGACTCACGTGGCTAACTTACATTTTTTAGTCCACAGGCCATGATTTATGCAGTCTAATCCTGCTGCTTTCCTTACTACAAAACACACAATAATTGGTTGTTAAAATTCCAGAGACTCATTATATCACTGAAATGGGCAAAATTCATAGTGTTCTTTTCAAACAAGTAATTACCAGCTCAGATCCATATCTAGGTGCCATTAACTTGAAGGAAGTGTGTGGATCTTTGGTAGAAAGGCAATATAGACATGTCATTTGGCTCCCTCTGTATCAATCTGCACCATCAAATATTCATCTACAAAATATTGGTCACAGGAATGATATATTTTGTTAGGCTACTGCAAGAAGAAGTTTGATTCAGTGGTTAATGCACCAGGGTAGAAGCCAGGAAAATGTAAATTCTAATTCTTTTAGGCATGAAAGCCAGCTGGGTGACTTTGGGCCAGTCATTCTCTCTTAGCCCAATCGACCTCACAAGGTTGTTGTCATCTTGAAAATAGGAGGAGGAAGGAGTATTATGTGTGTTTGCCATCTTGTGTTCTTTATAAAAATAATAAAGGCAGGATGCAAAATAAATAAACAAACAAAAAACCACGAAGACCAATGAGAGTCAAAAATACCAAGAGTCTTTCCAATAGCAAGATGTTATATTCATAGACAGGACAGGTTTTAACTAAATATTGTACTTGTGTCTCTGCCATTCCCTCCTTCTTTCTGCAGGAGAAAGATTCTTCATGTATGACAGAGCAAAGGATAACAAAATAACAGTTAGAAGGGACCTTGGAGGTCTTCTAGTCCAACCCTCTGCTCAAGCAGGAGATCCTGTACCATCTCAGACAAATGATTGTTTAGTCTATTCTCAAAAGCTTCCAGTGATGGAGTGCCTGCAACTTCTGAAGGCAAGCTATTTCATTCAGAGGTGGTATTCAGAAGTTCTGGAGAACCGGTAGTGGAAATTTTGAGTAGTCTGGAGAACCGGCAAATACCACCTCTGACTGGAGATTTTACAGTATCCTTCCCCTGCCACACCTACCAAGCCACACCCCTAGAACCGGTAGTAAAAAAATTTTGAATCCCACCGCTGGTTTCACTGATGAATTGTTCTGTCTCTTTTAAATAGCATTGCCTGAACATGAAGGCTAAAGTCATCTTGAGGAACAAGATCATCAAGAATTTGATAAAATACACATTGTCAGATCCACGATGGTGGTTGCTAGTGTTCTTCATCCATTCGGGAAGGGAAGAGGGAACAAATGGGCAATAAAATTGTATACCTTTATGATGGGAAATTGGGAGGGGGGAATTCAGGAAGAACAGAGCATTTTGGAATCCGATTCGTACTGGCACTCTGGCATCTTCAAGGTCGTATGCCCTGAGTGTGGAATGTCACTAGCCCACACCTCAGAGTTTCACATAGCAATTATATAGAGTTTCATAGTGGTTTACAGCCCTCTCTAAGCAGTTTATAGGGTCAGCATATTGTCCCCAAAGATCTGGGTCCTCATTTTAACCACCTCAGAAGGATGGAAGGTTTAGTCCACTTTGACCTGGTGAGAATTGAATTGCCAAACTGCTGGCAGCTGGCAATCAGCAGAAGTAGTCTACAGTACTGCATTCTAACCACTGCGCCACCACAGCTCATAACATCTTGGCGGTGCTGGATTAACTACACATGAATGGACCATGGGGGGAGGGTTAGGAGAAACCTGGGGTTTTAGTTCTGTATTGATGCAGGAGAATTGCTCTTGACTCCACTGCAATCAGCACCTCTTAGTAAAAGTGCCTTTTCAGTTCAACCAAATGGAGTTGAGTGTTTTACTTTCCTAAGGGATCAGGCTGGGGTAGCACTGACACACATGGGGAGCACAGCCATCTATATTGCGCACATCAGCTTTGGCCTTGAGCTTCTCTGCAGCAAAGTATCTGCTCCAGTGTGGGGCTCATCTGTACATGCAAAACAGTGGTGGGATTAAAAAAATTACTACCGGTTCTGTGGGCATGGCGTGGTGGGCGTGGCAGGGGAAGGATACTGTAAAATCTCCATTCCCTCCCCACTCCTGGGGGAAAGTTACTGCAAAATCCCTTTCCCTCCCCACCCCACTAACCTGCTTTCCAGCTCCATTTTCCTGTGCAAGGCAACAAAAGAAGACCCAGCCAATCAGCTGGGGCTTGGGAGGCAGAAAATAGATGGAGGCAGGGCCAGTCAGAGGTGGTATTTGCCGGTTCTCTGAACTACTCAAAGTTTCCGCTACCGGTTCTCCAGAACTGGTCAGAACCTGCTAAATAACACCTCTGATGCAAAACAAATTGATATCATCATCAGTGAAGCAGTACACTTAGTAACAGGTTGTCTCCATCCTATACCAATTGAGAAATTATAACCTCTCACTGGCATTGCCCCACCTAAGATCAAGTGAGAAGTAGCAGCAGATGTCAAGAGAACTAAACAAGAGAATATCCTCCACATTGAACAAAACTGAATTAAAAGGTGGAGAAGGAGTCTATTGAGCAAGGAATAACATTAAAGAAGAGTATGGCTGAAGGATCTCTCCTCCCTTATACTACTTGGAGGTCCCTGAATAGGTTGAAAGTTGGAATGGCTAAATATAAAACCGAAATGCTCAAGTGGAGGCTCTTAGCAGATAGCAACAAGCTATGTGAATGTGGAGAGAGGCAGACCTCGACCCATCTGCTGGTATGTTGGCTACTACCAGAAACACGTACTTGTAATGTACTTGTAACATGTAATGTACTTGTAACGATGTTATGACTTATAATGATAATGCCAACAACAAAGTCGAGAAGGTGGCTTCATTTGGCAGTTTAAAGTTTGATCTAGACACAGAAAAAGAAGAAGACTGTCAGTTTTCTAGGTTCTTATTCTGGGTCAGTTTTCTCCTTGATTATTTTCCCATCTATTGCTTCTTGTCCTGCCTTCAGATGTGTTGGAGAAAAGGTTGACCCAGAACAAGATGACAAAGAACCCACAAACTTCCAGTGCAGGAGGTTTAGAAAGTTACCATTGATTGCATGAATTATCATTTTGCAGGAGATTACAGTGCAGTGCGCGTTCTATTTCCCATATGCATATTTCAAGCTGCCTGATATCTGACTCCCACTTCAATTTAATTGTTTTAGAGGAAGTACGTATGCATTTGTTATTAGTTCTTATTTATTATATTTAAATGTGATGACCCAGAGTGTAACACAAACGTAACAAAATCCAAAACATAAATAAATGTCCTTTAATGCCTCCAACTTGGCCCCACTGTTCAATAATTCTCAGTTGGAGATAAAACTACTCAAAAATAGTCTTCAAAAGAAAGCAATACAGTCCGAGCAGATAGAGGTGAAAATAAAAACCAAACAAACTACAATGATGAAATTTCCACAACGGAACAGGAGAAATATTTACCAAATTCAAGGAGATAACAAGGCACAGTTTGTTGGAAGGACACCAACCAAGATAACCTCAAAACAAAATAAGACACGCTTTGTCTCCAGCGTTTGCCAGAACGCAGGTCCAAACTCTTATGCAGTTCTCACACCTGCAGCCCATGAAGAGGATCAAGGCCCTCTACTCCCAAGTAGACCACATCTCTCCCTTATCCTCTCCTCCCTCAATGCCCTAGGATGAAGAGGGGATGGGCCTTGGTCCTCCTCTGACTGCTCAGCCAGCCTCTGCCCTTCCCCAGCCTCCTCCACAACCTCTGGAGCCACACTTCCACTCCCTGTTGGCTGTTCCTCCTCTCCCTCAGAGTCAGTCTCCACCAGGGGCATGACATTAAACTTATGTTTATTCTTATTTCTATTGTATTGTAAGCTTTTGACAAAATAAATAAATAAAATAGAATTTGATTTACCCAATTCTCAGTGGCTTTGATATGGTTGGAAAAGGAACCATAACACAATACACAAACATCCAAAACAGAATTTTCAGCCCAACCACAGCATATTGCAAATCCAATCATTTCATGCAATACCAAGGAGCAAGAAGAAAGTTTTCATGGGTTTGTAAAAGAGCTTCAGGATCAGGCCCATCCAAATCATGGGAGAAGAGGATACCATTCCAGAGAGCAGGCATTACAACAGAGAAGGTACATCTTCCAGGACCCACTAGGCAACATTATTCTATATAAAAAAAGAATAAGGAAAAGCTTTAGAAACATTTTTCTTTCAGAAATGTTATCTGCCTCGGGGCTAAATCACAAAGGGGAGAAAAAAAAACTAAAGAAAAATGCAGTTCTGAAATTACATGAGACTACCCTTTTGTGTGAATGAATCTTTGGGTTACTGAGAGGGCACAATAAAATCAGGCATAAAAAAGGCTTGGAAGCAGTTTCAGATTCCAGAAACACAGCTGTGGCTGTGAGACCATGCTGCCAAATGTGTGTTTTCAAGAAGTATTGTTGATAGATTTGAACGACAAGTCTTAAGAAAACTCATAGATCTACAATTTCAAGGTTTTCTTTTATGCAGACCATTGCCTCATCGCTCAAAGTTTTTATGGACCATGACATTAAGCACATCATTTTGAAAGCTGCTCTTTCTTGAGCCTATTTTGTAAACCCCATTGGTATATTTTTGATTTCCATATTCTAATAATCACATTTTGCAAATTACATCCATTTACATTTTGTAGCATAAGAAGTACCCTTATTTAAATTTAGGGATGATTATATTACATAAAGATATTTGTGAAACAAATTGCATGCCGAATAAAAATGCAACACTAAATATGATGCAGAAAAAATAGACAGGATTGTATATTATTACATTAGCTCCACTACAACCAAATTCTATTCCCAGACACCTGCAGGTTTTTGAACTTTTATAATAGATGAAACCAGAAGAAATATAACACAATGCCAAGAGATTTGTAATGTCAAGAGATTTGCTTTTAGAATTGATACAGCTGGATCCCAGAAATTAGGATTTTAATAATCCTTGTAAACCCTTTCATCTTTCTAATTCTATAATTCTAAGGTAATATAAGTCAATTGCTAACTGCAGAGCTGTTCTTCCAAGTTCTTTTTTGTATTTGTTTATGAATACTTGTTCCTTGTCCAAACGACAGAAACTTTATTTCAGGCATTGACCAATAAAAGTACATTCAATAAACTGAACAGCTTCATGCTAGAACTACTAATAACCATTTGTGGGTGAAGCTTGCACATAATGAAAGAAACAATTGGGAAGGCAAAGGAAAGGCATAGGAACTGGTGAGAAAGAAACCAATCCCTAAAAAGAAAAGTTGCACACTGGTAGATTGATTCATACAGAAGACTTCTCTACCTTCTCTACAAGGATGAGAAGGACAGTTTTGTGATGCTCATAATCTAGACTGAAAACTAACTTGGCTCCACTGCCAACCCATTGCAATCCAGATTGAAATTTCTGAAATTTACATTAGAAAAAGCCAGGAGCAGCATGGGGGAGCGCTGTTGCAGCTACTAAGATTGTTGGACGAGCAGGCACAAAAAGAGCCAGGGAAATGATTGAAACCTGGAAATTGGGGCCCTTATCAATCAATAGAAGTGCTAATTTACCACCAACTTAGGAGTGAGGGCTTGGCAGCACAAGAAAAAGACAGCCAGTGAATTAATAGCCAGCCATCAACACTCAAATCAATAATTAAAAAACCACACAACTAGGCGTCATATAAATACCACACACAGTATAGTCCAAAGCGCACACTCTGCTACAGGGGAAACTTGAAAAATTAGAATATCGTGCAAAAGTTCATTTATTTCAGTAATGCAACTTAAAAGGTGAAACTAATATATGAGATAGACTCATTACATGCAAAGCAAGATAGTTCAAGCTGTGATTTGCCATAATTGTGATGATTATGGCTTACAGCTCATGAAAACCCCAAATCCACAGTCTCAGAAAGTTAGAATATGACATGCAATCAATAAAACAAGGATTGTACATAGAACAATATCGGACCTCTGAAAAGTATAAGCATGCATATGTACTCAGTACTTGGTTTGGGCCCTTTGCAGCAATTACTGCCTCAATGCGGTGTGGCATGGAAGCTATCAGCCTGTGGCACTGCTGAGGTGTTATGGAAGACCAGGATGCTTCAATAGCAGCCTTCAGCTCTTCTGCATTGTTCAGTCTCATGTCTCTCATCTTTCTCTTGGCAATGCCCCATAGATTCTCTATGGGGTTCAGGTCAGGTGAGTTTGCTGGCCAATCAAGCACAGTAATCCCACGGTCATTGAACCAGGTTGTGGTGCTTTTGGCAGTGTGGGCAGGTGCCAAGTCCTGCTGGAAAATGAAGTCAGCATCCCCATAAAGCTCGTCTGTGGAAGGAAGCATGAAATGCTCCAAAATCACCTGGTAGATGGCTGCATTGACCCTGGACTTAATGAAGCACAGTGGACCAAAACCAGCAGATGACATGGCTCCCCAAATCAACACAGACTGTGGAAACTTCACACTGGACTTCAAGCATTTTGCAATGTGTGCCTCTCCATTCTTCCTCCAGACTCAGGGTCCTTGGATTCCAAATGAGATGCAAAAGTTGTTCTCATCAGAAAAGAGGACTTTGGACCACTGAGCAACAGACCAGGTCTGTTTTTCTTTAGCCCAAGTAAGACGCTTCTGATGACATTTGAAGTCCATGTCCAGGATCCATCTGTGTGTGGTGGCTCTTGATGCACTGACCCCAACCTCAGTCCACTCCTTGTGAAAGTCCCCAACACTTTTGAATGGCCTTTTCCTGACAGACCTCTCCAGGCTGCGGTCACGCTTTGGGAACATCCAACTTCCTTTGCAATTACCTTTTGAGGCTTTCTCTCCTTATGGAGGGTGTCAATGATGGTTTTCTGCACAACTGTCAGGTCAGCAGTCTTTCCCATGATTGTGATTCCTACTGAACCAGACTGAGAGACCATTTAAAGGCTCAGGAACCCTTTGCAGGTGTTATGGCTTAATTAGCTGATTAGAGTGGGGCACTTTGAGCCTAGAATATTGCACCTTTTCACAATATTCTAATCTTCTGAGATTGTGGATTTGGGATTTTCATGAGCTGTAAGCCATAATCATCACAATTATGACAAATCATAGCTTGAACTATCTTGCTCTGCATGTAATGAGTCTATCTCATGTATTAGTTTCACCTTTTAAATTGCATTACTGAAATAAATGAACTTTTGCACAATATTCTAATTTTTCGAGTTTCACCCGTAGAGAGAAATTCCCTGAAGATTGGCTCCAACTCAAGTCTGAAAACTTGGAAGACTAAACCTCTGGTCCCACTGACCATCCCAGATTGGATTCTGAAACATCTTAGGATAACATGGACTTATCCTAAATATGACCTAAATATGGCCAACTAGGATTCCAGCATTATTCGGGTTGCATATCCATCATAGAATATAAAAAGGAACAAAATCTTTGCTGGTCACAGCTAATATTTATATTCCAGTTTTCTGTGCTGTTGCAGAAGTAAAATAATGTTAGGCTTCTACCTTATCCTGATGGAGTTTTTTGAAATTTCTGAATGACATATTATTAGAAAGTAAAAGACAAATTAAAAGCAATATGTTCTTTGTCATAACAAAAGAATGAATGTTTCTAATGTGCTTTTTCCTTTTAAATCTCTTCTAGTTAGACCAGCTTCTGTTTAAATAATTCAGAAGTAGCCTTGAAAAGTGCAGATTTCATGTATTATGAATGCTGTGTTGTTATTTAATTGTGAAATTGGAATCCAGAATAAATCTGTTTTGTGTTCTTAGATTAATTACCTCACTCATTTTTTCTCCCAAGGCTGAATAGACTTAATCTGAAGGTTACTCCATTCTGTAACTTGATGAGGAATATAATGGCTTCATTCTAGCTACACTAAGCAGATGGAGTATTGTTGTGAGACAACATAACATTAAGCAGGATAGATTACATTTCTTTTTGAATGCAGATTTATATAAAGAGAAGGAGGGAAGGCAGTCAGAGGTCTCTTGTAAATTTGCCCAACAACACTATCAGTAAAGACTCTGGAATGTTTATGATAAAAAATGAGGAGAAAGAAATATTGGTATTATTTGATACTTTTCTAGGGAAAGGGCTATTCAATGAATGGTTAAAATATGTTCTGTCTTAAATACCTGTAAAAGGGAGTTTCCACTTCAGTATTCTAACACTGTGTATGTTTGTGTGTTTGTGTCTGTTAAAGTTCCCAGCAAGCCATACCTGCTCTTCAAGATGCTGCGAAGGGAAAGAAAGGTAAGCAGTCAGTATTTAGGAGGTTGGAGGAAGAAGCATTTTGCCTGGAATTCGAGTCAGGTATAATTTGCTATATGTGTGGCACATTTTATTTATTTTATATTTATTATTGATGTGATTTCTCCTCCCCCACACAATTTTTAAATTGATGGCAATACTCATGGTATCAGGGTTCCAAGTAACAGACCCAACACAATCAAAACTCTGTGGTCTGGAGTTTCCTCAAAGCATGAATTTATTAGGAATGTCATATTGGCGCAGCTGGTGAAAACCTGACTCTGTGGGAGCTGAGGTTTTCCCCACTCAAACCAGACCCAAAAGTTCTTGCCCCCAGGCCACATGTCCATCACATGGCCCAATCAGGTCACAGGCCCAACTCCAGCTGGCTTCAGTCCACACCTTCCCAGCACCTGGTGGGAACGTCCTTGGTTCCCAGGAGAAATAATTTTATTTTGGCAACACATCCCCCAGCGATCTCTATCTCCCCACTCCCATTCCCACAGCTCCAACCAGCCTTGCTGTGGCAACCCTGAAGATGCTCCAAAATGGCTTCGGGGCTGACACAAGATGTCTTTCTACAATAAAAATCACAAAGTCTGAAAACATCAAAGCAAATGAAATGAACACTAAATTAAAGTAAGTCATTAAAATTATTTAGAATCAAATGCTTGGTGGAAAAAATATTGGGAGGGTGTCACTCAAGGGACCTCCTTAAGGAGTCCATGACATAGCCTGGAAGCTACACAGGAGAAGCCCTTTTCTATATTCCTGGGTGTGGAACATCTGGAAGGAGAATGTTGCCTGCTGATCTAAGGAACCAGGAGGTATTTTTCATTTCATTCATTCTATCAGAGCACAGTGGGAAAAGAAAGAGCAAAAGCAAGAGGGGAAAAAGAACAGGAGAAAAATGACCCAAATAGTGAAAGAATCCAATGGACTTGCTATGTAATGACATGCAAAGTTGATATCAGAGAATCTCTAACATCTTGCAGGCAGCTGTGAATGTCTGTGCTTAGTGCCAATTAATCCTTGATTACATCATTATTTGGGGAGGGATAGAGTGAAAAAACAATGTTCTATTCAACACACATGCAAAATAATATGCATATGTTTAAGGGAATCCCGCCTCTTGTTCTAATTTGCTTTTTCCTAGTCAAATTCTATGCCAAGGATTCCATTCATTTGGGAAATAATTGTCCGACAAAAAAACTGCTTGAGTTCATGCATTCAGGTGAAGAAATCCTTTGAATCAAAGTTGAAAAAACCTAAGGAGAAAGTGTTTTAAAAGACTAATACTTCTACACTAATATCAAGCATGGATGCTTCCCTAATAGATGTAGGTACAATGGAGGCTTCAAAGAAAAGACAAAAGGGATAAATTTCTGCAATCTGTTCATTGGTTCTCCAGATCTTAATTACATTTACAAAGTAGGGTATATAAATGACAGATCCAGAAAGGTACCATGTCCAAGAGACTGACAGCATCATTATATGGCACAATCAAGGAAGCCACTATAGCCAGTAACCTTTTGTTCCTAATGTACACCTTTGGGTGTGTGTATGTGTGTGTGTATTCAACATATACATATCTTTCTACCATGAAAATTCTATATATATTCTTCAGCAATTATAAGAGAAAACTATATTTATTCTTCTTCTATTCTGTTCTTGGTGAACATTCCCAACATTCTTTCACTCGTCTGACCCAGGAACAACCCTATTACCACTAGAGCAAGGCAGAGTAAAATAACTTCAAGGGGTGTTAGATCTAAGTAGAACAAAACTGGGCTGAGCTTGTATGTGAATATAGTAGAAAATATAATTTTCACATATGAATGAACTTTTTTTTTCAGGCCAACTATTGGCTTTCCCATACTTCTCCCAATTTCTTAAATTTCCCATAATTTCTTTGCCTTACAATAGATGGTATAGGACTTAGCAGATTCCTTCCATCTCATGATATCACACTGGGGTTCTCAACCTATCTAGAAAGTTTTGAAGACCAAAGAATACCTGATCAAGAAATATCACCTAGAAATAAGGAAGATCAAGGAAGCATTGGAAATAATACAGCAGCAAATAATAGCTACATATTTTCCGTTATTGGTATAACAATATTCTCCTTTATTTAGCTATAGTTAAGATGATCACCAGATATGAAGCTTGAATTGCAAATTATAGGCAGAATCTCTAATTTCAATCCAATCAGAAACCTTTCTACCAATCCATCAGTGAGAGACTGCAGTGAATCAGTCAACATCTGACAAGGAAGAAACAGTACAGTTCTGAGTGCACGTATAGGATAACCTAAAGAAATACAGCAAAAATAAGTTTGGTTAAAGTAAGTGATAAAACTAAAAAAAAGAAGCTGAAATGAAAGAACTTGTAATAACAGTGGAAATTGTGGACAAAAGAGCAAGGAAGTTTAAGAACTGGTAAGCACCAGGTGAAGATGAACTGCATGGATTTTGGTTGAAACATCTAACTAGTCTACACTCACTCATTGCCAAACAGTTTAGCAATATAATGAAAGGAGGTAAAACTGAAGAGTGGCTAACACCTGGCAAAATAAATACCACACACAGATAATGATAATGAAAGATCTAGCAAAAGGGGCAGCACTAGGCAACTACAGACAAATTACCTGCTTATCAATGACTTTCAAATTGCTAATTGGTATGGTAGCTGAAAACAAGCTCTTTCCACCTGAACAGAAAGGAAACTGCCAACTAGTGGAAGAACAAAAGATTGATTCTTAATTGATAAGATTATTCTGGAAAACTAATGGAAAATGAAGACCAACTTGAATGTGGTTTGGATTGATTATAAGAAGGCATTTGACTCCCTATTATGTGATTGGATCAAGGGTCTTCAAACTTGACAAATTTAAGACTTGTGGACTTCCAACTCCCAGAATCCATGAGCTAACATGACTGGAGGAGGAATTCTGGGAGTTGAAGTCCACAAGTCTTAAAGCTGTCAAGTTTGAAGACCCCTGGATTGGATAATCAAATAGCTAGAATAACAGGAGTCAGTAGAAACATAAGAAGCTTTGTACAAGGATCAATAGCACAATGGAAGACATGGTTAACTGTGATAGATTGGGAGAAGTTAATATTAAGAGAGGAATCTTTCAAGGAGATTCACAATCACCACCGCTCTTTGTCATTGCATTGATTCCTCTGTCAACATTACTGAACAAATCAGGCAATGGTACCAAACATCAGAACTATCTGCCAGGCTATCTCATTTCCTTTACATGGATGATCTAAAGCAGGAGTCTGGGAGTTGAAGTCCACAAGTCTTAAAGTTGCCAAGGTTGGAGACCCCGATCTAAAGCTATATAGAGAAACACCATCTGAAATAGAATAATTGCTCAACACTATCTATATAGACAGCCAAGATATTGTAATGGAGTTTGGACTGGATAAATGATGCATGCTCACCATTAAAAGTGAGAAAATAGTGACAACTGAAGGAATCAATTCTATGGAAATAACATCAAAAGTCTGGATGAAGAAATATCTGGGTGTCCTTCAGACTGACAACATCCAGCATACTGAAGTCAAGAAAAAGTCAGAAACGACTATACCAAGACAGTGAAGAAAATCTTGAAGTCAAAACTCAGAAGAGAAAATATCATCAAGGCAATTAACACCTGGCAATTCCAGTCATTAATTAACAATTAGCAAGGCAATTTCAATTATCAGATACACAGCTGGAGCAGTGGATTGGACTCAAGCAGAACTAAAAGACCTGGATAGGAAGACCAGATAAGTAATAACAATGAATTATGCCCTTTATCTTTGCAGCAACATTGGCAGAGTCTACTTAGGAAGGAAAATAGATGAGTGTGGAATGTTGCAAGTTCATCAGATGGTTGAAAAAGAACAAAGAGTAAGGAAACTTCTTGAATGAGAAGTGAAACATCTTCAAAGAAAAACAAGGAAGTCCAGTTGCCTCTTGAAAAAGCACATTTGGGACAGATAAGTACCTGCCACATAACACCTCAGACTTAACAATTGTAAATAAGAGAAATAAATAAGTCTGGATAGTGAATGTGGCAATACCTGAGGACAGCAGAATAGTAGAGAAAGAACTGAAGAAGACAGCAAAATACAAAGACCTACACATATACTGCAACCAACTTTGGTCACCATACTACAAAAAAGATGTTGAGACTGTTCAGAGAAGAACAACTAAGATGATCAAAGGCCTGTAGACTAAAACATATGAAGAAAGGCTGCAGGATTTGGGTTTGGCTAGTCTAAAGAAAAGAAGAATTAGGGGCAACATGATAGCATTATTCCAGTATTTGAGCGGCTGCCATAAAAAAGAGGGGGTGAAATTATTCTCTAGAGCACCATAGGGCAGGACAAGAAACAATCAAATAGAGAAGCAACCTGGTATTAAGGAGAAACTTCCTAACAGTGAGGACAATTAACCAGTGGAACAGCTGGCTTTCAGAAATCATGGGCACTCCATCATTGGAGGTTTTTAAGAAGAGACTAAACAGTCACTTATCTAAAATAGTATAGGTTTTCCTGCCTGAGTAGGGGGCTGCACTAGAAGACCTCCAAGGTCCCTTTTAGCTTTATTCTATTTCTATTTCTATTATTTCTATTTCTATTATTTCTATTTTTATTTGTCTATTATTCTATTCTATTCATAAAATGATTGTGGCAAAAGAAAGAGAAGGTAGTACCAACTGTGATAGATGCCTTGTGTGCAACCTGAAAAGAAATGGAGCACCATTTTAACACCATCAGCATTGACAAAATCACCACCAGTCAATTGCACAAAGCAGCTGTATTTAGAACAGTTTATATCCTGCAATGGTACCTTTAACACCATCAAACATCCACATCTGTCTATTTCTTGTCCTTGGGAAAGACTCCCTAGGTAAATAAAAATTTAGAATTGGCTGACTGTGCAACAAACAATAATAATAGTAATAGTAACAACAACAACAACAACAAATATCACCTGGACATGCTTTAAAAATTATACAGAAGTGTTTCAGATACTGCATAAGAAAGCTTGTCTCTGATGTTCAGGAAACCAAACAAGTCTTTTGTTAGGTTTTTTGTGAAAAAAGGATTCACCACTTTCTTTAATGATTCAATTCATTGTGTGGAAGCTAGAATAAAGGCATCACTACTTTAGTGAATAGTAAATGTATGTTGCTGTGTTCTCTCTTGTATGAGATTTGAAGTACTTGTTTTGAATTATTTTCAAAATGCACAGAAACCTAAAAAATTAGCATTTATTTTAGCATAAGCCTTTGTACAATAAAATATATTCTAGGGACATATGAGTCAAAAGAAGTTCTCTCTGCTTTACTGTTGGTGATAACTGGAGTATTATTCTAGTCTGCGAGAATTTTCTAAATTGATAAAATTACTTTAACATAAATAAACATAAAATAGCGGAAAAGGAGCTTTCACTGGTAACTTTACATCAGTAAAGTCTGAAGAAATTCAATAAGAAAGAATAGAAACAGGTTATTTAGCAATATTTTAAAAGGAGGCTTTTAAAGGAAGTTACTCTGTTTGTGTGTGTGTGTGTGTTTTAACGGGAGTTATTTGAACATTCATAGGAAATAGAGGGATCAGACTATTGTTTGGCATAATTTGGCAGACTCAGGAATAATTCAGAAGTTAGTTTTCTATGCAAAAATTCTGTATTAGTGAAATTTACATAAAAATGATTTTTTCATTCTTAGCAAAAACAGATTTCTTTTGAAATTTACTTTAGCAATTTCTAGTGGATTAAGGGGACTCATAATTTTGATCAGCCTATGGCTAGCAGCAGTCTCTTAATTACCCTCTATGTACAATTAATGTGCTCTCCAAAAAGATGGATAAAGATGAGATTTAGGGGGAAGATTACATTAAGAGTTTCTTCACCAAGGGCCTGAAGACAGCTAGTTTTATACAGCTGGGCGTCAGAATTCAAAACTAAAACATCAAAATAGGAATGTGTAATGTGTTTCCAACAGAAAGCCATAAAGATGCTTCAGCATGGGAATGCATGTTGCACCAGATGGTGTCTTCTTAAAAGGGCTCCATAATTCCCTGGTTCACTATTCAATCCCAGCAAAGAGGATTAAGCAAGCCCTGATAATGTCCATATATCAGGGGTGTCAAGGCTGGGGGCCGGATCCAGCCTGCGGGGTGCTTAGATCTGCCCTGGGGGTTGCCCTGGAAATAGCAAAGGACTGGCCCGTGGTGCCTCTGCCAGTAAAAACAGAACTCGCGAGGGCTGCACTCGGGCCTTCCAAGCTCTGTTTTCACTGGCAGAGGGTGGCAGGAGGCTGTTGCAGCCGAAAACAGAGCTTGGGAGCCCATTTTCACTGGAAGAGCATTTGGGCCACCACAGATGCCGCCCAACACAAGTGACATGCTGGCCACACCCACCCTGGCCACACCCACCCAGCTCCCCAAGGTCAAACACAACCCTGATGCGACCCTCAATGAAATTGAGTTTGACACCCCTGCTGTATATTTATCCTCAAGTACTTTATTGAACCCCTTTGTATCTCCAATGCATATTTGCCTGGGATGGCATATCTACCTTGTGAGCCAAGAAAAATGCTGCCTCTTTAAGAAAGTGCTCAACTTAACATGCAGTTCTGAATCACCTGTTCTGTTTGGGATCCAAAACTTAATAAGTCCTGGGAGAAGTGGAGTTGATAAGATAAAACAGGCAGGGGAGATTTGCAGTATTTTAGCACTTGCATTGTTCTTGTTCCATTTGGGGGGTAATTTTGTACCAACTCCAATCTTTTTATCTGCATGCTTAGACATTTGTTTCTCAACTTTGGCAACTTTAAGATTCATTGACTCCAAAATGTATACTTTTGGCAAAGGTTGGCTCCAAGTAAAGTGTGAGTATGATCAGGGAATTAGATATACCTTGTAATAATTCATTAGTATCACCTGATGTGAAATGAACAAAGGGCAACATGACCAGAGAATTTTACTGGAAATCAATATCTATCTGATACCCAGGAAAATCTATTTTAAAAGGAGATGGATTTAATCTTTTGTGCTGATGAAAACAAAATTGTAGGTATTGATTTAAATAAGCCAAACCAACTGGACAGAAGGAATGATTTGTAATTCCTATCATCAGTGGACAGAGATGGGAATTTGTGGACAGAAAAAGAAAGGGGTGAACAAAAAGTGGGAAAAATTATGGAATCGTAATTGGATTGAAAAGTGAGTAGCATCAAATAATTTTATGAAATAGCTTTCAGGACAAATGTGTTTTTTTTAAGGAGTCTAAAAGAATTTTGAACCTCTTAGTCATTTCTAAATGATTTCTGGTTCATTAGACAGTATTATTTAATTTTTTGTCTTCATGATTAGACCTGTGTTTCTTAACTTGGCAACTTTAAGACACATGAAATCCAGCATGGATTTACCTTATTTCCTATTAAAATATTACTTGTTTAATAATAAATCTGGTTGCTTAATAATTTGTTTAGTAAAATTATTATCTCCCTAAATTATATTACATGTTCTTTCTTTCTACCTTACATTGGTTAGGATTGCACATTGTCTTAAGTTCTGCTGGTTCAAAATGAGCAATGATTTCAATGTGCTAAGCCAAAATTTAAAAACCTGCATTAAGGCTTAGTGAAATTTGTGAACTCAGCTTTTTGTATCAGATCAATAGTTTGCTTTTAGTTTATTTTAATTTCCTCCCTTCCTCCCTTCCTCCTTTCCTCCTTTCCTCCCTTTCTCCCTCCCTCCCTTCCACTGAGAGCATCTATCCTTCAAAATATTGAATTTCCAATTCCTTATTCAGAATTACAATGAGCAAGAGAATCTTCTGAGATTTATAGATCCCAATATATGGAGGACATGATACAAAGAAGAGCTAGGCCCTATTCAGAAGAGAGAGAGAAAAAAATGTCTCTCATATTCTCTTAATACATCAGGGGAAAGGAGGCTTTGATGTAGCACATGCTGACTAGTCCTGTCTGTGATATCAATGTCAACAGAGCTTTCATTACAGACATTTGTGAGGGATGAGACAGCAATATTTGGAATTGGCTCATTCATATCTCTCATACAATTATAAATCTTACAACTATTTTATGAGATGTATGCCAATCATATGTGGATAATTATTCAATATCATTACCAGCGCTTACTGAAACAGTATAACAATCTCACTTTTAATTTGCTTTTTTATGATAAAAATTATCATGGATTACTGTAAGATTTTTTAAAATAAATTGCACAGGTACAGTATATAAAATATTTGGGACTATATTTCCTATAAAATATCTCAAAATACATTGAATGTCTAAATGATAGAAATCTACTGAATCTAAATCATCATTGAACCTATAGGGTAAGAGTAATGTAATCAAAATAAATATAACCCCTAGATAGATGTGTGTCTTAAAAGGGATTCTGATGTTAATTCATCTTAGATATTTTTAAACAATGAATTATTGAGAAGGTTTTTCTTGCAGTCTAAGGTTATTTGAGGTTGTCTTGGTTGGTGGCATTAATGTACCAGGTTTTCAACTGGGATTTTAATATCCATCACTGGGTTTTTAACATCTATATCCATCTAGAATGTTTTTCTTAGTTATTATTATCCCCTGAGCTTGTTTAAGAGAGCTAGTGGGTGACAACTAAAATCTTGACAAGTTCTTGGCTCGATTTACAGTAAGGAAAGGATGACCTTCTCAGCTTTGAAACTGATAAATATATTTGGAGATTAATGAAGAAGCAATTAGATTTTGACTTGGATTCACATGAGTAATGGACACTATAGTATAAATCTAATTTTAAGATGGGAAAAATGTTTTATTGGAAGTCTTGGGCAAAGCAAGGGAACAAAACTGCAGGTAACAGCTATTTTAATAAATTTAGCTGAAATCATTTGCTTGGCATTATATATCAAGAAAATTAAAGTAATGACACAGCTGGGAATGTTACTTCTAAGTAAAAATCAACAATGAAGAAATTGAATCGCTCCAGGACTTTTTTCTTGGTTCTAAAATTAGCTATGTAGGAGCCATTGGATCCCAAATTAAATATAGAATATCACTTGGGTCCTCTGCGAATGATGATCATGGAGAAAATGTGGAAGAACAAGGAATTCAATCTTATTGCAAAGTACAAAACAACAAACACTATTGTTTTTTCAATAACTACCTATATTTTGAAAGTTGGATAGTTAAATAAAAGGAAAGAAGAAAATAGAATTCCAGGAATTATGACTCAGGAGGCACACCTTGAAAAGCAAAACTAATGAATAAAGAATGTTGATTTAGCAATAGCAATAGCACTTAGACTTATGTACCACTTCAGAGTGCTTTTACAGTCCTCTCTAAGTTGTTTACCTAGTCAGCATATTGCCCCCAACAATCTGGGTCCTCATTTTATTGACCTTGGAGGGATGGAAGGTTTAGTCTACTTTGTGTTGGTCAGAATCGAACTCCTGACAGTGAGCAGAGTCAGCCTACAATACTGCATTATAACCACTGCACCAACCTGGTTCTTTAGACTAAACTAATGTTTCTTATATTGACTATGTCATGCAATCAAATTTCTTAGAAAGATCTGTATGGTTGGAGTTATTAGAAATGAGGGAAGAAGAAGCCATGCTGGATAGATCATCCAAGAAATTATGGGTGCAAATCAAAAAAGTCAGAAAACTTGTAAAACATTGGAAAAAATGGTGAACACTAATCTATACATTCTCTGAAAGTTGGATATGACTGAACACTTGAAGACAGATATACAATTAAAGTTAACTTTCTTAAAACAATACAGCCCAAATGTGTTAGCAGCTTCAGAGGCACCTGGAATATTTAGATGATGAAGAGATCTGGAATAATGTTAGGTTTCCAAGTGATGAAATCCATTTAAAAAGAAAAGAACAAAGTCTATCTTCCAAGACAATTTCTTTTATTTAGGAAAGTATCAAATTGGCAAAGTCCGTGGTAATTCCGGATCTGACACAACCCGGAATTACCCCCAATATTAAAAGTTAGAAACAACCCCCAAAAGTCACATTCTCCAATAGAAGTAATTCAACGTTGCTTGATGTCATAAATCTCCATCTCAAGGGGCCTAAGCACAGACAGCTCATTTTCCCATGGGAAGAAGAATCACCTAGCCAAAACAACTCTCTCTATCTCTACTTCTCCCCGCTTAGGAATGTGGCAAGCCCAAAACCCTCCCCCTCCATGATTGCCACAGAGAAAGTAAGAAAAAGAATATATACTAAGCCTAACTAAAATGGCTACACATATGTCAATTTCGGGCTTGACAGATGCATTGCTTGAAGTAAATCAACATTTGTATAATAAACTAAAAAAAACATGATGAATGTTAATATTGACATACATATGATCATTGGAATACAGATTTAAATGTTCAGTTGTGGGAAATCAATGGGCCCAATTTTAAAGAAATATTTAATACACTTCTTATTACCTAGAGATGAGGTTAATTCATCAGAAAACTGAGGTGATGTAGTGGAACAGCAGGTTAATAACGTTGGACCTACCAGTCAGAAATGGTTTGCACTCTGGTGGTTTGAGGCCAGCCCCGCAAGATGGATGAGCTCCCACCGCTTAACCCCCATCTCCTGCCCACCCCAGCAGTTCAAAAGCATGCAATGTTGCAAGTAAATATAAGTATACCACTTTGGTGGGAAAAACGTAGCTGCATTCATGTATGTGATGAGTGGAAACCAATGCTGGACCTGCACAAAGCAATGCAATACAAGGAGAGGTGAGGTGAGACTGGTGGAGAGCCAGCAACCTGAGCACCACTAGTTAGCTGATGTAAGCTAGTTCTCCCCCTGCAGTGAACCAAAGATGGGCACACAAGCGCCTGTTAGACTGAACTAGCAATTTAGGCTGTCAAGCTTGTATTGTGTCTAGCATTTGCAGATTTCCCTGACATTGTATACCATATGCTAAGTAAATAAATTAGAAAACTTTAATTTTGTTTTTATTGGATTCTACCTTTTTTTTTTTAGAAAACACACACACAATTTTAATTAATGAATTTACTTTTTGCTGGTCTTGCAAAAAAAATTGAGGGATTGTTGAAACAGGGTTTGGGCATGTTTTGTATGGCTTCTATCTGTAATCTAGTTATTACATATGTTAATACAATATTGGGAAAAATGGTGCATAAAAATAACTGTGATGCTTAACTGCACTCCAAAAATACAGAATTAGACATTTTATGAAAAACTTCAAGTATATTAAGCCTGGTTAGACAAGTATTCATGAAACAATGTTTCAGATATCAAAAAATAGATTCAAGTGATGTGTTCTTTGTTGATATTTAAAAAGTCTTTACGCTGTAAAAATAAAAAGATGGATGAATATATTTCTATATGGTCTAGCTATCCATGGAGAAGGTAGATATGAGCAGTTAAGGAGGAATTTTACTCTTTTTTTACTTTTACTTTACTTTATTGTCATTGTACCTCGTACAACGAAAGCAAACACCATCTTTAGTGCACATCATGACCATGAAAATAAACACAAACACACGTCCTTCACACTCCACACATTGAACCGAAACCCCCAACACCACACCAACACTGCACTATACAGCAGAATTCAAAAGAGCTACTGCCCTGGGATAGAAACTGTTTTTCAGCCTATTTGTCCTTTTTTTTATTATTCTGTACCATCTGCCAGATGGTAATAGTTCAAAAAAAGGGGTTCCCAGGATGAGATGGATCTTTGAGAATGTTTTGAACTTTCTTAAGGCAGCGGGAGCTATAAAGCTCTTCCAAAGAGGGGAGAGGGCAACCAATGATCCTCTGGGCAATGACATTAACCCTCTGGAGTGCTGTCCTATCTGCCACTGTGCAATTGGCAAACCATACAGAGGTGTAGTAAGTTAAGATACTCTCTATGGTGCAGCGGTAGAAGATTACCAGCAGTTTTTCATTGAGTTGTTGTTTTCTGAGAAGTCTCAGGTAGTATAATCTCTACTGGGCCCATTTGACCAGTGCTGCAATTTGAGGACCCCAGATCAGGTCCTCTTTTATGGTAACACCCAGAAACTTAAAACTGGCCACTTGCTTTGATAAGCAAGGGCTGGATGTCTGATCTGTTCCTTCTATAGTCCACTATAAGCTCCTTGGTCTTATTGGTGTTGAGGACCAAGTTATTGTCTCCACACCACAAAAGCAACTGGTCCACCTCATCTTGGTAGGCAGACTCATCCCCCCTGGAGAGGAGTCCCACCACTTTTGTATCATCTGCAAATTTAGTAATAGTATTACTAGCATGAGTGGGAATGCAGTCATGCACATAAAGAGTATACAGTAAGGTGTACCAGTGTTAAGAATAAGGGCTGAAGAGATATGATTATCTAATCTGACCCTCTGTGAGTGGCCAAACAGGAAATCCATAATCCAAAGGCAGATTGAATGAGAAAGTCCAAAGTCCAGAAGTTTAGACACTAGTCTACGTGGAAGAATTGTGCTAAATGCAGAACTAAAATTTACAAAAAGCATCCAAACTTGAACAAGGGATTATCCAATCCAGAAATTGAAAGAAGCATGAGAAATAAACTGAAAATAATATCATTTTAATTTTGTTTAACATAAGATGAGGCAGACTTCATTATTATATTCAGCAACAAAAAATAACATTGCTGGAATCCTTGTGGGATCTGTTTTTTGACCTCACTTACCTCAAAGGGCAGACCTATGGTGTTTGTGTGTGTGTGTGAATGTATCTTTTGTAAGTTCATCTTTAACATTCATAGACACCCATCCCACTGTTGAATCCATTTAATCTTTGTTAAATTTCACTAGTAAAAAAAGAACCTCTCATATACACAAAGAGAATGAATGTTTCTGAAAAGCCCATCCCCACACAGGTAGTCCTTGATTTACAATTTGAAGTTACAATGGCACTGAAAAAAGTGACTTATGACCATTTTTCACACTTGTGACCATTGCAGCATCCCTATAGTCATGTGATCAAATTTGGAGGCTTGGCAACTGGCAAGTATTCATGACAGTTGCAGTGTCCTGAGGTGATCACCTTCGCAAAACTCTGACAAGAAAAGTCAATGGAGAAACCAAATTCAGTTAACAAGTATGTTACTAATTTAACAATAGTGGCAAGAAAGGTCATAAAATGGGGCAAAACTCATTTAACGACTGTCTTGGGAAATTTTGGGTTCAGTGGTAGTTGTAAGTCAAGGAGTACCTTACATAGGCAGAATAGCTTTTGCCCATGTAAGACAATCGCTGATTAGCAAGCCTGATGCCTGGGCTGTGATTAATTTCTCCTCACAGGTTTTAAAGGATTTCTTTGTAACAAGGCTAATGTTAATCTTTGGCTCACGGTAATCAGTTATCCTTTGCTTTATAATTAGAATCCAAGAGCAAACGGCACTTTCACTTTTCATTTGCGTGCTCACCTTTTTGACTAAGAATCACCTGCATCTGGGCGCCAGCCAGTTGACAGCTTTCAAGAGAGCAAGCACAAAATCATTACCTAAATGTTAATGTATTCGCTGAATTGGTTCCATCTTTGATAACTATTATGTATCACTCGCAAGGAAGAAAAGGAGCTTGTTAAAAGATGCTCTCCTTATAACTAGGATTGACTTTTTGATGGAATTTGATTTTGTTTTCTTTTTTGTCCACCATTCTGGCAATTCTCATCAGTAAAACCAGACTGTATCCATATCACAAAAAAAGATTTCCCTCTTGTGTACCTTTCTGTAGTTGTCAAATATTCTCCAAATCTTTAGAGCTGCAGTTGATGCTTAAATTATTTTGACCCTCATCAGAGGCTACTTAGAATACAGGAGCTATTCGTTTATATACACATACAGATATCTCTGCATCCCATATCCCATCCCTTATTATAAACAAATCCATCAACTTTTTAATCACCATATGTGTGTGTGTGTGTATGTGCAGGGGATATGGAATGCAGAGATATCTGTTTAACCTTATAGAGGCTGAAGAGTTATAAATTTGTTTATATTTGTTATACTGAAGTGATTTCTTTATATATGTCTTGTCCTTTTGTCTTTTATATCTTTCCTTTTTCTTCTTTCCTTTCTTTCTTGCACTTTTTAACCTTTCTTTCCATTCTTTCTTCTTTCTTTAAGTTTAATTGGTATTAGTTTTTATTATTGTGATTAAAATTCTTAATAAAAATTAAAAAAAAACAAAGCAGGTTTGTAACCTTGCCTCCCAATACTGATGAAATTTCCATCATACATTTTTATTAATCCTAAAAAGTAAGTTTGGCATCAATGGAACCTCAAATGATATTTTGTGGACAGCAGCAACATGGAGGAAAGAAAAGAGTTCTGAAATCTCCCATTTTTCATTTAAAAAAAGAATAAATGATCCTGATTTTTTTAAAGAAAAAAAACCCACTATTCTTTCTATGAGCTTTCCTAAATTAAATACTGTCCTTTTCATTATAATTGAAACTTAAATACCTTTAAAAGTTAAAAAAAACACCCTTGTATTACTAGAGTTATAATCTATGCCTGTATTTTGCTGACTTGGAATTATTTTTTTCATGTTGCTGAACTCCTCACACTAGTAAATGGTATTTTTAGGCACAACACATGGTAATTGAATTGTGATATTGAACTGTTATACTTTATACAGTCAGATGCAGCCTAATGTATTTAATAAGTAACACATTTTTAATTCCCACTGCCCAGTGCTGTTAAATATGTACCTTTCAAAGTGTGACAAAAGGCTGATTCTGTTATTAATTACATTCATGCTAATCAAAATAAATCTCAGTAAAATTAAACAGCTATCCAAACAGAATCCATCTAAAATATAGCTGTTTCACCTTAGAAGCAGCTTTGATTTCTTCAGGACTTTGAAGAAAACTGTAGCCATATTTAAGGAAGGAGCCTCTACCTCTGGCTCTGGTTTAGTACTTTTCATAAACTATTTCACAAAGAAGAAGTGATCAACTTATTTTCCAAAGCACCAGAGCCCAGGACAAAAACAGTAGATGGAAATTAATCAAGGAGAGAAGCAACCTGGAATTAAGGAGAAATTTCCTAACAGTGAGAACTATGAACCAGTGGAGCAGTTTGCCCTCAGAAGTTGTGGGTGCTCCATCACTGGAGGCTTTTAAGAAGAAGCTGGACAGCCAATTGCCTGCCATGGTATATGATCTTCTGCTTGAGTAGAGAGTTTGATTAGAAGCTCTCCAAGGTCCCTTCCAACTTTATTCTGAATTGCTATTTTGTTTCAGAGTGTGGAAAGGTAGGACTGTTAGAATGCTAGGGAAAAAAATTCCTAACAGCAAGAGCTATCTGACAGTAAACCAATTACTGTCTTTCATCTGAATCATCCTTTCTTTCCTCTTCTTGCTAATTTTACTGTTCAGGGCAGCCAGCTGTCAGCCTCTTCAGTGGTGCAAGGTTTGGGAGATGCTATTTAGAAGAACATTTCTTTAAAGCCGTTAATAAAAAAACCACTCTAACTTTCACCTTCTGAGTATCAAAAGAGTCTTTTTATGTTATACTGTTGAGATGGCTAAGAAGTTAGTCCTTGTTTGGAAGGTGTGTCAACCTGGTCTACTGAAGTGTAGTTTGTTGACAAGTCTTTCTGACTCTGCTCTCCAGCTTCTGGTTCAGGCCCAGAAAGTCAGGAACAATGTGGTCCTAGAATTTTGATCCCTCCCTATCTTTCCTTTCCACCAATCCTTACGTTGACTAGATGGACCTTCATTTCTGTAACTGGAACATCAAAATTTCCTAATAGGGCACAATGAAAAGTCTTTGATGAAACATTGGATAAATCACTTTCTGAGTAGAATAGAATAGAATAGGAATAGAATAGGAATAGGAATAGCATAGCATAGCATAGCATAGCATAAAATGAGTAGAATAGACTTAGACTCAGAGTAACTTTATCATCACTTTGAATGTAGATTAATTGGCATGCATCAAAATGAAAATTTGTTGAATATAGCTGTCAAAGGGTCTCCACCTCTAATATACACTACATAAACATGACAAAAATAAATAAATATTATAGAATAATGTAGAATAAAATAAGTAGAATAGAATAGAACAGAACAGAATAGCTATGGTAATCAGCTTTCAACTAAGGAAGACATTAAATGTATATGTGCTAGGGTTTTTTAAAGATACTTTTTTGTTAATTCTTTTTTATTGTGTTTTTATTTTGTTTTTGTTTTTTAAAAATATTTTGGTGTTTTGTATTTTAATCTTCCTTAAACAAACTAAAAATTTTCTGGAAAAAAAATGTTAAAGTACAAAAGAAAGATGAGAAGTACCTTCTCTTACAGGGTTTGGTGGGCTGAAAGTTGGGTTTCCATTCCATCACCTTCTGTTAACTCACTGTAGCCAATCAGGGGACAAATCTGCAGACGTTGGGAGGCTAAGGTTGGATTGCTAACATATATGCCACTGCATTGTCTCACCACTTGCCAAAGATCCAGGTAAGGCATGCACCCCGGAGAATAGCTAATCATCAATGGGTGTAATAGACTCTCGGAGCCTAAGAAAGAAGGCAGCTGTTTCCAAATATTACAGTTTGGGAATTTATATACATTCCTAGTTTCATAGGAAAATGGGTAGCTACATTCCCATTTCATTAACAGATTTGATTAGATGGAAAATCAGGGAATGTTTGTCCTAATGAATGTGGGGAAAAATAGCATATATCCCACTGCTAGTTTTTCTGTCACCTAACCCTTTCAAAAAGTCCATTTAATAAGAACTTAGTGAAAATCTAATCTTATTGGTGAAATCTAATCTTATTGGTGAAATCTAATCTTATTGGTGAGGTGATTTAGGCATGATGCCTCCAGAATACAAGACTGGATTGGCTGTTCTCTAAAGATCGGCTTCAGGATTCTCTCACTTTATCTTTACAGAATAAACCTCAATTTATTGGCTTTTTGGGAGGCTTTGAATATAATGCACAATATTTTAGTTTGGACTTTATACCTCCAAATACAGGTAGTCCTCTACTTACAACCACAATTAAATTATTAAATGAGTTTTGCCCCAAGACAGTTATTAAATGAGTTTTGCCCCGTTTTATCTTTTTTTTTAAACCACAATTGTTAAGTGAATCACTGCCATTGATAAGTTAATAACATGGCGGTTGACTTCCCATTGACTTTGCTTGTCAGATTGCAAAAGGTGATCACATGACCCCAGGACATTGCAGCCCATCATAAGCACATGCCAGTTGCCAAGCACCTCAATTTGGATCATGTGACCATGGGAATGCTGCAACAATCATAAACGTGAGAAACGGTCATAAGTCGCTTTTTTCAGTGCCATTGTAACTTTGAACAGTCACTAAATGAATGGCTATAAATCAAGGATTGCCTGTAATGAACAAAATCCATTGTTTCCAAAACAGTCCAGACATTTGACAGAATTTGCAACAGTATACAGCATATAGATATACAGCATACACATATTTTTAGAATTATCTTGAGGATAATTGCATTTTTATTTATTATAGAGCCTTGGTGGTGCAGGCTGTTAAACACCTAGCACTTAGTTCCAGCTGCCTGCAATTAGTGCAGGCTCGAATCCCACCAGGCTCAAGGTTGACTCAGCCTTCCATTCTCCCAGGGTAGGTAAATTGAGGACCCAAGATTGTTGGGGGCAATAAGTTGACTTTGTAAAAATGCCGCTTAGTAATAAGCAGGCATATACAATGGAATGAAGGCTATTGCTAAGCGCATTGGGTTGTGCTCCAAAAATTGTAAGCTGCCCTGAGTCTCCAGAGAAGGGCGGCATATAAATATGAATAAAAAGAAAAATTATTACCACGCATTTTCCCAAGAACCTCAGGAAACCATCCCATTTTATCTTCAGAAAAATCAAGCACTCCTACTTTAAGTGTTAATGACTTGAATTAGTATTGTGTGAATTATTCCATGTTCTTGCTAAAGAAACATTTACATTTATCACTGTATGTTTATTTCCTATAACACCGGCAACTGTTAGGTGTAACAGTTCTGGGAATATCAGAACATGAGATATATATTGCAATATATAACTTGTTCAACCATGTCCATTTTTTGTAAACCACAGTTTTCCAGGCCACCTTTTTTTTCCAGAAATGGTTTGCTATTGCTTTCTTTGTAGGACTGAGATGAAGTGACTGACCCAATGTCATCCAGCTGGCTATGTGCCCAAGGTTAGACTAGAACTCATGATCTCCTGATTTCTAACCTGATGCCTTAACTGCTACACCAAACTGGCTCTCTATTGCAGTATATAAAAGTAAAGGTTCTCTTCTGTCTAAACATGTCTGACTCTAGAGCAGGGACGTCAAACTGGCAGCCCATGGGCCGGATGCATCACATGCAGGCCATGCCCACCCCAGCTCCACAAAGGGGAAAAACATCGTGATGTGTCACATGACGGCAACATGATGACGTGAGTTTGACCCTTGTGCTGTAGAGGATGGTGCTCATCTACGTTTCCTAGCTGAGGGAGCTGGCCTTGCCTGAAGATGCTTCTGCAATCATGTGGCCAGCATGACAATGCAGAACACAGTTACATTCCCACAGAGGTGGTACCTATTTATCTACTCACATTTACATGTTTTCGAGCTGCTAGGTGGTCAGGAGCTCACCACATCACAGGGCACTTAGGCCTTGAACCTGGGCAATCAGCTTTCCAGATGACAAGTCTCGGCTATTCTTCCAACGTCCTGATCATGAAATGAGCAATCACCACAAGTATTTTCAAGAACAGTAGATTCCTCTTTAACCCGAAAAACGGGTAACAGCAAGCAAAAAAGGGTTTAAAGTCAACTTAAGTTGCAATGTACAATAGCACAGTATTTATCGTTGCGTTTTGAGCGTTTACACCATATAAGGCTAATTAGTCCCCAACCGTTGCTGCTACCTAACATCCGGCAATGTTTATTCACTAACCCACACCCGCTTGCCCCATGCCCACTCACCTCGTCGCATCATCCCAAATTGCCCATCATCCCAAAGTGCCCATTGGACCCATTACATTCCCCATGTTATTTCACCCGTGTCATGTCATCCCACTCCCCACCGAGTCCTCTATCCCCTTTCCGCTCTTTCATGGGGCATTCAGAGCTGCAGCAAAGGAAGCTGACGTCATCTGCTTGGTCCCGTTTGTTGTGAGGTTTGATCATGGTCTATCAACCCCTGCCGCCGCTGCCTATAGTCCTCAACCAGTCAGCTTATTGGAACAGCTGGGGCTACTCGATCCGTCTCTACATCGCTGAGGTTGTCACGGCTCCACATAGCACATTTGCAGAGTCGTGACAACAAGCTCATCATCTTCAACTGCTGAGCTATTGTGCCCTTCTATTGCAATATATAGTATGCAAACAAATCTTGTAAAATATAGTTTGATAATTATAGCCCACAACTAATCATTTGTGAAGAAGATGTGATTTTTCACTGTTTCGGTATTATCTGAAGCACCAATGGCTCCCCACCTGTGCCATACTATATTTCATGATATATGACCAATAGATCAAGCTTACTCTTGGCATTCAAACCATTTCCAAGAAATATTATTTGGTGATTGTTTTATTTAAAACTGCAAGATATATTTGCCTTTCTGCTAGGGGAGTATTAATCTCCAGAGCACAGCTATTGAGATCTAGTTACACATCACTTCCTCCCCCCCACCCCAGAGAATGGAAAGGTTGGTTTGGCAGAAGTCGCCAGCAACTAATGGATAAAACAGAGAAAAAGCCATAACTCTTTCTCTTTGTTCAAATGGGAGTGCCATCCATCATGTGATGTGATAATTCACCCTCTCAACTACACCACAATTGGGTCTGCTATAAATGCATCTTGTCTCTAAAAGCTTTTATAGCTCAACAAATATACTTCACAGTCATCCAGTGGTTAACTTAAACTGTACAAGGGCAGAAAAGTAAATAAAAGGAGGATGTTGGGATTGTGAGTAAAGGCAACTGATGGGACACAGTTAGCAGAAGTCATGGTCAGAACAATTCTTCCTATTCTATTAATGTGTGGTAAGGCATACACACTCTTTATGGCCTAAGGCAGTCTTTTTCAAACTTGGCAACTTTAAGATGTATGGACTTCAGCTCTCAAATTCCCCAGCCAGCCATGGGTCCATACATCTTAAATTTGCCAAGGTGGAGAAACACTGGTCTAAGACAAGGAAGGTCAAAATTCCTAAACAAATAGTAACTAACAAAAGTTTCCCTATAACAGCATTGTTGTTCTTTTCTATTCAGCAACTCAAGATCAATTCACTGTGAAACAGCTGAACTAAAATTCATTCATTTAACCTTTTGCTTAATTCAATTTATTTTAGTATATTTTTTTGTATACTTCTTGTGTTCTTTAACTTATTTTGGTCACACTCAAAGGTATTTTGTTGTGGGTTGGATTTGCAACCCCATATGAGTACTGAAATAGGCCATTTTGCAAATTGCCTGCCATTGGATCATAAACCAACACAACCAAGCACAATAGTTGAAACTAAAGAAATATAGCAGATAACAGATAAGAGATAATCAGAGTTGAAAGGCACCTTGTAGGTCATCTAGTCCACCCCCCCCGCCCAAGCAGGAGATCCTACACCGTTTCTGACAAATGGCAGCCCAATCTCTTCTTGAAAGTCTCAAGTGATGGCGCTCCCACTGTTAAGTTTGCATGAAGAGTCAGACGCGGAGTGCTTCAGTGAAGAGTTTATTAGTGACTACAGCTCATAACAGACCCAATTTGGCTGGGCTGCGACTGCTACTTATAGCCAGCAGCCACAGTTGCCAGCCAATCAGAGTGCAGGATTTTCCCGCACTTTTTAAACCAATCATTTCTGACATTTTACAAGAACAGTTCAAACTAAACCAATGACATTCAAACCTGCATACATAACACCCCTCCCCACTAGGTTCAGTCCATACTCAAACCCCAACCTATCTAATGTATTCTTTTAAATAGGTGGGGCTCTTACGTGTACATTGAGACCTTTGTGGTTCAGAAGTTTCAATGTTCTCACCCAGTGAGAGAGGAAATGTGTCTGTTGACATTTCCCTACTCAGGCTTCCAGTGGAAGAAGACCCTGTTTGATTGTGACAATCTGGTTTCTCCTCCCAACCCATCTCCAACCCAATGTCAGCACCCAAGTCAGGTAGTGATGTACAGTCTTCCACTTGTAAGGATGGATTTTGGCATTGTGACAGGTTTTGGGATGGCTTTTTTTTTTTTTTAATTACATTTATATGCCGCCCTTCTCTGAAGACTCAGGGGACAAACCAATGTGCTCAGCAATACCTTCATTCCATTGTATATGCCTGCTTATTACTCATTTTTACAAGTCACTAATTGCCCCAACAATCTTGGGTCCTCAATTTACCTACCCAGAGAGGATGGAAGGCTGAGTCAACCTTGAGCCTGGTGGGTTCAGCCTGTAATTGTAGACAGCTGGATCTTAAGAGCAGGCATTTACAGCCTGAGCCACCAAAGCTCAGTGGGATGGTTCCTGTCGTAATGGCTCATTACACATGGGGTTGATTCTTGCTTCCTGATTATCCTCATGCTCCTCCCCTTCCCCCCTAGAAAAGGCATTAGGTATGGGAACTAGAGAGGAACAATTGCGATGTTCCTGAGGTAATCTGGATCTAAGCTGATCAATGTGCCTGCTCCAGAGGACTCCATCCTCTGTTTGCACCCTGTAAGAACGTGGGCCTGTGATTTGAGTTATTTCAGCAGGAACCCATGAAGGTTCACCCATAAGGTTCTTAGCATAAACAGAATCACCCACACTGAATGTGCGAACTTTGCTAGTGGAATCAAGTGGTGCGTTGGGTGCGTAAGTGGGATGAAGGCGGTCAAGGGAAGACCTAAGTTTCCTACCCATCAACAACTCTGCTGGGGATAAGTTAGTTGATGGGTTAGGAGTGATGTGCTGAACACTAAGAAGTTTTTCAACTTTCTCAGTGATGTCCCCAGGGCCCAATTGCTGAAGCTTTTCCTTGGTAAAATGTACCATTCAGTCCGCCGTTAGCCAAAGGGTGCCCAGGGGCAGTCAGGGCATGTCTGATACCCTGTTGTGCTAGGATTCAAAAAGGTTGGATGTAAATTGAGGGCCATTGTCAGAGACAAGAACATCAGGTAACCCGTGGGTTACAAAAGCTTTTAAGCTGCTTGATGACAGCATCAGTTGTGGTGGATGCCATAGGATTGACCTCTAGCCATTTGGAATATGCATCTACTATAATAAGGAAGGTGTGCCCTCTGGTAGGGCCAGCAAAATCAATGTGAATCCTAGACCATGGGCCCCTAGGACATTCCCATTCCTGTGTGGGGGTGAGAGGTGGTGCAGGCCTGACTACCTGACAGTTGGGACAAGATGCAGCCCAGTTTTCAACCATTTTGTCAATACCTGGCCACCATACATAGCTCCTGGCCAATCCCTTCATCCTTTCAATCCCAGGATGACCCTCATGTAACATTTCCAAAACCTCTCTTTGCAGTTTTGCAGGAATAACCACCCTGTTACCCCACAAAATACATCCTCTTAATACAGATAATTCAGTTTGCCTGGAGTTAAAAGGTTGGGCAAGGTGAGGTAGATCTTGAAGAGGCCAACCTTTCTTAATCCACCCTATAACAGGAGCCAACACAGTGTCTTTGGCAGTCTCTCTGGCAATTTCAGCAGCGTGTACTGGAAGCTTGGCAACAGTTTCTAGGAAGAAGGTGTGCACCTCAGGTTCAAAATCCTCAGTGGAAGTGGGCAGCGACTCAAAGCATCAGCATGGCCAATGTCTTTGCCAGGCTTGTGGATGAGGCCTCCCATTCAGTGTTGCTCATGTGATTGATGCCAGTCACCTCGATGCCTAATGGATTGAACCAGATTCTCACTGACCCATCAGTCTTGACTGGTGTGACTATGGGTGTCTCCCACCTGGAGTGGTCAGTGGGCTCTAAAACTCCTTGAGCTATTAGTTTATCTAATTGTGCATCAATTTTTTCCTTTAAGGCAAATGGGACCCTTCTGGGCTTTAAGCGAATTGGTGGCACCTTGGGATCTAGATTGAAAGTGATAGGGGTCCCCATATACTTGCCCAATCCGTCGCTGAAGACCTCTGGAAACTCAGACTTCAAGGCCTCCTCCCATTCAGTGTTACTCACGTGATTGATGCCAGTCACCTCGATGCCTAATGGATTGAACCACTCAAGTCCCAGCAAGCTTGGGCGATCCTTGTCCACGATGGTCAGGGGCAAGCGTTTGGTGTGGCCTTTGAACTTTACATTGAATTCTCTTGTTCCAACTACTGGAATCTTGTTCCCTTGGTAGTCTTTAAGAGTCAGTGCTTGCTTCTGGAAATGCTTCTTCTGAATGTTGGGAAGTAGCCTGTGAATAGTGTCCCATGACACCATAGATAAATAGGAGCCTGAGTCCACTTCCATTTGCCACTTCAATTAGTACCTTTACATGTACTTTTCTGCTTCTTAAGGGTGAAGAATGACCAATGGTGACTGTTTGACGAGTTTCATTCTTCCCATTTGCTTCTGAGTTGCGCCCCATTTTCTCACTGAAGTTGTTGGGCTTGAAATCTTTATCAGGAAACTTTCTTCTGTGTGGAGGAGTTCTGGATGATTTGCAGACTCTTGCTAGGTGACCTCTTTTTTCACAACGGAGACAGATGGTATCAAGAAACTTGCATTCAGTGTGGGGGTGGCTTCCCCCACAACCTCTGCAGTAAAAATCTTGCCTCTTTCTCCCCGGGTCTTTCTTTTTCCTCTCCATTCTGAGTATAAATTCCTTCCTCCACCTCACTACAGTCTGACTCAGAATTTATTTGCTCGCAATGAGTTGTTGTGGACTTTTCCACATCTGGATGGCTGGAGGCCTTGTTAATTTTCTTCATGGCTGCTGCTGAGGACTTGGTGGCTTCTGCCGAAGAGGCCTCTTCTATTGCTTCCCTTAGCGTGATCTTAGGTCTCATTAATAATTTGCTCTGTAATACCTTATCTTTAAGGCCTAGAACAAATCGATCGCGCATGGCCTCTTCTAAGTTGTTAAATTCACATGCACCCCCAATGTCCCTTAAACTTGCCATGAAGTCATTTACGTTTTCGCTTTCCCCTTGATCGCGATGGTAAAACTCGTGTCTCTTAATGAGGCACGATACTTGTGGCGCATAATGGGCTCTTAACAGCTTTTCTAAGTCGGGCCATTGCATTACCTTCACGTCTGTAGCTCCCGCCAATGCCTTCGCCATCTTGAAAACTGCCGGACCGCAGTGCGTGAGAAAGACCGCCCTCTTCCGCTTCTCAGAAATGTCGGCGAGATCGTTTCCCTCCAAATACATTTGGAAATGATCCGCATACAAGTCCCATTCTTCTGCCGTCGGATCGAACGGGGCTGGGGGGGGTGTTCAGCACAGCCATCTCTCTCAGCTTGTTTTCCGCGTCGTCTTCTCTTCAGGAAGGATCCCACCTTTGTCGCCAGTGTTAAGTTTGCATGAAGAGTCAGACGCAGAGTGCTTCAGTGAAGAGTTTATTAGTGACTACAGCTCATAACAGACCCAATTTGGCTGGGCTGCGACTGCTACTTATAGCCAGCAGCCGCAGTTGCCAGCCAATCAGAGTGCAAGATTTTCCCGCACTTTTTAAACCAATCATTTCTGACATTTTACAAGAACAGTTCAAACTAAACCAATGACATTCAAACCTTCATACATAACACGCATGACTTCTGAGGGCAAGCTGTTCCATTGGTTGATTGTTCTCACTGTCAGAAAGTTTCTCCTTATTTCCAGGTTAAATCTCTCCTTGTTCTGTTTCCATCCATTATTCCTTGTCTGGCCTACAGGCGCTTTAGAAAATAAATTGACCCCTTCCTCTCTGTGGCCCCTCAAATACTGGAAAACTGCTATCATGTCTCTTCTGGTCCTCTTCACTAGACTAGCCAAGCCCAGTTCCTGTAACTGTTCTTCATATGTTTTAGTCTCCGGTCCCCTAATCATCCTGGTTGCTCTTCTCTGTACTTTTTCTAGAGTCCCAACATCTTTTTTATAATGTGGTGAACAAAACTGGATGCAGTACTCTAGGTGTGGTCTTACTAAGGCTTTATAGAGTGGTATTAGTACCTTCCTTGATCTGGATTGTATCCCTCTGTTAATGCAACTTAGCAAATAGCAAATTGCTCCATGCAATCACTAGGACTTCAGCTGATCTCATTCAGTGGACTGTCCAACCATATTTCTGAACTCTCTTTTCCCACCCTGCATATAATAGCCCCCTTCCCAAATGTTCAGTGGCAAAGTCTGCTTAGTCCTACCACAGTATAAGAGCCTGATTAAGGGATCTAATTAAGGATAGAGCTAATCACATTATGGCAAATACATTTGTAAGGTTTTTGTTTGATTGCTTGTGGATAGGATAATACAAATTGGGAACATATCATGCTGGATAAAGAGTTGCAACTGTGCTCCAGTGCAATTTCAAAGAAAATTATTTCTCCAAACTGTAGGAAGGCTTGATTGATGATGTGCTATCAAGTCGATAAAAACAACTTTCATGAATTAAAAAAAAAAGCATGAATTGGGGGCAGTGGGGGCAAGTGAGAACACATGCATCATGATCTCATGATAGCATGACTTACATACTTTAGCATGACTTACGTACTTGCACCATAAGTCAGGGTGCAAGCCTATAAGGGTAGGATTGCACCATGACATCACCATGCATATATTTTGATTTGCTGCAGGTCTGTGTCGGAAGCCTTAGCTAACCGTAAGCTGCATTTAGACCCACAAGTTCTTCCAAGAAATAACTATTTCTGTCCCAAAGATAGTTTTGCTCATCCTAATGGGAGTAGGTATAAACAACAACAACAACACCAACATGTAATAGGATTAGAAATATCCCAATGGTTATTCTGGGGAAGGCAATTCCCTTCTGATGTAAATGAGATGTCAAGAAAAGATGACCAAAGGCAGAACCAAACCTGTTTTTTTTTAGAAACAGGCAAAAGAAGAATTCTTCCTTTTCTTACCTTGAGGTTCTCAAGCAGTTGAAAGGCTTGTTTGAGACTGATATTATACAGTGACAGATCAACAATGAAGCCCACAATAATAAATCCATCCATAAAGGAAAAGAAACATTTTCCTCAGAGATTAAAGAAAATAAAATGCTAGAGCTCTGAGGTTTATCCTACACATAACAGCACCTCATTTTAAAATGAAAAAAATCAGGCTTCCAGCTACAGATGCCAACTGCAGAGATCCCAGTATGAGCATATGTATATATACAAGTAGTCCTTGACTGACTGACTGACTGACTTTCTTTCTTTCTTTCTTTCTTTCTTTCTTTCTTTCTTTCTTTCTTTCTTTCTTTCTTTCTCTCTCTCTCTCTCTCTCTCTCTCTCTCTCTCTCTCTCTCTCTTTCTTTCTTTCTTCGTGAGATTTATATTGCTGCCTATTTGCACATGGCAACTCGAGGCAGCTTACAAGAATCTGAAAACATCATATAAAAAAACCCAATAAAACTAATAAAAGAGAGAATCATATAATAAATTAATAAAATAATATAATAAAATAACCCCTCTCACCCCAGCAACAACACATCATACAAGCCATGTAAGGGGCAATTAACCCCAGAGTTATGGTTCTGCCAGTTATTAAGCAGGTCACCAAGTCACCAAGTCACCCAATTTTGTGACCCTTTTTTGGGGCTATTGTTAAGTGAATCACTGCAGTTGTTAAGCAAATGCAGAGCTTTTTAAGTGAACTGTCTACTATTGACCTCACCCCTTTCCGAAGAGGTCTGTAGGGGACATGCATAAGTGCACCAACGTGCCTACCATCCCTGTCCTATTGTTTCTTTTATTTTTCTTATATGTATTCATTTCATGTATTCACAACTATGTTTATCCTTGTAAGCGATTGACAAAATAAATAAATAAATAAATAAATCCATCAGGGTGTTTTCCAGCAAAAAGGATCATAAGTCATGGTCACATGACACACTGCAGTGGGATACTGCAAACAGCTGTAAATCTGGGCATCCAAAGTCCAATCATGTGACCCACAGAAGGGGACGGCTGTTCAGAACTTTGAATCTGGGTCATGAGTAGCCCTGGGGAGGTCAGTCATTTATTTGAACAGTCAGTAAGTTGAGGAGTATCTGTATGTATCATAACAAAGGGTTTGATCCAAGCGATATCTTGGAGCTTTGGCTAAGTGCTTCTTTTATGCTTTTGACAATTTGTACTTACAGTTAGTCACCATGTGACCCAATGCATGCTTATCCAGAAGGTGTTTCATTACATCTAACAGAATATAGTGATTGCTTCTCAGTCACTCGGTCACTTCTGATTCTTTGCGACTTGAGGGACATCAAGTATCTATAAGTATATGACTCACTGAAATCTTGATTCATCTCACCACTCTGGATTCTCCTCACCTCTTTTTTTCCAGATTGCCTTTGATTCCCCCCCTACCCCCAAGCATCAGAACTTCTTCCAATGACTCTTGCGTTCTCATTATGTGTTCAAAGTAGTTAAGCTTTGTGTTTATTTTTAGTACCTCCATTGAATAGTCCAGGTTATTTCATTTAACGTTGAATTATTTTTTTTTCTTTCAGGCCAAGATATTTTCAACTATTTTTTCCAGCACAGCTGTCCAGAGGCATTCATATGTCTCCATTCAGTCTTTCTGATCCAAAGTTTTTACAGTTTACAACTGGAAAAAGTTTTTACAAAGTGGAAGGCCTTACAAATATCTACTATGAAAGACTAGATAGTGAAGCTGATGGAATTGGGGAGATGGTGAAACTGATAGCTTTGATTAAAGAAAATACATCGATCAATTTTGTTTCTGCATCAAAGCCAATTTTTGGATTTTTTGTGAGAAACTGAAAGAAATGAAACTTTGATTTTGGGGGCTGATGAATAAAATTATGTGGGATTATATAAATAATGTAACATATTGTTAACTTTAGGATAAAAATTGGATGTATTTTTTAATCTATACCTGTACCAAAGAAAGTCAGAAGAATTTCTTTTTCTATTCTCTTTCAATTTTTCATTACATTTAGATTTTTTCTTTCTGCACTTTCATCTTTTTTCTTAACTTTTGTTTTTCTTCAAATCTTTTCCTTCTTGCTTGTTTATCTTTTTAAAAAATTTAATAAAGTTACATTTAAAAAAAGAAAAACCATAGTTCTGATAATACTGCATATATCTTTATTATCAGTATGATGTACAGTATTTGCACTTTCATATTTTTCTCTAGATCTGTCATAAACTTTCTCTCAAGCAGCAAATATTTCTTTATCTCATGGGTGCAGTGACCATCCCTAACACATTTTTGGCTTAAAAAGAGAATTACTGTTACTAGCTCCAACTTCTTTTTCACCTGTTTGTGTTGGCTTGGCATTGCGAGTTGATGTGATCTTAGTATCTTCTTTGTTATTTTTGTTTGATGAAGCAAGCCAGTTTTTGCACTTTCTTCTATTACCTTCAACAAGAAATTCCTTAAGTTGTGTGTTTGCTTTGGTTGTCAGAGTGATTTTATCAGAACATTTGAAGTTGCCAATGTTTCTCTCAGCAGTTGTCATTCTGATTTGTATTTCTTGTATTGCACTGCAACATTTCTCATGATATATTCTGTAATAATATTAAATAAATTAGGCTTAAAAAAATGAAAGATTTAACAAAATGATTTAACAAAATGAAATTCAATGTAGAGAAAAGTAAAGTCTTACACTTAGGCAAGAAAAACCAAAAGTACACGTATAGACTGGGTGAAACCAGGCTCAATAGCAGTAACTGCGAGAGGGATCTTGGAGTCTTAGTGGGCAACCAGCTAAATATAAGCCAGCGGTGTGCAGCAGCAGCCAAAAAAGCTAATGCAATCCTAAATTGCATTAACAGAGGGATACAATCAAGATCAAATAAGGTACTAATACCACTCTATAAAGCCTTAGTAAGACCACACCTAGAGTACTGCATCCAGTCTTGGTCACCGCACACTATAAAAAAAGATGTTGAGACCCTAGAAAAAGTACAGAGAAGAGCAACCAGCTTGCAGCTTTCCCTTGGAAGTTGTGGGAGTGTCATCACTTGAGACTTTCAAGAAGAGATTGGACTGCCATTTGTCAGAAATGGTGTAGGGTCTCCTGCTTGTGCAGGAGGTTGGACTAGATGACCTACAAGGTCCCTTTCAACTCTGATTATCTGTTTATCTGTTAAGATGTGCAGAGATGGATGAGTAGGTGACAATACACTAGCTTTGCGTATTGTTCTAACTGTCAGAAAATTTATCCTTAGTTCTAAGTTGCTTCTCTCCTTGATTAGTTTCCACCCATTGCTTCTTGTCCTGCCCTCAGGTGCTTTGGAGAATAGTTTGACTCCCTCTTCTTTGTGGCAGCCCCAGAGATATTGGAACACTGTTATCATGTCTTCCTAGTCCTTCTTTTCATTAAACTGGACATACCCAGTTCCTGCAACCATTCTTCATATGTTTTAGCCTCCAGTCCCCTAATCATCTTCGATGCTCTTCTCTCCACTCTTTCTAGAGTCTCAACGTCTTTCTTACATCATGGCGACCAAAACTGAATGCAGTATTCCAAGTGTGGCCTTACAAAGGCATTATAAAGTGGTCTGAATCCATCTTATACGTTTGGCAATTCCTATTCCAAGTATTGTTGAAATCTAGATTTCAAAAGCTTGAGCAGAGTCTTACTGCCTGACAAAGAAGTACAATTGTTCAGTAGTTTGAACATCCACTTTTAACTTTTAATACTTCTTTGATATTTGAATAAATATATCTTTTACCAGGTCCTCCGTCAGTGTTTTGTTTTCAATACCTGCTTACATATCATAAATTTAGCAGCAGCATCTTGTTAGATTTTGGAAAACTTGACTGGTCTTCCTATACCTCCTGCTATGTTGTAGTTAGCAATATTTATAATAACCTTTAACTTCATTTTCCAGAATATCTGAGGATGAAATCTTTGAACACTTTATTAATTTGGGGATTGTTTTTGTAGAGCTCTTCTGTATGTTTTTTACCATTTCTTCTTCATGTTTTGTTACTCCAGTGTAGCTTTGCCTTCTAGAACTTTTATCACCCCCATCTTTGCATACAATTTTGTTTTATTTCTATAACCATCTTTGGTTACAAAAGCCCAGTTTTACCCACTTTCAAGTCTCATCACACCCTATGTTTTTTTAAGAATTGAGGACTAATTTTCAAGTCTTAACTTCTTTGTGATGAATTTTCGATATCTCAAATGTTCCATATCCTCTCTGTTATCCATAAACACGTAAATTCTTAAATCTCATCTGCAAGACTATAATTCGTTTGTGCCTGTATTCCATTTTCCTCCTCAGTTATAATTAACTCTTACCTCTGTCAATCTGTTTTTTAAAATACTTAATCTGCTTTATCACCCACAGTCTGTGTAAAGTGCTTTCTTCCTACTTTTAACTTTATCACTCTTTAACTTTATTCTAACATTGCTGTCCTTATTTTTGTTAAGTTACTTTTGTAACTCTAATCTGTTACCTGTTAAAAATCTGTCTCTCCTAAGGCAATTTTCCTAACTCTCCTTTCAGCTTTGTTTTTTTATTTTAACAACTGGCCTAATTACTTTGAGTTTAGCTTGGCTACTCAAATTCCTGCTTTTTCTCCCAGCTTGGTGTTAGATTTGAGTTCCTTTACATATTTCTGTTTCGGGGAAGTTTGTATATGCCTCCAAATGTCTAAATTGTCTGTTAGCACTGGAAGTCAGTTTCCAAAGTCTCTCTCTGTTTTTGTTTCTTGCCAGCCCCTAATCTTCCAAGCTTTTCTGAATATTTTGCTTTCATTTCTTCAGTTGAAGTTCAGAATGCAGACATGGCTTTTCCTAAGAATTACAACTTCTGTTTCTTATTCTCCTGCTGCAGTTTGAATTTTAAAGCCAATTCACTTAATTGGTGCCTCTTTTAACTATTTATTTATTTATATTTATTTTGTCAAGCATGTATTAGATAACATGTATAAGTAGAAACAAGATTATGAATACATGAATGGATACAAATAAAAAGGAACATTAGGACAGGGATGGTAGGCATGTTGGTGTGCTTATGCATGCCCCTTACAGACCTTTTAGGAATGGGGTGAGGTCAACAGTAGACAGTCTAAGGTTAAAGTTTTTGGTGTTTGGGGAAGAAACCACAGAGTCAGGTAGTATATTCAACATTGACCACTCTGTTGCTGAAGTCATATTTCCTGCAATCGAGTTTGGTGTGGTTTACCTTGAGTTTGTATCTATTGTGTGCTCTTGTATTGTTGTGGTTGAAGCTGAAGTAATCATTGATGGGTAGGACATTGCAATAGATAATTTTATATGCTACGCTTAGGTCGGACCGAAGGCAGCCTAATTCTAGGTTGTCTAAGCCTAAAATTTCAAGTCTGGTGGCGTAAGATATTCTGTTGCGGGTAGAGCAGAGGTGGTATTCCGTAGGTTCTGACCAGTTCTGGAGAACTGGTAGCGGAAATTTTGAGTAGTTTGGAGAACCGGCAAATACCACCTCTGACTGGAGATTTTACAGTATCCTTCCCCTGCCACGCCCAACAAACCACGCCCACAGAACTGGTAATAAAAAAATTTGAATCCCACCACTGGGATAGAGGGATGGAGGACTCTTTTCATGAAATATCTCTGGATTTTCTCAACTGTATTAATATCTGATAAGCAATGCGGGTTCCAGACACATGAGCTGTATTCTAGAATTGGTGTAGCAAATGTTTTGTATGCTCTAGTTAGTAGTACAATATTACCGGAAAAAAAATTACATAGGATTAGGTTAACAACTCTTAATGCCTTTTTGGCTATGTAGTTGCAGTGAGCTCTAGCACTTAGATCATTAGAGATGAGTACTCCAAGGTCCTTGACATAGTGGGGGTCATCTACATGGTCATGACCATTCAGCTTCGTAAGTTCCCAAATTTGTCCATGCCCATCCTCATCCTCAACCATCTTCAACCTATCTTCTGACCATCTCCTCTGGTGTAAGACTGCTAGCCCCCACCTCCTAGGACTGCCAACATGCCCTTCCCACATGTTGAAAGGATCCTGTAGGTTCTCTTTCCCTTCTCTTATCTCCTCTCTTTCCTCTTCACTTACCCTGACCTTACTCACTTAGTATCACCAACTTCAGAGTTTTTCTGTAAGGGTTTACTCCCTATGAATCTCTTCCTCCAATGCTATTCTCCTTAAGCTGCTCTTCACAGCTTCCTCAAACCTTCTTTATGCCCATCCTTATCCCACTACTCTAGTGTCCTCTGTTTGCCTTCCACTCTGACAATCCAAACCAGCTTCTGATATTCTCCACTCTCAGCTGGGAATGTATCTATAGTCCTTCTTCCGCAGGCTTCTTCTGACTACTGCAGCTTCTCTCTACAGTTCTTATAGCTTCAAGTCTGTACAACCCAGGCTGGCTGTTAGGGTTTTTTCTCTCTTTCACAAGCTCCTCTTAATATAGCTTTGTGAGATGCCTCAAGATTTCATGAGGCACTTTGGTGAGGTCATCTGTTGGATGGGATGATAATCAATTGTGTATTTTATCACAAGTCCTGCAGGTGATGCCATCAAGCATCTGTCTTGGTGTCTGGTTGCATAGGTATGTGGATAGAGAGAACAGTATCAAATTCCACTCTCTGAAGACTGGTTTGCTGAGCATTGTGGAATTCTCAACATTTTTCATCTTTGGTTCTGGAGAAGATAGCACTTCTCCATATAAAAGGAGTGTACAGATTGAGGGTTCTCTTAGACTTATATCTTCTACTCAGATGGTAGAAGACATAAGCAGAAGAGCAGGTAGCAACCATTGTTCAGAGAATGTCTATGGAGATTCTCAATCTTCCAGGTCATGGTTGTCCCAAAGGTGCTTTTTTTCAAGAGAGGCAACTGGACTTTCTGGTTTTTCTTTGAAGATGTTTCACTTCTCATCCAAGACCGCCCTGTGCGAGCACATAGGCAAGGACTCCTCGGGGTCCCGTCGGCGAGCCTATTCCGTCGCAGCCCCTGACCTCTGGAATCAACTGCCCTTGGAGCTCCACCTGGCCCCCGACCTCCGCACCTTCCGCCGTGATTTAAAGACCTGGTTATTTGACCAACCCGGGCTGTGACCCCTTCCTGGGGGGGGATAGATTTTAACGTTAATTGTGTAATTGGTTTTTAGTATTTGGGCTTGTAAATTGTTTAATTGTTTTTTAAGTATTTATTGTCTTTATTTTTAGCTGTGAGCCGCCCTGAGTCTTCGGAGATGGGGCGGCATACAAGTTCAAATAATAAATAAATAAATAAATAAATAAATAAATAAATAAATAAATAAGACGCCTCTTTAGTTCTGACTGGATGGTGGGGAATGGAAGGATTTATATTCCTTGCATACAGCTGGACATTTGCATTCTTTTAGCTGGTCATTAAGGTCACTTGGAGGTTTATCTGTGTCATCAGGGTCACCTGAGTGGTACAAATTGTTGTGGAGCCTTTTTGGAACTGTTGAAAGGACTGTGTTGTAGATTGGAGATAGATGATGTCATATCCTTTCTCCTCTGTTGAGAGAGGGCTGTTCAATTTTGACATAAATGGCTTCTTTAACCCCTCTTTCAAACCATTGTTCAGAGACCTTCATCTTGTTCATCAAATGTGTGTGCTCCTGGATCACGGAGGTCTTTCTATGGCTTCTCATACTTTAGAAAGCTTGTGGTTTGGTCACTGCAGTGTACTTTATGTGGAGGTGCTCTTGGTGATTATTTGGAAGCTTTGGTCCAGAATGAGGGGCTTGGGTTATTTATTTATTATCTATCTATTTATCTATTGTTACTTGGAACACTACAACTTTGCACATATCACAAGTTATTCAAAGCCAAACAATCAAAGCAAAAACTAATAAAAGCAATGGGTGTATCTCAGTATGCCCATCTACCACCTCTACTTTGTGAACTTCACTGAATATCAGCTGGCATCTGGATCAGGGGTGAAATTCAAAAATTTTCCCTACTGGCTCTGTGGGCGTGGCTTGGTATAATAGTAATAGCAACCAGGAGCAACCAGGGATGATTTTTTACTGATTCAAATTGCCCCTACCACCTCTTCCGAGGTGGGCTGAGGTGGTTAAATTTCACCCTGATCTGGGTGCAATTCCTTATCTCTAAAGCTTTTTATGGTGCAGGGCCAGGCTACTTGCAGGACTTCCTATCTTCAATTATTCAATTATTTTCGCCTATCCAGTAAGATTGTGTGGAGAGAGTTTCCTCCTTTAAATTCCTGGGAGTCTACCTCAGCGAATATCTTACCTGGAAAATCAACACAATCCAGATTGCCAGAAAGGCCCAACAGAGACTCCATTTCCTTAGGGTCTTGCAAAAGAATAAAGTGGAACAACGACTGATGACCTCCTTCTACCAGTCCACAATAGAAAGCGTCCTCACATATTGCATTACGGTGTGGTACGCTGGCTTGACAGCTGTGGCTAGAAAGACATTACAGAGGGTGGTGAGCACAGCACAAAACATTGTGGGCTGTTCCCTGATACCACTAGATGACATCGCTAGGGCTCCCTGACTTAGAAAAATGAGGAAAATTCTCAGGGATGACTCACATCCTGGTCAGCACTTCTTCACTCTCCTACCATCGGATAGGAGATATAGAAGCATAGCCAGCCACACCAACAGGATGAAGAACAGTTTCTACCCGTGGGCTGTCAGACTTCTGAACGGAAACTAACTTCATGTCAACATTGTATGATAGACTTGCAGGGCGGTCGTTATGCAACAAGGTCACATAATGTAATAAGATTGGGTATGGGTTAGATTGGGTATGGGTTAGGGACTTCTGTCCTCACTGTGAGTTGTGTTGGGGTCTGTGTGCACGAAGAGAGGCTCAGCCAATCTCATTGTACACATGTTGTACACTGACAATAAAGGTAATAATAATTTGACAGGACTAGTATTCTCTGGTTCCATCCGCCCCTAAAACAGTAGCATTTTGCAGGATCCAGGAAATCGGCCTTTCCTGTTTTTGTGGCCCTATTCTATGAAAGAACACTGTCCCCAACACTGCTGGCCTCAACCCTGCCAGACTTTTAAAAGGTATTAAAGACCTGTGGATATATTTTTTTCACCTCAGGCATTGGGTCTAGGAGTGATATGACCTGTTGGATGAACTTTTTTCCCCCTGACACTTCGTGCATTTGGCACTTCTTTTGGTTTTTGACATCTTTTCATTAATTGGTTTTATTGCATGTATTCTTGTTCTTTAATTATGGATCCCAAGTCTTATGCTAAGTGAGTTGCTATACAAATTGGATGAATCAATGAATCAATGTACAAATGGGTCAATGTAGACTGGATTTATTTTTACTGTTACCTAGTTTATGGCTAAAGCCCAACCTTCATTAATCTCTTTATCAATCTGTGTCTGCTACTAGAGTTTCATTGCTATTATCAATTTATCCTAGGTCCTTTTTAAGGAATGGTGGCATCCAGGCCAGACATATGCATTTTATTACAAAAGAGTGCATCACTCTACACATATACATATAAAATGAATTCAATCCTTACACAAACCAGATTGTGAATTCTGATTTATTACATGTGTACTCTTATCTTTCTATCCTTTTAGAAATGTACCTTATCCATTTACTTATAAGTTTAGTAACTAATTCCAACTTTATTTCTTTACTTAAGCTTTAGATATAACTTTGGCAGGCCTATTAATTTCTTTCTTTACTCATGCTGGATTCAGCTTCTTAAAGCAGGCATAAGTGCTTTTCCTTATGCCTCTCCTACTAACTCTTTCTTTACTTCATTGCTTCTACTCTTGAACAGGAAACCTGATCCTCCCCTCCCTCTTTTAATCCCTTGCTGGCCACATGTCAGCATTTCTCTTTCAAAGTATCCAGGCTGTAGGGTTGATCATTGATTACAATCTCAGTTTCCCTGTGGAGTTTCTCATGCCTTGTCGCATATTTATTCCAAGAAACAAATGTGCATCTTCTTTCTTTTTTTTTTGGAAAAAAAAAATCAGGACCCTGGTACAGGTAGTCTTTGACTTATGACCACAATTGAGCCCAACATTTTTGTTTGCTGAGCGAGACAGTTGTTAAGTGAGTTTTGCCCCATTTTTACCATCTCTGCCCCGCAGTTGTTGAATGAATCACTGCCGTTGTTAAGTTAATAACACGATTGTTAAGTGAATCTGGCTTCCCCCCTGACCTTTATTTATTTATTTCTTTTATATATTTATTTAGTTTAGTTTGTCAAGCATGTATGAGAAAACAAGTATAAAACGTAACATATAAACATTTGAGTATAAACAGGTATAAAATAAATGAGTACGAATAAATGGGAACAGTAGGACAAGGACGGTAGGCACGCTGGTGCGCTTATGCACAGCCCCTCTTAGGAATGGAGTGAGTTCCATGTTAGACAGTTTAAGGTTAAAGTTTTGGGGGTTTGAGGATGTAACAACAGAGTCAGGTAGTGAGTTCCAGGCATTGACCACCTTGCTTGTCAGAAAGTCACAAAAGGGGATCACATGAGCTCTGGACTTTGCAACCGTCATAATAGGAGTCAACTGTCAAGCATCTGGATTTTGATCACTTGTCCATGGAGATGCTACAATGGCTGTAAGTGTGATACATGGTCACAAGTCACTTTTTCCAGTGCTGTTGTAACTTCAAACAGCCACTAAATGAACTTTTCTAGGTCGAAGATTAACCTGCATCACCTTTTCTGACTAAGAAATTGGCTTAAAATTTGATTTGATGTAGGCTTTCAAAAAATAATAACCGCAAACTCATTATTATTATTATTATTATTATTATTATTATTATTATTATTATCTGTTTTATTCCTTAAACATGAAACTCAGTCAACTGAACATTTAAAAATGTATTACAAATGATGGTGACTGGTGCTAATGGTTGATAAGGGTTGCTGCCAGCATCCTAAATATCAACCAAGTATCTTCTTAAAATATATGATGTTCTGAGTAGTGCAGTTTTTTTGCATTTCCACTGGTGTTATTGCAGGAAGCTGCAATTTCTTGATGTGTTTTGTAAAATTATTGGACATGGTACCAAGTACCCTGATGACAATGGGTATCACTGTGACGTGTTTCATCCATAACCATGTACTTTCGATGGCCAGGTCGTGATATTTAGTTATTTTTTTCCAGTTCTTTTCCTCCTCCTCCTCCTCCTCCTCCTCCTCCTCCTCCTCCTCCTCCTCCTCCTCCTCCTCCTCCTCCTCCTTATTCACAAAAAATGACAGTGTACACAGCAAACAAGATAATTATTCTGGTATCACAAATCACTAGTTGAACACTTCCCAAGCATTTAGGACTGCATGATATATCGGCGGATTATGCGAGCAGATCCCAGTAGGTGGCCTTCTGCAGCTGATCAATGGTGATTATGTCAGCGCCAGTTGTTTTTAAGTGCTTGCCTAGGTCTTTAGGCACAGCACCCAGTGTGCCGAGTACCACTGGAACCACCTGCACTGGTTTATGCCAGAGTCTCTGCAGTTCAATTCTCAAGTCCTGACATCTGGTGATTTTTTCAAGTTGTTTCTCGTCGATTCTGCTGTCACCAGGTATGGCAATGTCGACGATCCACACTTTTTTCTTCTCCACAGTTGTGATATCTGGGGTGTTGTGTTCTAAAACTTTGTCCGTCTGTATTCGGAAGTCCCACAGTAGTTTTGCATGCTCGTTTTTGACCACTTTTTCAGGCTTATGATCCCACCAGTTCTTTCCTACAGGCAGGTGGTAGTTGTGACACAAGTTCCAGTGGACCATCTGAACGACTGTGTTGTGATGTTGTTTGTTGTCAGTCTGAGCAATTGTCTTGCAACAGCTCAGTATGTGATCAATAGTTTCATCTGCTTCCTTGCAGAGTCTGCATTTGGAGTCATCAGCAGATTTTTCTATTCTGGCTTTGATTGCATTCGTTCTGATGGCTTGTTCTTGGGCTGCAAGAATCAGGCCTTCTGTCTCTTTCTTCAGTGTTCTGTTGGTCAGCCATAACCAGGTCTTTTCCTTATCTACTTTTCCTTGGATCTTTTCAAGGAACTGTCCATGCAGTGTTTTGTTACACCAGCTGTCAGCCCGAGTTTGCATTGCTGTTTTCCTATATTGATTCTTCGTTTGCTGCACTTTGAGCAGCTTCCTCTTGTTGACTTCCATCAAAGCTGATTCAACACTGTCTTTCACATAGTCTGCCATAATTCTGCTATTATTATTATTATTATTATTATTATTATTATTATTATTCCACCCTAGAGCAACACAGCTTTCATCCATGATATACCTTCTTCTTAGCCTGCATGTAAAGCCTTCTGTCTAGGACGCTCTTCTCTTTGCCTTGGGTTTGGCTCTGTAGATGCTTTATAGCTGAATCACTGGATAAATAATGATCCTCTTGACAATTTCTTTCTCCTCTTAGCCTTCTGGAGAACTCAGCCAACTCTTGGCTTCTTCTTAAGCCTTCTGAAACAGCAACCTTCACCATTCTTAATGGACTTTGCATAAACAAAGGTTGGAAGAAACCAAAATGCCAACTCCCAGCTCAACTCTCCTCCTTTCCAGCTTCTCATGCTTGGTTCTTTTAAGCCTGCAGTTTGTTGATGTGCTGCCTCTTGCTTTCCAGCTTCTGACAAGTCTACACATCCACACCTCAGCCAGACCCTTTCTTGGCTGAAGCATCCAAGGGCAAAGGGCAAAGAAGGTTATGTCAGCAATATCCCAGCACCATGACACAAGCTGCCAAGGATGGTTACCACTTTTCTTCTTTGATTTTCTTGTAAGCGGTAGAGGAAATGGGGCTTTACTCCCACATAAATAAGTTGTGTTCCATTTTACAGGCTAAAGCATCCCCCAACCACTTCAAATCATTAATAAATGTAGCTGTATTAATCATTTAATGTGGTACCACTGAGAATGCAGTAAAATGTAGTTTATCCTCACTTGAGTGAAATTAATGTTTAGAGGTCTAACTAACCATGCCCCTCCTCAGTATATCCTTTCCACCTTTAGCCTCCATTTTCCCTTTCTCCTCTCTCCTTTTTTCTTTTTCTAACTGAGAATTACATTCCAAGATCAGAAATCATCCTAATTTCTCACTAGGTAGTCTGCACTGGGCTATGCTTTTTAACAAAATGCTTTTGTACTTCTGCAAAGTTTGTGATATTTCTGAACATGTCTGTCTGTCTCTCATCTCTCATCTCTCATATCTCTCTGTCTCTCTCTCTCTCTCTCTCATCATTGTCTGTCTGTCTGTCTGTCTGTCTGTCTGTCTGTCTGTCTGTCTAGGTATCCATCTCATGGTATTCTGACTCTGGATGGTATACAGTAAAAAGCAATAATAAAAAAAGTAAGAGTTAAAAAATAAGCATTTAAAACACAATCAAAGTTACCATGAATGGAGTAGCGGAGTTATTGTTATGGGCAATTAATATTTCCTTCTTCTCTTATTTCTTCATTGGTCCTCCTTACCCAGAATACCATGGTACTGAATCAAAAAGGCAGTAAACTGTTATTCTCACAATACATCCAGTAATGTAGGGTGACTTTTTCCTCCTTCCTTTCCTTTAGCACCAGAAGCATTTTATTGACCCATAAACCTAGAAGGGATTTAAAGATCGTCATCCAGCTACCAGCTTTCTCAAATATTGTTAGCATGAGTCGAAAAAAATTACTGATGTTCCTAACGAAAGATCAAAATAAAAAGAGGTCATACCGAGGAGGTGGGGGAAAAGTCCTGAGATACCATTTTGTAGCAAAAGGTCATCCAAAACAACACTGTTCTTCACTGCTGATCATTACCACAACTGGACCACCCAAACATTCATTTCCTTCTTGGGTTAAATTTAGTTGGTTCATATTTACATTAAAGCAACGCAAAAACCTTCCTTGTGATTTCTGAGAAGCTTCCTTTGATTGAGACAAAGACACCTGTTTCTCTAGTTCATTCTCAGGGTGCTTGAGAATTTATTTACTCTCTGGCTGGTGTTTTTTCAGTGGGTTTTACTGCAGGAAATATATTTCCAGGCTGGTCTTTCTTTCAGAAGAATTCTGGAAGGTTTACAAGAGAACAGCTAAAACAAACATGACTGTAATGGCTCTTACTGTATGTGCTACCAGGAAGACAGGTACATCTTGCACCAATTACATCTTACAAAGACTCTTCAGAGGCAACCCCATGGAATTTAACCTAAAGTAGTCCAAATTTGAAGTGATTAATTTGTGACATTTGCTAGTGGCTCCATTCCAAGAAAGGTCACGACAGATGCACCAGTCAATATTCAGGAAAGGCTGTCTTGGCTATGGCTTCCATCTGTTCTTCTAGTAGAGGCCACTAGCTAGAAGTTTCTGGACCTGCTTCTTCTTCTTCTTCTTCTTCTTCAAAAAAAAACTCATCCTGAACCAAAGGTAGAATTAACCAGGGATAGGATCACTTGTGAATTAACAGTTCTTCCATTTTGGTGGAATTAGCTTTAGCTTGCTTTTCCCCATCTAAACCAAGTTAACTTTTCCATTTGCTTCACCCAGGGTGCAGATATATAATGTCTTCTACTATCTCCATCTGTCTGGTGAAATCAGGCATATCTGAGGCCCCATCAATATAATAATATCATCTTACAGGACCCACAAGACTTTCCTTGCTGGGGTGGTACCTACATAATTCATTATGTAGAAATAAAACAGATTGATTCATCTCTCTCTCTCTCTCTCTCTCTCTGTGTCTCTTGCCATCTCTCTCTCTCTTTCTCCATGTCCCTCTCTCTCTCTCTCTCTCTCATCCCAAAGGTGTTTTTTCAAGAGGCAACTGGACTTCTTGGTTTTTCTTCGAAGATGGTCGCTTCTCATCCAAGAAGCTTCTTTGGCTCTCAAACTTCTTGGATGGAAAGTGAAACATCTTCATCTCTCTCTCTCTCTCTCTGCCTTGCCATCTCTCTTCTCCATAACCTCTCTCTCTCTCTCTCCTTTATCTCATGAGGCACCTGACTTCTGGTTTTTCTTTGAAGATGAGTCGCTTCTCATCCAAGAAGCTTCTTTGGCTCTCAAACTTCTTGGATGGAAAGTGAAACATCTTCAAATAACAACCAGAAAGTCCAGTTGCCTCTTGAAAAAGCACCTTTTTCTCTAGTTGACCTGAATGACTGAGAAACTCCAAAGACATTCTCTCTCTCTCTCATCTATTTTTGTGAGATTGTTGTGAAGTTACATCAAGGGATATATATTTTTGCCCCAATTCTTTGGAGGTATAAAATGAAATCAGAACTGGCAGGAAAAATGCAGGAGAATATCTTTGCGGGGCACTCATTTAGGAGTGTGCTGAGCTAATTCACACTTTCAAAATGAGCATGGGAATGAGAACATAATTATTTTTCATTTCACTTATGAACTTCAGCTACTTCTTTAGGAAGAAGAAGGCAAATTGCCTGCAAAATCATATACAATAGCAGAAAATAAGTGCACATTTTTATTTCCACAAAAATCCCATCAATATTCTTTTGTAAACTTGAAATATTTTCAAAGTGATGGGTAAAAATAGATGGAATGAATGGGGGTGGGGGGTGGGGAAATAATTCATTATGTAGAAATAAAACAGATTGATCCATTCTCACATCTTAAACTAACCAAAAAGAAAAAAAGGAAAGGAAAAAGGAAAAGAAAGAAAAAAGGAAAGGAAAAAAAGGAAAGAGGAAAAGAAACCATGGGAAGCATAGTATTAATACCTTAATTCTTCATTAAATTACTTTCCTCTTGAGCTCATGTGTGTTTTCAGGGAACCTATTCTCTCCTTCATTCAAACCTGTGTAATCATGTATCTGACCCACCCCACCTGATTCTCTGAATTTGTCTTATCCTCAACCATGTTTGGATAAAGCCTGCCAATCTTGTACACACACACACACACACACACACACACACACTTTTGCTCAAGCTCTTTAATGACAAACATTGTGGAAATCAACCTATAATGGAAGGATCCCCTAAATCCCTTATATTATATTACATGATGTAATAAAAACAACATACCCATGGTATACTTTGAGAATAGGTTTTATGTTTCTTTGTCTTTACTCTAACCAAAGCAACCATATTTCTCAGCCTACCAGTTTCCAAGATCCTCAGAATTAGCACTCTAAGTTCACCACATCCTTGTGAAATGCTCAACTGGAAGTGAAGTGATTTGCTTTTCACCACAAAGTGAAGTTTATAATGTAGAATAGATTAGTCTAAATTAACCACATCCCGCTTCAACAGTCTGTTCTCTTTTTCTCTCTCTACACACACAAATACACACACACACACACACACTCACCTACACAAAAGAAATGTAAGCCATTCTGTATGCTGGTAGTGAGTTAAATCTATACCTTTTCCACTTAAGTTCTTGCAGTCATCTTTGTAGATATCAGTCAGTTGGTTATTTATAGGCTGGTGTGCCTTATATTTATTTATTTATATCCCACCTTTATTATTTTTTACAAATAATGCAAAGAGCCAACATTTCCAACACATCTATTTTCCCCATTGCATTTTCCCCTTTATTTGAGGTGGGTGAGATTTGGAAGTAGTTTGCCCTTGCAGCTTGCCTAGGACTAAGAGAGAGTGACTGGTCCAAGGTCACCCAGTTAACTTTGTACCTAAAGCAGGACTAGAACTCAGAATCTGCTAGTGACTAGCTTGCTGCTTCACCGCTATGCCAAACTGGCCCTCTGTAGAAGAGGTTTGTAGTAATTGAATTCTCAATTATTTGTGGGGACAACTGGCATTATTTTCTGATAACCGGGGTGGGAGGGAGGCATTCTAATATTGGTAAACAGTATCAAGAATGCAGCTGTAGAGGTGTTCAACAGTATTCTGGGGGTGCAGACTGTTAAGTTTGCATGAAGAGACAGACGCAGAGTGCTTCAAGCTCTTTTGTTTATTAGTGACTACAGCTCAGAACGGACCCGACTGCAGCTGCAGCTGCTACTTATAGCCGGCAGCCGCAGCTGACAGCCAATCAGAGTGCAGGGTTTTCCTGCACTTTTTAAACCAATCATTTCCAACACTTTACAAGAACAATTCAAACTAAACCAATGATTTCAAACCTGCATACATAACACAGACAACTAACAATTGGTCTCTCCACACATCATTCTTAGTGAAGCGTGCAAACCAGTGTTTACATTTCCTGCATTGGATGAGGAGAGTACATTTTTCTCCACTTTTTACAGAGGCACGATTGAGAGCATTTTAACAAACTGCATCACTGTTTGGTTTGGTGGCTGCAGTGCCTCAGATAGAAAGTCCATTCAGAGAGTGGTAAGGACAGCCGAGAAGATTATAGGAAGCTCACTTCCTGTCATTCAGGATACTCCTTATAAGCACCATGTGCTTAGAGCTCAAAGCATTGTTAGAGACCCCACAAACCCACTTCACGTTCTGTTTCTGTTGCTACCCTCTGGGTTCTGCTAGAAATACTTTCAAAGTAGGACTTCCAGATTCTGTAACAGCTTTGTTCCCTATGCCATCCATCATTAAGTGTTGGACTTTATGATTCTTGACAAATATATCTTTTCTTTTTATGTACACTGACAGCATATGCACCAAAGACAAATTCCTTGCATGTCCAATCACACTTTTAACTTAAAGTTAAAACATACAAATACAATAAATAATTAAAAAGAAATTAAATCACTATAAGGTCCAATAAAACCAAATTAAAAATTAAAACTGTCCCATGCCCCCGGTAAGGTAATCACAGTCCAACTTGGTCAAATAGCCAGGTCTTCAAATTGCGGCAGAAGGTGCGGAGGTCAGGGGCCAGGCGGAGGTCCAGAAGCAGTTGATTCCATAAGTCGGGGGCCGCCACAGAGTAGGCTCGCCGTCGGGGGACCACCAGCCGACATTGGCTTGCCGACGGGACCCCGAGGAGCCCCTGCCTGTGTGCCTGTACAGGGCAGTTGGTCCCCGATATCGGTAGGGGGCTCCCTTAAATATTGTGGACCCATGTCGTGTAGGACTTCGAATGTTAAAGCCAAAACCTTGAACCTAACCTGGAGCGCAACCGGCAACCAATGCAAGCCGCGCGGAGGAGGGGTAATATGGGAGAATCGGGTAACTCCCATCACAACCCCCGCGGCAGCATTCTGCACCAGCTGCAACCTCCGGATGGTGTGCAAGGGCAGTCCTAAATAGAGAGCGTTGCAGTAGTCGAGTTGTGAGGTAACAAGGGCATGAGTGACTGTACGCAGGGCATCTCGGTCCAGAAACGGGCGAGCTGGCGAACCAGCCGGACCTGGGCAAAGGCCCCCCTGGCAATGGCCCCCACCTGCTCCTCCAATTGGAGCCGTGCATCCAGGAGAACCCCTAGGTTCCATGCCCTATCCACAGGGGGCAACACCACTCCCCCTATGGTCAACGCTGGACACTCTTGACTGGACCGAGATGCCGGTATGTACAGCCACTCAGTCTTGGCCGGGTTGAGCCGAAGCATGTTTCCGTCCATCCAGATCCGTACCGCATCCAGACAGCGAGTCATCACGGAGAGGGCATCACTGATTTGGTTTGGGGTAGAGATGTATAACTGGGTATCATCAGCATACTGGTGATACCTCACCCCAAAACCACGAATGATCTCACCCAGCGGTTTCATGTAGATATTAAATAAAAGGGGGGAGAGGACTGACCCTTGAGGGACCCCACAAGTGAGTGCCCTTGGGGCCGACCTCTGTCCCCCTGACAACACCGATTGCGACCACCTAGAGAGGTAGGAGGAGAGCCACCGAAGAACAGTGCCCCCCACTCCCAGCCCCTCAAGGCCGCAAAGGATACCATGGTCGATGGTATTGAAAGCAGCTGAGAGGTCTAATAGGACCAGGACAGAGGAAAAACCCCTGTCCCAGGCCCTCCAGAGATCATCCATCAGTGCGACCAATGCCGTCTCCATGCTGAAACCAGGCCGGAAGCCCGATTGGTACGGATCTAGGTAGTCTGCTTCATCCAGGAAAAGTGGAAACTGCTGAGCCACCACACTCTCAACAACCTTCGCCAAAAAACGAAGGTTGGAGACTGGATGGAAGTTGTCCACTTGGCCAATAAAGAATTCTAATCTATTCTGTTCTGTTCTGTTCTGTTCTGTTCTATTCTTAAACTTGCAAGATTCATTTTTCTGACCATGTACATATATATATATATATATACGGACTAGACTGTTGTTCCTCTGTGTCCTGTCTGTCTGTCTGTCTATCTAGTTTGTCATGTTTATGTAGTGCATATTAGAGGTAGAGACCTTTTGAAAACTGTATGCAATGAAATTTCAGTTTAATGTATGCTGATTAGTGTAAATTCAAAGTGAAAGAAAGTTATTCTAAGTCTAAGTCTACCTGTTGTACATTGTTGGCATGGTAATAAGATATAAAAACTGCCCTACATTTAACCCTGGATTTGTGCTACATAACCATGAACTGAAAAGGAGTATTTCTTAAAAAATGATTTATTAAAAATCCCCAATATAATATAGATGAGGTAAAAACTGTAATGTATGTTATTGGTAAAGGTAATAATTGGAGCATTGCAGGGATAGTTACAAAAAAGATTTTATCGGATAAAGATAACGTACCAGATGCTTGTGAATATGTATCTTTTGGGAAAGGAGAGAGAATTGAAGATTCCATTTTATAGCATGAAAATATGAAAATCTGTGGATCTGCTTCTAAGCAAGACGAGATGAATGTATCAGATATTAAATTATTTCCTGCTTTAAAAAAATAGCGTTCTGACTTAGGAAAGTAAATTTTGAAAGATTTGGCCTGTGCAAACATCCCCTGGACCTGGCAGGTATCCATCTTTAGAATAATGAATTTTTGGTGTTGAATGAATTTCCCTTCATTGATACTTAACAAATAATCAGGTTTTTTTTAGCTAATGTGTTCCAGATGAAGTGCTACAGGTCAGCTCTCTTCTTAGGTAGGACATATTGTTAAAAGAGTTCAGTGGTGCATTTGAAGCAGCTAATTTCCTGGCTCACGGAAAGCTCAAACTAGTTTTAATCTGTTTCCAAGCAAAAATCTGTAAACATTTCATATAAATCTACTTACCATTTGCAAAGAAGAGGGATAGAATTTTTTTTCCCAGCAAGTAAATAAGGATAGAGGTTCTGGGAGTAAAGAAGAATCAGAGGAAGAAAGGACCATTTTAAAAATATGATCTATTGATTGTATATATTATTTCTATTATTAAATTTTTTAAAGTGCCTGAGATATTTTCCCCCACCCTGCATTAGCTTGGAATGACTTTTGCTGGAGAAGAATCAACTTAATATGGCAGAAATATTTGCACTGTTGGTAAACGTTGTTGGAATGCAGAGACGGGTTTAAATTGCTTTTACTCCACTGCTTCTGATGGTGTTTTATTTTTATTATTATTTCTGCTTGAAAAATGGGCTCCAAAGCTTTCAAAGCTTCTATTCTATTTATTTAAATAAAGCAGAGCAAGGAAAGTTGCCACCCTATTAACTAAATATCCACTTGTTAAATAACTTCTGCTGAAAAGAGTATTCAGCATGTTGAATGACTCCACTTAACTGGCTTAACAAAAATAAGGGAAATCTTACAATGCAAGTATGCAGTAAACAGCCTTATGAATATATCATCATGACTTGGACACCATTTCATTCTTCCAATCAGATTGGTCTCTCACAGTAGTTTTTATATAGATTGAATTTCTGCAAGCAGCCATCAGAACTGTCTGATATCAAGCAAAGCCTCTATTATATAAGTAGGTTTCTTCTAAGCTATTGTGTAAGATCCATTCAGAATGTGCACCTCTGTCTTAGAACTGCTGGGCATAGAAAAAAATGAAAATGATTGATTGATTATGTCTCATCAAGTTGTGGTTGCCACTTAGATAATTTTTTCCATGATGTTGCATCCATAACCTGATCCTTCGGCTCTTTCAACAGCAGACTCATAATGAATCTGAATCCATCATGCTACCTCTTCTCTTTCCTTCCACTTTTCCCCAACATTAGAGATTTTTTCCCCAGAGAGCTAGATCTTTGTATAATGTGTCCAAAGTAAGAAAATCTGAGCCTGGTCATTTGTGCCTTGAGTGAGAACTCTGCTCAAGGATCCATTTGTTTGTTTTCTGGGCTGTCCATTATATTCTCAGGTGTCTTCTCCAACTGAGTTGCCTGTTTGGAGAAAACTCCAAAAGTCAAAAGCATGAACACACTTCCTACCCTGCTCCTTCAAAGTCCAACTTTTGCTTACATAAAGTATATTGCAGGGAATATCATAGCTAGCATAGTTTGTAGGAATGGACATCACAGCATTTGAATATCTTAATGGCTGCTCTGCCAAGTGCTAGTCTGTGGCATATTTCTTGAGGACTTATTCCTTTGTTGATTATTAATCCTCTACTTTGATACATTCATTGTTCATTCTAAGACAGGTTGTTGTCATTACTTTGGTCTTCCTTATATGTAATTTTAGTCCCATTTTTCACTTTGCTTCTTGACTTTTACTACAAGGGCTTGCAAATTCTTTGCACTTTTGGTTATCATGGTAGTATCATCAGCAAACATAGGTTATTGATGTCTCTTCCTCCAATTTTAAAACCCCATTCATCTTTTCCCAATCCATCTTCTTTTAATATATACTCAGTATATACATTGAATAAATATGGGGAGAGTATATAGCCTTGTCTCACTCTTTGCAAACCTGAAGACAGTGTGTTTCATCATGTTCTACCTGTACTATGGCTTCCTTACTTACCTGTATATAAAGAAAATGTGATGTTCTGCAATTCCTATTTTTCTGAGCACTTTCTACACCTTGAAATGTTTGAATAATCAAAGGCCTTTCTATAACCAATGGAACACATAGTGATTCCTTTTTGATATTCTTTGGCTCTTTCAATTATTCAGTGTCATTATGAAAAATGTTTTGTGTTCCTCGGTTTTTTTTTCTAAAACCAGTTTCAACTGCTGGCATCTCTTTTTCAATGTGATGTTCTAATCAGCATTGGATGATCCTAAGCATTATTTTGTTAGCATGTGAATTGTGAAATTAAGGATATTGTACAATAGTTTACACATTCAGTTAAGACTCCTTTTTTCTGGATTGAAATAGCTTCATTCTCATTCTCCAGACTGGCTGAAGAATAAAAATAGCTGATAAGAAATTATTTTTCTTTCTTGCCCTTCTCTTGATTCCTTCTGCTGCCTTAGAAACCTAAGAGAAAAAATGAGAACAATTAGAGCTAAAATGACTAATTCAACTCACATCTTCAGTGAGAGAAACCAGGTATTAGGAGCTCCATCAAGCTTGCTGTAGAATCTAGATCATACCCAACTAGGACAGGACTTTGTATTCAATATTTATGTTGAATTATTACAAAACATGGCTGGAAAACTGCCTTTCTTTCACTCCAGGCAAGCTCATTATCTATATTACACAATTTCCACAAGTTTCCCCCATTTATTCAATAGGAGAAAACTCCTGTCACTGACAGGGCAGGGCTGCAAAAGTTCAGACTTGTATGTAATTGAGGCATTTTCTCTTCATTGTGGCAATTAAAGCTTATAACTAGAAAAGTTGGTGTGGTTTTTTTTTAATGCTGTTGCAGCAATTGAGGAAAGATGATTGTCACAAACAGGGAAAAAAGGCATTTACTTTATAATGCTTTGTGAGTAAAGTATGTTGATACCTGATCTTAACCTCAGTTAATAGTTTTTTTTAAAAAAAATCACACATCATGTTGCGTTTTTCAATTGATTTTACTTCTACTTCATTTATGGAACTGAGATTGAAAGGCATATGTTTAATTTTTGAATTGCTTGAGGTTTCACTGTATTGAATAGAGGCAAGAGAAAGGGAAAAGGATATTACAATTATTTACATCTGCCGAGAAACCCGAGGGATTTAACTTCAGGACATTGCTGTGAACAATTATGTTAAAATGAATGGAAAGGATAAAAGCGGTGCTGTGGGAGTTTCCCATTGCTGACCACCCAACGAAGAAGATGTAGCATTCCTAAAGTAAGCTGCAGAAAGAATTATGAAGTAGTAATGATGTGGAAGATAAAGTCTGCCATGCACAATCTTTCCAGGAAATTCCTGATAGAGAAGATCACAAGGAGAGGAACTATCCTTGACTGGATCTTAACCAAGTGGGGAGAATGGGTAGTCAAACCCTAACTTGGGGAAAGAAAAGCACAGCATAGCATAGCATATTGGTGAAGTGTGATTAGGTACACAAGGAATTTGTTTCTGGTGAATGAGCTCTCAGTGTACATGCAAAACAAAACAAAATAATGATACAATAAGGAAAATGAAACCAATTAGCAAAAAGAAAGCTAAGTGCACAGGCACACAACATTGTCTTGGATATTGTAGGCTAAATGCCCACTTAAGCAGCCAGATCTTCAACAGTTTTCTAAATGTTAATTGTGAGGATGTTATTCTTACTTCTGAAGATAGTGGGTTCCACCGGAGGGGAGCTCCAGCAGTGAATGCTTGTTTCTGAATCCCCTCCAGCTGTACTTGTAACACTAATTGTTGAGAGACTTTAATCATTGATTGAATTTATCCACTACAATCAGCTGGACTCTTAAAACTAATCCAATCATGCAAAATGTAATAGTATGTTTTGACCCAAGAATATATATTAAAGTGGTCAGCCTTAAGTCCATATTAAAGAGTGTGAAGAATGGAGCTGAACTCTCAGTTCTATTGAACTCTCATTCCCAAAAGTGTCACTGGCTATTAGGGAATTAAATGCATCAAAAGATGTAGCCCATTTTTAATATGCTCTGAACATATTCAGTTAGATTGCCAATCTAGTCCTAGTGGAACTGGGTATGTATAGTCTGATGAAAAGAAGGACTAGGGGTGACTTGATAACAGTGTTCCAATATCTCAGGGGCTGCCGCAAAAAAGGGAGTCAAGCTATTCTCCAAAGCACCTGAAGGCAGGAAAAGAAGCAATGGGTTGAAACTAATCAAGGAGAGAAGCTACCTAGAACTGAGGAGAAATTTCCTGACAGTTAGGACAATTAATCAGCGGAACAACTTGCCTCCAGAGATTGTGAATGCTCCAACACTGGAAGTTTTTAAGAAGAGACTGGATAACCATTTGTCTGGAATAATATAGGGTTTTCTGCCTAAGCAGGGGGTTGGACTAGAAGACCTCCAAGGTCCCTTCCAACTCTTCTCTTCTCTTCTCTTCTCTTCTCTTCTCTTCTCTTCTCTTCTCTTCTCTTCTCTTCTCTTCTCTTCCCTTCCCTTCCATTCCATTCCATTCCATTCCATTCTATTCTATTCTATTCTATTCTATTCTATTCTATTCACTATTGAAATCAAGAATCATGCTGTCCAGGGACAACTACAACAATCTATCATCCACAGCATATTTATTTCCTTTTATGCCAGGGGTGTCAAACTCACGTTATCACGGTGGCATCACATGATGTATTGGGACTTTCCCCCCCTTCGCTAAACCAGGCATGGGCATGGCCAGCGTGTGACACATCTGGCCCATGGGCCGCAAGTTTGACAGCCCTGTTCTATGCTTATGCTTTTAAATTGGTTGCAAGGCAACCAATTTTTGATTTCTGGGATCCTTACCTGAAAGCATGGAGCTAAATTCTGGCTTGCATATCATTGATTGGGTAAAGTATTAACATAGTTTATTTTGTAAGAAAGTGGCAATATAAGAACAGCTTAACTGGGCCTGACCAAAGGGAAGCATTCTGCTTCCTACAGTGAATAAACGGGATGCTTCTGGGAAGTTCAGAACCAGACAGAAGTAAAGTAACTCTTTCTCATGTCAAATTATCCCCTTCCCTTCAAACTTAGTATTGTAAAGCAAACAACTTTAATCATGGAGATATAGTTAGTCATCCTTTGGGAATTTATTTTGCTTTTAAATCTGTCCCAGGTTGGTGGTCTTGAACCTCCCTAATGTAATAAAACACTGAGTGTAAATTCTTCTGTCAGCCCAGAATCAAGGGATGATCCTGGATTCTGATACAATGACAAAGGGAGGAAAACATATTTCTCTAAGCGTGGATGCATGGCTTTTGTTTTCTTTGTGGGGGTTGAATTGACAGCACCGTGGAAGCTTTCTGGAATATAGGAAGGGCTGTATGTGATTGGCCAAGGGCAACATGAACATATTCTCAACACAGAACATTGTGATGTTTGTGAAGATTGTCTCTAAAACACTATGCTTTTGACTGAATGTCTAGGACTTATTGTCTTTTTGCCTATGTGTTCTAATATCTCCTTAAAAATAATAACTCCTGGGGTTTGATTGAGGTATCACAAAAATTCCAGATTAAAGCAATTGTTTAACACACTTTTGAAGATATTGACTTTGTCATCTTCCATTGTTGACATTGAAGCTTTGCCATCCTCCAATGTTCATATTTCTTCCTTCAACAGCGAAATGGGTGGGAGACAAAAATTGAAGAAGCAAGGCAGCCCTGAGGAACACATCAATGCCAAAATGCTCACCTGCAACACAGAATCAGCCTTGTGGATTGCCACTTAGGAGCTGCTCATTTCTGCTGGCTGAAAAATAAACAAAAAATAAAAATAAAAAAGATATACATCTTGCCAGCATGAAAGGTTTCATTTGGTGGAAAGTCCCACAAGGATTCAGTGAGACATTTTGACAGGAATCTCTCCACAGCTCAGGAGCGGTTTGGTTTGTCAATTATCAGCTATTTAACACCCCCGCCACTCCATTTCCTTCTTTGTGTTGAAAAGTATTCCATGGGGCTTTGGTGGCTGACAAAAAGAGTCCTGAAAGAATCAGGGTTAGTCCTTCCTATTTCCTGCCATGGAATATAGCTACGGAATTTCTTGCCAGACTTGTCAGAAGTAAGAAGTAAAGTATCAGAAACGCTTTAAAAAGCCTTAGTAAGACCACATTTAGAATACTGCATCCAATTTTGGTCAACAAATTATAAAAAAGATGTTGAGGCTTTGGAAAGAGTGCAGAGAAGAACAACAAAGATGATAGGGGACTAGAGGCTAAAACATATGAAGAATAATTGCAGGAATTGGGTATGTCCAGTCTAGTAAAAAGAAGGATTAAGGGTGACATGATAGCAGTGTTCCAATATTTGAGGGGCTACCACAAAGAAGAGGGAGTCAAGCTATTCTCCAAAGCACTTGAGGGCAGGACAAGAAGCAATGGATGAAATCTAATCAATGAGAGCATTTAGCCTAGATGTAAGGAGAAATTTCCCGACAGAACAACTAATCAGTCAAATAACTTGCCTCCAGATGTTGTAGATGCTCCACCCCTGAAGATTTGTAAGAAGAGATTGGACATCCATTTGTCTGAAATAATATAGGGTTTCCTGCCTGAGCAGGAGGTTGAAGATCTCCAAGGTCTCTTCCAACCCTGTTACTCTGTAATTCTGTTAAGTGCTCCTCATCACACAAATTTTCTTTTGAGTATGGGCTGTCCTTCAAAACAGGTTTTCCATAAGGGAAAAAAAGTACATTCTATGCTTTGGTTTTCTGAATCAGAATACTATCCTTAAATATATATTTTACATGAGTCCACCATGATTGAGCTGCAAAACTCTGCATGACTAACAGATAACAGATAATCAGAGTTGGAAGGGACCTTATAGGTCATAATCCAACCCCCTGCCCAAGCAGTCCAACCCCCCACCACCCAAGCAGGAGACCCTACACCATTTCTGACAAATGGCAGTCCAGTCTCTTCTTGAAAGTCTCAAGTGATGATGCTCCCACAAGCTGTTCCATTGGTTGATTGTTCTCACTGTCAGAAAGTTTCTCCTTATTTCCAGGTTAAATCTCTCCTTGTTCAGTTTCCATCCATTATTCCTTGTCCGGCCTTTGGGTGCTTTAGAAAATAGCTTGACCCCTTCCTCCCTGTGGCAGCCCCTCAAATATTGGAAGACTGCTATCATGTCTCCCCTGGTCCTTCTCTTTACTAGACTAGCCAAGCCCAGTTCCTGCAACCGTTCATTGTATGTTTTAGCCTCCAGTCCCCTAATCATCCTGGTTGCTCTTCTCTGTACTTTTTTCTAGAGTCTCAACATCTTTTTTATAATGTGGTGAACAAAACTGGATTCAATATTCTAGGTGTGGTCTTACTAAAGCCTGCTAGACTACTAGATTACTAGACTACTAGATGGTGACAGAAGATGTGGAGCATGGATTTCTCTTGGGATCTAGTGGTTGTCCAGAAGTTTGAAACCCACATATGGCCATTCTTATACACTTGGTTGATGGTTTCTGGGTTTTAGGGTGTGGAAGTACACTCAGAACTTCAGCTTTGCAGCACTTTGAGTTTTGATGCCTAACCTATGGACACTGAGTTTTTAGAATGACTTCACTAAATAATTATTTATTGCACACCATAACATCAGTATGAAGAAAGCCATTACTGTTTGGCAGGCTTGTGTCTTTATCACATCTTCAAGAACATTTGTTCACACAATAATCTTTAATTGCTTAGATATATTGCACAATGCCATTAAGAAACCCAATAGCTATTACTTGTGCTAAAATATATGTCTATGTGCTTTTAGAATGGGCACATTATTGACACTTATCCAATGATTTAAATTTAGAGAAAATAAAGAAATTACCTCCACAGGGAAATGGCAATTCTTGGCCATTTAAATAAGTTGAGAAAGATCACAGCATTAAATTAATAAGATCCAGACATTCAGAGACTGAATTGTAGCACTGGAGTATAGGCATGTATAAAATTATGCCCACACAGTAAGAGATTCAACATTCCCATTCAATTCTCATAAAAATTACCAACCAACAGTGGAAATATGTTCTATGATATAAAGCAACACCCCACTGATGTTGCTTCTTGTTGTTTAAATTATAAATTTTCATAGATAGCAAGCATCACAAAATGTATACTCTTGTAAAGTCTTTTGAGAGAGTTTGAGTCAGCTCTGCTTTAAAGATCATTTATAAAGTTCAAATGCAAAGCAACATTCATCAATAATTGATAAATCTCTCTAACTATCTGTAGAGCAGAGGTGGTATTCAGCAGGTTCTGACCACTTCTGGAGAACCAGTAGCAGAAAAAAGTTTGAGTAGTTTGGAGAACGGGCAAATACCACCTCTGACTGGAAATTTTACAGTATCCTTCCCCTGCCACACCCACCAAGCCACACCCACAGAACCGGTAGTAAAAAAATGTTGAATCCCACTATTGCTGTAGAGATCACCAAACTCTTGGCATTTTCTGAGACACCAGTGGGATGTGGTTCTGCATCCCACTTATGAATGTTGGGCAAACATTACCATTACCACCCCAGAAAAGGGATCATTTTGGTTTATGTTTCAAACAAGTGATCCGCTGGAGAATAAAACTGAAATGCTTCCATTCCTTCCTGTACTCATTTACATCATAAGTAAGTGGATCTGCATGAATATGAGTGTCCTAAATTAATAAGCAGACTATTGTTCAGTGTTTAAGTCTAATATTTGCTGGTTCCTAATTAATCAGATTACTAAAAATTGTCACTGAGTTCTGATTCTTTTTAAAAAGCCAACAGTTTTTCAGTCTTTGTGAGATTTGTAAAAGCAAAGGAAATTCTAAAAAAGAAAGAATGAGCATAGTTTATGGAAAATTCACAATGTTTGAAGGAAGTGTTGAAGAGAATTAGCGCAAGGATTTCTTCAGAATTTTCCTTTTGAAAAGGAAGGAAAAGAAAATTTGCCAAATTTGCCATGTTTTGTAATTATGGACTTCTAAAGACACAGACATCAAAAGACCATTAAAAAAAAGATACAAACATTAAAAATGTGAAAAGCTTACCTAAATCAAATTAAGAACTGAAGGAATAAGAGAGTCAATCCAGTACAGAGTTTTAACACAAACATATTGTAAACCAATCATTGAAAACTGAAGAAGATGGAATTTCACATGCTACCATGACAATGATATCTCAGAATTAAATTTGCATTAAATCACTTTTAATACATGGTATAGTCTACTTTGAAGAGCCATGGGCCTATATTGTGCAGGACTAGAATCCTCTCCTGACAAGTTTTCACTCCATAAAGGATTTCACCACAAATTATGTTTGCTGAACTTGAGATTTCTTGCTGACCTACTTTTCAGTATCACTTGTTATCTGTTCTTGATAGCAGTCACCAGGTTCTGTTTTAAATTCCTCTCATTCCTTTTCTCCCTGGGCCCAGGCCCTTGCCAAAATTTGTTGTTTTCCATTGATAGCCGTATCTAGAATTTGCCCCTTCCTTTCATTCTCTTATTATTTCCCACAGTCACTCTTGTTATGTTCTTCTTTATTGATCTTCCTGATCTATATCCTCTATTACATGAATGGGCATCTGTTTGCACAGCATGACTTCCCATGTTCTTCTCCATGCAGTGAAACTCGGTCACCCCCAAATTATTATTATCTGTTCCCAACAATGTGAACAGCTGCCAGTTCTTCAGCTGGTGTTGGACTTTTTGGCATTGGTTTTTCCCAAGAACCTATAATGCCATGATGTATTGCAGTATTTATGTTTACTTGTATGGTTAACTACCCAGTGAGCCAGATGTTTACATGGGCATTTTTATCCACCTATTGAGTCCTGCTCAAGGACTTGGGATAAGCAGATGTTGCTATTTGATGGTGTCATCACAGGAGGTAAGCTATCCCAATTAAAACTGCCTTTTGAAATTGACTGGTGGTGAGTTTGTTAACACCAATGATGTTCAATGATACCCCACATGTTTTTGGATTGCATTCAAGATGCTATCACTATTGGTACTATCTTTATCTTGTTCTACTTCTATTTGCAGGACATTGTATTTTGTGATACAATTTTCTTTCTGTTCTCTTCTGCTGTCTCCAGGTACTGCCACACCCAATCAACAGTTATTAAATATGGGGAGTTTTATGGCAGGTGCTTGTCTGTTTGAAGTCTAAAATCCCAGATAAATTTAGCTTCTTTATTTTCTACTACTTTGCTTGCAGGCAAATGGTATTTCTTGCAGATCTTCCAATGCACCATTGCTGCTACATTGTTATGCCATTGTTTGTAGTCAGGCGGTTGGACTAGATGACCTACATGGTCCCTTCCAACTCTGTTAATCTATCAAACAGTCAGATCTTCTTGCAGCAGCTACTTCTGGCTTTGTATGCATTTGATTTTGCACGGCTAGAATTAGCCCCTCTGTCTCTTTCTTCAATTTTTCTGTTCTTCACCATTCCTGCTATTATTTTTGGCCATGTAATACTTTGCCTTTCCGTGTCTCCATACATTGTATTCTTCTTTTTCAACAGCACTTTTCAAATCCTTTGCTTTATTGACACAATGTTTTAAAATTCAACCAAAATTAAGCCTGTTTGGCGAGAACTAAGAGTTCATTCCTTGTATGCCTTATCCCTTGCTATTGGAATGTCCATCCTCTTGACATTCAACTTCCTTTCCTTTTACGTGGACATCCACCTATTTCCTAAAGTTAAATCCATTCATTATGGCTTACCCTGATGAACCTTCCTTTTATGGATTTATTCCAATACATTTTTAGCTTTTTTTATTCTTTTCTGGTGCCAGATATCTCCTTCACACTATTTAACAAGTCAGCACACACAAGCAGCATAAGAACTCTTTTATTACTTTCATTGTCTCTAATTAAGTAATTTTGTGGCACTTTAATTATCATTACCATCAATCTCATTTTCAGAAGTTCTGTTTGTTTGTTTCAAATAACTCTGAAATAATCTGACTGTGCAAAGACTTTTAAAGGAGCCCTTCACCAAAGTGGCGTCCCGTCAAAGATTTGCACAACCCTATCCATGAAATCTATAATCACAATTGGGAAGGAGAAGGTGTTACAAAATCATAGTGTCAGACTCCTGAAAGATACATGGAGGTCTTCTAGTCCAATCTCCACCCAAGGTAGCAATCTTCATACTATCCCAGACAAGTGGCTGTCTAAACTTTGCTAAACTTTACTTGAAAACATCCAGTGATGGAGTCTCCATGGCTCCAGGAAACCACAATGTTGAGTAGAGTCATGCTTGAGTATTTCACACCAGTTTGATTCATCACAGTTCCACACAAAAAGATGCAGTATAAGTAGTGAGTTCCTATCTGCTTGCCTGCCTTTTTTTTACATTGCATTAATTATTGCAAGGGGAAACAATTGAACAAAAACAAGTATTCTCTTTTCTCCACCTTTTTACTTGCAAAACAAGTACTGGAAATATCAACAGTAAGATCAATGTTGTAGAAGGCACTGATTTGGGCAGCTTTCATTTTTACAAAAATAATGCAGAAAATAAGTTAAACAAAATATGATATTGTTTAAATAACTCTGTATTTGTACTTTCTAACAATGCAATTTTATTACACTTAAATAAAATGCAGTTTACTATCTCTTTTAACAGTACTTTGTCACTCTAGTTAGATAGATAATAGATATATAATTAATAGATGATGGATGTTAGATAGAAAGATGATAGATAGATGATGGATGGATGGATAGATAGATAATAGAGAGATAGAGATGTAGAGAGATGAGAGAGAGAGGGATGATAGATAGAGAGAGAGAGAGAGAGAGAGAGAGAAATAGAGATGTAGAGAGGTGTGTGTGTGTGTGTGTGTGTGTGTGTGAGAGAGAGAGAGAGAGAGAGAGAGAGAGATTGACAGACATGTCCACTATCTTTACCAATCTTTCTCTCTCTAGATATTAAAAGTAATACATTTTTAAACATAATAGTTTATAAGAAACTTTTATCTGTACAGTAGATATAAACAATATTTTAAAAATATTTTTGGTCACTTAAAATATTTTGTATTGCTGCTAGGCTATCAAGTTATATATACTGTTTACATACCAATGCACTCCATTAACTTTTGCTGGATCATTTAGCTGCAATATTTTATAGTTACATCTGAGTTCATATCTGATAAAATTTCAGTTCTTTCAGTTGGTCAACTGCAAAGTATGTCAAGAATGAAATCTTTCATTCTTGGAAAATTATAAAATACTCAGATGCACTAACTCTCCAAAAGATATACCATTTTTAGGTGGGACAGCCTATTCCCATAGCAGACTCCAGCTTTACTCTGGGCTGACCCGTGTTGCTGAAGGAACCTTAGAACAATAATATTATTGGTGGAAAGGGACAGAATTAGGACATTAAGTAGTTACGCTGGGCAAATTTTATGACTCAGACATTTATTCATGGGAAAAATATGGTTTTGAGTGTTTCAGAAGCTGCCCCTTCAGGCACAAGGAGAAACATTTTGTAGTAGTTTGTATAATTTGTGTTGTTGTGAATTTAATTGAGTTAGAGTTCCAAAAATGCAGTAGTCCTCACTTAACAACTGAAATTGGAACTGGAATTTCCATTGCTAAGCTATGCACAATATTACCTCATTCACAATTGGGAGGTGAGCAGTCACTTTCAACAAGCAAAAGTCTGGAAGGATAAATTGCCATTATTGGGCTGGTGTAGTGCAATCAAGGTAGGGTTGGAAGTGTCTACTGCCTGGTAGGAAAAGGTGTGCAGGTGGCTAGCAAGTCACTTTGTGAGCATATCCAGGTCAGGGGTGGCTGCTTACCAAGTTGGGTAGATTTACTGGAATGACTTGCAACCTTTCCTGCCAGCTTCCCCATTGACTCTGCTTGTGGAAAAGTGGGAAGGAAGATCACAAATGGCAATCAAATGACTGCAGGATGATACAAACATCATAAGTGGTTGCCAAGTGCCCAATCACACAACTGCATACTTTGAGGACCACTTATTCATTCAGTGCCTTTGTAACTGAAAGGTTGCTAATGGCTATTAACTGAGGACTACTTCTAAATATTTTTACTATGACCTTAGAAGAGAATATTTGTAACTCAGAGTTGAACTGTGAGGTCCTTGGTGCTCTCTGAGCTTGGCTGTTTTCTTGCAGACATTTCATTACCAAACAAGGTAGCATCCTCAGTGCACCTGGCACCAGATTTTCTGCCACTCTTTACATAGCCCTTGTGCATCCAACAAATTAAAAATGAAAATAATTTTAAAAATGAACACCCTGAGCTCCAACAGGGTCTTAGTGCGTTGTGAGTTAATGGATCGCTGCTGTTCCTTTAAATCCTAACATATATATTGGGCAATTAAATGTAAGTGCATAATGAGATCAAGTCAGCGGAAAATTATTTGCTGCAGGGGAGCATAGATGAACTAGATACATCAGTGTCAGTATTTGCTGCCTGTATGACATTGTAACAGGAGGAATAATCTTGTGGAACAAGAAGAAAAGCTATAACCCAGGGGTTTCCCAGGCCCTGGTCCACAGCCTGATGCCAGGCCTTGGCCGGTTGGGAACTGGGCTGCGCAAGCGTCAGGTGAGCATGTGAGTGCACAAAGCTGCAATTTCACAAGAAGTGTGCACACATGCAAAACCATCCCTCCCCCTCCTCCTGCTGCCAGTCCACAGAGCCAAAAAGATTGGGAACTGCTGCTGCAACCAACTCATGACCCTCCTTAGTTGTATGAAGAAAAGGGAAGGATTAGGGAAACACATTCCAACTTGCAAGATCCTGTTACTGCAACCTTATAATAAAAGTAGTAGTAGCTTGCATACTTTTGGTTTCTATATTTGGTCTACCTTGGAGGGATGACAGGTGCAGATATTAGCAAAATTAGGGCAAACCTACGCAAGCAAAACCACATCTCTTTAAAAGAGAGAATTTAAGTTGGTACCTTTTGCTTTCCATTCAGCTTTTGGTATTTTTCTCCATTTTTGGATTAATATATACTTATTTGCTAACTGATGATTATTGTATATATATATATGTCATGCATCTAATAAAAGGGATATCACTCCATAAATATCTATGCTCTCCTATCCTTTCTTCACCTATCCGGTGGCACAAAATTATTTTATAACTTTGCTGTTAAAAAAACAAACAAACCCAAGATGGCTCTTCCTGAAAATAAATAAATAAACACAACCATGTTGAAGAAAGTGACATGAGAATAAATGCAGTTGGAACTGAGAAAGGAAATACCTTAATACTTTCACCGGAGATACATTTTCAGTATATCCTGTGCTATACGATTTCCTTCTGATTATTGTATAAAGGCACCATATGTTTGGTGTCTCTTTTATTTAACTTGGATTTCAACAATGACTCACCGTGTTAACTTGCAAAACTAGACATGTTGATTTCCTGGCCATGCCAAGTGGGCAGGATACCAATTGGCTAACGCTTATAGTTAGAGGGGGTAAATGTTTGAATAGCAGACAAAATGACACATGAAAGCTTCCACTCTTTAAAAAAATAAAATAAAATAAAGGCTCCTTCTCACAATAATATTTTCAATGGCTTTTATAGTTAATTTTAAATTGCTTTTCTAAATTCAGTTCATTTAGAACTTGCACCAGAGTTTGTTGAGGTTAAAGTGGAGAAAATAATAGAAATCCTTTCCTTAGCCACTAAATTAACCATGTCTCCTCTATATACTTCCTTGTATTCGGCAGCAATGAGCCCTTCCATTTATATATCACTTCTAAGGAACAATATTGTTTTCGGTTGCCAAGATGGAGGCCTGTTCTATAGTTTAGGCCAGGGGTATCCAAACTTGGCAACTTTAAGACTTGTGGACTTCAACTCCCAGAATTCCTCAATCAGCCATGCCAGTTGGGGAATCCTAGCAGTTGAAATCCACAAGTCCTAAAGTTGCCAAGTTTGGACATCTCTGGCTTAGGCAATGCTGCACCTTTATGGCTACAGAATAAACAGAAAAAATTGAATAGAGAAAAAAAATTGGAACAAGAGATGCCCTGATGCAAAATGAGTTTTAAAAAAAGTGACCATAGCCAAAACATTCAGTGTTAATTCAAAGGATATCCTGCTACTATTTTTAAAAAAGGTGATGTCTTTTTTGAATTATGTTTGATTCCTCCGTATTGCACTGATGACTTCACCGGCAATTCCATGCAGTTTTCTTGGCAACCATAAGGCAATGATCTGCTATTCTGTTGGTTTTAAAATCCTATTTTAGCCCACAGCCTTGACATTCCCTGGTGATCTCCCAACCAGTAGTCCCTAGGTCTGTGTTCTGACCCAAACCTTGTTCCGAGGAAACAAACACCAGACGGAGGTAACAGCAAAACCTTTTAATCATTCTTTACAAATTCTGTTCCTTCCCGGTTAAAAGGCTGTTTCAAACTAATTGTTTTGGATAAGAATGAGCCTTGCCAAAGTTGTACAAGGCTGCCAAGAACACTAGATAAAGTTGCCAAGAAATAATTCAAACACAAAGAGCCTCCAAACACAAACTTCCACAAGGCTTGAAGTGCAAAAACTTCTTTGCTTCTTGCAAAAAACTCCAGTTTCTCAGCTGGCTTTTATCTCTTAAGGGAGGGGCCATTATCTTGCAGCCTTACTCCCGAGTCGCCCGTGCTGCTGCAGCTGCTCTTTCCTTCAAGCAGCCCTGCATGCACGCACACTTGACACAGGCTCCTTGGGGACCTCTTCATCACTGCTGCCAGCCTCCACAATCTCTGAAGGCAGCATTCCACTCCCTGATAGTCCTGGCCCATCCATGCAGGCCCCTCATCTGAGTCCTTGTCTCTGAGACCTCAGCCGTCCGCACCTGCTGCCAGCGAACCACAACAGTCTGACTCAGAGAAGGAGTTTCACCTGTTAAGGCCACTGGAATTAAACATGTGAAACTTTGTGGGAGGAAATTTACTTGGGACAACTTGTCAAGAAAATACTTTTTCAAGGATGGAGAAGAGCATCTGTTTGACTAGGCAGGGACCTGAGCTCCAGGTAAGTTGCTGGTTGAACCTAACAGCAGCATGCAAAACCAGGCTTCTCTGCTAACAACGCCAGTCTCTTATCAACTACTTGAAAAATGAGAAAGATAGCTTCAGACACTTTGGTACCAAAGGCAACAATGAAGATGGTATATCTCCTCTCCTCAGCCCGACAGTAGAATGTACCACTAATATGGGAGAGGGGGAGTTGGGATAGACCTCCTGTCATATTGATCTACCTCCTTGTAGTAGCACATCCCATACATTTCTACCTGAAAAGGGGGGGGGTGTCACCTTTTAAGGCTGGTCCAGTTTGTAGCTCAAACTTAGCAAGAGAAGACTAATTAAGATATAGTTCACATTTTTAGTTGTGTTATGATTGGTTTCAGCATAATATTCTGAAGGAAATGCAATGTTTCATAATGTCTGTTAAAGTTTACCATCAGCTCCCTTCTTGCAAGGGTTTCCCAAAGAGATAAAACAAAAAGATTTCTAAGGGCTAACACCAGATGAGCCAAACTTTTTAAGATACCTTAGTGTGTCCTGCTATAGAATTCTTTAACTTTTCCAACAAGGCCTTCTTCCTTCTGCCAAAACTCTAGGAGAAATAAAAAAAAATACTTTGGAGCTTTTTGCTCAAAATGCAGCAATAAAGAACTTAACTGTGTGCCAATCCTAAAACACAAGGGAGAGTTGTGCATGTTACACCCCTCCTGCGCGACCTGCATTGGTTGCCAGTTGCCCTCCAGGTGAGATTCAAGGTTCTGACGTTAACATTCAAAGTCGTTCATGGCATGGGTCCGGGGTACTTGCAGGAGCGTCTCCTGCCAGTATCAAATACTGATCGCCTGTCGTGCGCAGCAGGGGACTCCTCGGGTGCCGTCAGCTAGACAATGTTGGCTGGTGGTGCCCCGGGGAAGGGCCTATTCTGTTGGCCCCCACCTTGTGGAATCAACTCCCTTTGGAGCTCCATTTGGCTCCTGATCTTCACTCTTTCTGCTGTGATCTGAAGACCTGGTTGTTTGAACAGGCTGAGCTGGACTGACTTCTCGGGAGGGGGGATTTAATTTATTTTAATCTTTTAGTGATTGGGCTTGTTGGGTTTAATTCCTTTTTAAATATTTATTGCTGTGTTTTAACTGTGAGCCACCCCGAGTCCTTGCGGAGAGGGGGTGGCATACAAGTCCAATTAAATAAATTAAATAAATAAAATAAAAATGATCCTGCAGTCAAAAATCAACTCCTCTTTTATATCTCAAAGTATGGTTGTAGATACCATTGTGACTTTCTCCTGCCCTAATGAAAAAAACACATTATGGTCCCCTGATAAAATTAAATATTAGTTTTCAGCATGTACAGGTAGTTCTCAATCTATGGTTGCTAAGCGACTGTTCAAAGTTACAGTACAACCTACCCAGAAAAAGTGAGTTTCAATCCAGTTCCAAAATTCTGACAGTTGGCCCCTCCCCTCTTGGTCATGTGATTGCCTTTTATGAGGAAAACTAGAAATTACTTCTAGTTTTCAGCAAAACTGTGCCATAGAAAGACTGTGTTTGTTTTATGACCACCGTATGGTCGAGATTCCATTATGGACATTCAGGCTTCCCAGCATAAGGTCAATTCATCAGATGATGTGACTCTTCACAGCATCTGATGAATTGACCTTATGCTGGGAAGCATAAGATTATTTCACATAGTCTTTTGAAAGAATTAGAGCTACCTGAGTTTGCACAACATAAGCTACAGTTCATGGTTTGAAAACCACAGTGCTTAGATACCAAACTGAGTAAATAATGCCATAGCTTAGTTGGATATAAGAACCAGATCTAAGAATTGAAAATTTAAGGCTATGAGTATTTGTAGATTTATCTTGCATTTGGCTGACATTGCCGCAAAGAAACATTACAGATCCCCCTCCCACTTTATTCTGCTAGACTCTTTGTACATTTATTTATGAGTGAAGAAAGGGTTTCATATAAGATGCTGGCCCTCCCAATGAAGTTTTATTTCACACCTGGAAATAACACATGGCAGGAATAAAATAAGGTCTTTTGTTTGCAACATTTCTCCACAGAAGTATCAACATCTACATTGAATTAATTTTGCTACATTGTTAATAATTTGGAACCACTTAGTATTGAAAAACAGAACCCCTTGAGTTGGAAAAAAAAATTCTACAGGATGAGTGACTTTCCCAGCAAAAGCAAAGTGAGCCTTTCTTTCTCAACAGACAAATTGAGCAAATAGAATTCCACACAATGGACAGAAGAATCAATAGCACTAATTAATTAAATACCCTTCACCTTGTTTTCGCTTGCTTTTCACAAGAGGAGAAATTCAAGTGGGTTTCAACCCCCACCCCCATTTTGTTATGATAAATATTTATTGTGATCCCCTGTATTTGCAGGCAGCCCTTGCTTATTAAATGTTGGTTCTCTGTATAAATTCTATCAAATCTGACGAAAGCAGATACACGCTGGCAGCTTTAACGAATGCTCTGGCATTGTCAAAGAATCTCTGCATCAGAATTCCAAGCATGCAGAGATTCTATACATAAACGAAGAGCTTCTCAGCTCCCAAGTAAGATACTCCAGGTGCTGCTGGTCATATGACTTTGCAGCTGCTTCAGGGCTCCACGGCTGGGATTTTAAGAGCTGCCATGAGCTTGTGTGGTCCTGCAGGAACACAATTTACGTGCAATACACAGAGGCACAGCTGCTGCCAAATACATGCTTTGTCCCTACTTAAAGGCAGGGCTTGGATTGCAGCTTAGGTTCTTGTACACACCCCCTTCTGTGCATGTGTATTTTCTTTCCATTTTCTGCCTTCTGTACAAAACAGAAACTATTTGCCTGGTCTCGGGAAGGCCAATTTTGCTAAGGACAATATTATAGTAACCTCAAGTTGCCGCAGAAACCAGCTTGGTGTTATGTTTTAGATACAATCAATACAATCAGAATAGAGCTGGGAGGGACCTTGGAGGGCTTCAGCTCCCACCCCCTGCTCAAGCAGGAGACTCTATACCATTTGGGGGGGGGCTAATTACAGATTAACCGAGTTGGAAGCAGAGGTGGTATTCAGCAGGTTCTGACCAGTTCTGGAGAACCGGTAGTGGGAATTTTGAATAGTTCAGAATACCACCTCTGACTGGCCTCGCCCCCATCTATTCTCTGCCTCCCAAGTCCCAGCTGATTGACTGGGTCTTATTTTGTTACCCTGCACAGGAGAACAAAGCTGGAAAGCAGGTTAGTGGGGTGGGGAGGGAATGGAGATTTTGCAGTATCCTTCCCCTGCCACACCCACCAAGCCATGCCACGCCCACAGAACTGGCAGTAAAAACTTTTGAACCCCACCACTGTTTGGGACGGACCTTATAGGGCAACTAGTCCAACCCACCACCCAAGCAGCAGACCCTACACCATTTCTGACAGATGGCAGGCCATTCTTTTCTTGAAAGCCTCCAGTAATGAAGCTCCCACAACTTCCGGAGGCAAAGCTGTTCCGTTGGTTGATTGTTCTCCCTGTCAGAAAATCTCTCCTTGTTCAGTTTCCATGCATTATTCCTTGTCTGGCCTTCGGGCGCTTTGGATAATAGCTTGACTCCTTCCTCTCTGTGGCAGCCCCTCAAATATTGGAACAGTGCTATCGTGTCTGGTCCATTTCAGACAGATGGCTATCTAGTCTTTTCTTAAAAAAAAAAAACCTCCAGTGATGAAGTACCCACAATTTCTGAAGGCATGGTTAATTGTTCTCACTGTTAGGAAATTTCTCCTTAGTTCCAGGTTGCTTCTCTCCTTGATCAGTTTCCATCCATAGTTTCTTGTTCTGCCTTCTGGTTTGTGGCAGCCCCTCAAATACTGGAGTGCTGCTGTCATGTCAGATAATGATGCTGTCCCAACCCTGCAACTTTCTTCAGAATGTTGGCTTATGAATATGTATTAGCAATGGAGACTATGAACCTACTGCATTAGTGGCAACAGGACCAGGAGGAGGATCCCCATTTGAAAGCAGAGAGAAACTCTGAATTTGGAGACAGAAAGCCAAAGCTGAATCCCTTTTTGGCTTCTGCAAAACTTTTGTAGCCCATTGTTCTCAGCGTTGGACCCTTACCAGAAAGCAAATGGCCTTGGGTTTTGATATGGAGATAACAGAAGTGACAATTAAATTATTAGGCTTCCTGGGTTTTTTTTTTTGGCAGTGAAGCAGACTGGTTCCAAAGTTTACCTCAGCCCTGGAGCAAGCAGTCGTTTATGACTTGCCTTTTGGTTCAATGAGAGGAAATGTATTTCAGAAAATGAAGTAGAAGGCCAGGGAAGGCTTCTATGCTTCCCTCATTTTGCCCTGCTGGCAGGAACGTGGCAAAGCCCAGAGTTTAACCTAAGATAACTCAGAGTCTCTCTCATATGGCCTCCAGGTATGCCAGATGTGAACCAGCTGAGTTCTTGATGAAAGACAATCATCTACTGCAAAAGTTAGGAGACTTATTGAACATTTTGCAGTTCAGCATAAATAGTTGCTTCTGATTTAGTGTGTAGGTGTTGGTAGTTGGCCTGTGTGTATTCCTGCCTTTTGTTTCCAGGACTTGTGTCTATTCCAAGGTTTTTTCGAGGAAAGATGGGATAAACTTGTACTCTTCTTACACAAAATATGTGCTACTTAAAGAAACTCTATAGAAACCAGGATACTGTGAGATGTGGGGAATCTTCTGCTTTCAATTTCTGTTGCTCACAAAGTTATTGTTTTAGAGCCATTCCGGATAAGGAGATGAGGATTAAAATGCAGATTTTAATAGCATTTAAGACTGTGTAGTCTTAAAGGATTTACCTTTTTATAGGTGCAATTTGTATTTGGATTACAACATTAGCAAGTAGCAATCCAAATGGATCGCAGAAGCAGGGTGTTAGCGTTTGAAATTTAAGGGGCCTTGGTGGTGCAGGCTGTTAATAGCCTAGCACTTAGTTCCAGCTGCCTGCAATTAGTGCAGGCTCGAATCCCACCAGGCTCAAGGTTGACTCAGCCTTCCATCCTCTCGGGGTAGGTAAAGTGAGGACCCAAGATTGTTGGGGGCAATAAGCTGACTTTGTAAAAATGCCGCTTAGTAATAAGCAGGCATATACAATGGAAGGAAGGCTGAGCGCATTGGGTTGTATCCCAAAAATTGTAAGCTGCCGTGAGTCTCCGGAGAAGGGCAGGATATAAATATGAATTTAAAAAAAAATCAAAATCTAAATGTTTAAATAATGCATTTAAGAATTGTTATGTTGAGCACACACTTCCTTGGATTTTTTTTAATGGCAACAATAAAAATGGGGCAAGAGGAGAAGTTTTCAGAGCACGCTGGTCATCACCTTTATATTTATGGATTCCCGAATCTAAGTTTGCATGAAACTACACCACTGCAATTACTTAAATAATAACAGCTTAATCTTCAAAGCTCTGTCTATAGATGCTCCACAGTGTGGGGTTTGTCTGCATCTCCTACAAAAAGCCCAGTTTACAGATAAGCCTGCTTTATGCTCTCCCCCAGAATAATTATCCACTGCAATCTGAAATTCCTTTCTTTGGTAGGCTTCATTTCTCTTGCTTGTCATTCTGTTCGCTTTATTGATGGTCTGGGGTTCCTCCTGACAGAGCATTTTATCAAGAAATAGCAATGTGGAGGCATTGGGATCAAAGCAGGAGTTGAGTGCATATTCTTCCCCTCCTTGACAGAATCAATCTACCTGCAACCCTGCCAGCTGACTTAATTTATGGCTAAGATGTGCAAACATTTCCCATCTACCAGAGCTATTTATATTGTAACCTTGAAGAGTTTTTTTGGTTTATCATTGTGCAATTCTTCCATGTTGCTTGATTTCATTAGAACAGTTACTTGCTCAATAAAAGAATGCTGCTTGCTAATGAAAATAAGATAATCTGGGGAAAGAGAAAAGAAAGAAAGAAAGAAGGAAAGAAAGAAAGAAAGAAAGAAAGAAAGAAAGAAAGAAAGAAAGAAAGAAGTTGCCTATATTGTTAAATGTTAGAGAAAGTTGAGCAGTAAAAATAGGGTCCATGAAAGCCTATAAACTTTGAGTTCATAGGAAGTAACAGTAATTTATGTTACATATTTCTGTCACCATTAAATTATTCATTGCCAAAGTCACTGGAACTAAAAGAGAATTCCCAACAGAGAACTGACTGATTTAATGTTAAGACAGCACAAGAACTTAATCAGACATGCATAAGTTCAAATGTGGCCACTATCACTGTGGAGAATTGGGACATACAAAGAATTGCAAAGACAGTAATCCTTAGTCTATATTTGATTCCCAAAATCTGTAGCCAATAATGTTCTTAAATTGATGGGATTGAGTAGATGCAAGGTTTTGTCCTTTTTCCTTTAGATGGCAAACTAACAAAGCTATATTTATTCTCTCATTAAAAAAACACCTTTTCCCTTGAGTACTATTCTCTTCCAAGATCTGTATTATTCTGCTATTTAATGAGAAGGCCAACATAGCCCTCAGACTCTTTATAGATATTTTACTGAAAGTGGGATCTGTGGTCCCTTCTTAGCTATATCAGTTTTCTAGAATGCCTATTCTAAGTTACTGCCAGTCTTACTTACATACATACATACATACATACATACATACATACATACATTATCTATCTATCTATCTATCTATCTATCTATCTATCTATCTATCTCACTGGAGTTTTCTTGGCAAGGATTTTCAAAATAGTTTGTCGTTGCCTCCTTCCCAGGGCTGAGAGAAAGTGACTGGCTCAAAGTTACCCAGCTGTTTTATGCCTAAGGCAGAACTAAAACTCACCCTGTCCTGGTTTCTACCCTGAGGGTTTACCACTTCACCAAACTTGTCATTGATAGGTCATTATGTCATTCTCTTTCAAGCAAGATAATATAAAATACACACAGGCAAAAAAAATTGTGTGTGTCAGCATACTGTATGTACCTTCTAGTTGTTGGGATACAGGAAATTATGTTGGTTTACAAGGTAATTTTTATATTAGAGATCATAGCTTGCATAGATTAGCATAAACCTGCTAAGTTTGGTTGTACCTCTGGCATACTGGGCAATGTATGTCAAAATTGACCATTAACATGTCTTTATTCTTAGCAGAGAATAAGGTATCTGTCAAGGATAGGCCTAAAGCTGATAACTATAATATATTGCATTATTAATGTTAATGAGTTCAATATGTCTGTGATCTTGTGTTGTTGCTTAAATACCATCAGCTGCTTTGTTGTAATTCTTCCAGACTCGCCAGAGTTGAGTTCTTGCAGAAATATCAGTACGCAAGCATCAGAAAAGTTTACTCCTCACTTAAGTGTCTTTTGTTTATGTTTGATGAGACAAAAAGGCAGAACAGTAGTGATGAAAGTCATTGGAAAAAAAGCAGCACATCTCAAACTTTGCTTTATCTCCAGAGAGGAAGAAAGGGCAATCAGATTTGGAGTGAGTAAAGACAAGTTGAAAAGGGGGACTGCAGGATAGCTGGCTTTGTTAGGAAGAGTACTGTGATTGATAGTGCCACGGACCAGTTGGCATTATAAACAGAGCTGAACCACTTTTTAAATGAAACAAGATTTTGCTGAAATAAAAGGAGTCTCTTTATTGAATCTTATGAGAACAAGGTGTATCATTGATTGAAAAATTTAACTGCTTTGCAAAAACCCCTCAAAATTCAGCTTTGCAGAAGTGGTGAAACTAAGGCATGACATTTGGTTCCAAAATTACTGGTTGTAGAGCACTTCAGGTCACTGTATAGAGGAGAAGAATCTATGGTGGTATAATTATCCAAACTTAAAAAGATATCTGAACATTTCACATGCGATTAAGGGCTAAAGAATTCATTGAGAGAATCATGGGATTTTCGAAGGCAATGCTAAAAATACTCTTAACCAGAGGTAGATTTAAGAAAGTATTTGACACTGCTATCTCCATGGAAACTGCTGCTGGGGAATCAATACAACTACACTAGCAATAAAAAGCAAATGTGAATAAGCTTACAGTATGGAGAGTAATAGGTCAAAATGAACTGTGCTATCAATGTGGCAGAGGTTCACAGATATCAGTTTAATGCAGATTTAAACCAGAAACTTCAGAAAATGCTAGAAAGTAAGTGGCATTTAGAGAGCCTGCAAATCAAGAAAAAGCAAACCATCTGCTAAAGGTAAACAATGAACAAAAATTGACTTTTGTTTTTGCAATAGGGAAATGATGAATTGGAGAAGGAAAGTGAAACAGAAATAGCTCGCCTGGAAATCTATAACACAAAAGGTGAAATTTAACAAGTAGTAAGGAATGTTATATGTTATGCAAATAGATGGGAAGAGACTCTGGGATTATATTTGTCAGAAAAAGTTGCTGCTGGATTGAAGTTCCATCCACAGACTGAGATTACTGTAGAGACCATCAAACATAAGCTGAACAATTATTGAATAATGTGTGTATGGCCCTGGCACATTGGACACCTTCAAAAGTATAACAGTGATCCAGGAGAATCCCATATCCAAATTTTGCAACATATGCTCACTTCATATACCATATGCAAAAAAGTAGAAACTGAACTGAACCCAAAGGTGCTTTTTTTCAAGAGGCAGCTTCTTCAGCACTGACTGGATGGTGGGGAATGGAAAGATCCAGTTCCCTACCATCCAGTCTGAGCTGAAGAAGCTTCTTGGATGAGAAGCAAAACGTCTTCAGAGAAAAAACCAGAAAGTCCCGTTGCCTCTTGAAAACAGCACCTTTGGGACATCCATGACGTGGATGACTGAGAATCTCCATAGACATTGAACTGAATTAGGTAGCAGCTGATGAAATTCTTCAGAGTTGATTGGAGCTCCATGTGTATCTGAGGCTGCTAAAGAATGGAACCTGTCTGTTGAGACCTGAAGACATGGATCTTCTAACAGGTTGACCTGGACTGAGGGGTTTTTTTAGTGGTTTTTATTGGTTACTGCCTGTTTTTAATTATAATTATTGTTTGTTTTGTTTTATTTGGACTTATAAGCCGCCCACTCTTCCGAAGGACTCAGGGCGGTGTATATAAAAAACAGAGAGTACAAAAGTTAAAAGAAATTAAAAAGATATTAAATTATGCCAAATAAACAATCAAATTAAAACCCCTGATCCCCTGTCAGTCCAGGCCGGATTGCAAAAATAGCCATGTTTTGAGGTCGCGGCGGAAGGAGCGGAGATCAGGGGCCAAGCGCAACTCAAGGGGTAGTTGGTTCCAGAGGGTGGGCACCCCCACAGAGAAGGCCCTACCCCTAGGGGCCGCCAGCCTACACTGTTTAGTTGACGGTATCCCCAGGAGGCCCTGTCTGTGGGAGCGCACAGGGTGATTGGTGTTTGTCAGCGGAAGGAGATGTTCTTGCAAGTACCCGAGACCCAAGCCATACAGGGCTTTATAAGTTATAATTATAAGTTATAATTATTGGGATTCTTGTTTAATATTTTTTAAATTTTAAACTTTTGTATTGTATGTTTTTACTGTTGTGAGCCGCCCTGAGTCCTTCGGGAGATAGGGCGGCATATAAATCCCATTATTAAATTAAATTAAATCTGTGGTAATTTTAAAAATACTATTAATTTGCTATCCCAGAATGAGCAATATCCTTTGTCTAGAATGGAGGACATTTTTGCTAATATTACTGGAGACATTTCATCTGTAGAAACTTGCCAGACACTTGTTCTCAGCTAGAAACTGAGGGAGATTTCAGGATGTTTTTTTTACCGTAAATACACAGAAAGGGTTATATCAGTATAAAAGATTTGTTTTGGTGAGGCATCTGGCGAAGAGCCATGGACCAATTACTGCAAGGATGTTTAGGCATTGAGATCTATTTAGGTGCCATTGTGGAATATGATAAGCTGCATCTGCAGAACTTCAACTCAGAGTTAAGTGATTGGTAATCAAGCATGACACAACACTCACACTCCTAATGCATGAGGACTATACAAGCATTCAGAGAAAATTCAAATAGCTCAAAGTTCACAAAATGTGTCATAGCTATGGTCCTTTATATGATTAGTTGTTATAACACATGCCTCCCAAATTTAGCCAATGGGCTAAACCACTTGAACATTTTATTGGGTGGGTGGGTGGGTGGGTGGGCAGGACAAAGAAGTGACAAAATAGGGTGAAGAAGTTTTCACAGAAGCAGAGAAAATGGTCACATCAAACATGATGCTTACACATTATAACCCACATATACCATGCCTTGAGATACCCACTAGCAGAGTTACATTGCATGTCGTGAAAATGGCAGTGAACACTCAAAGTATACTCATAGTTGCAGAGAAAATGTATGAACAGATTTTGCTTGGTTTGGGAAGTTAAATGCTTTAAGTCAGGGGTGTCAAACTCAGGTTGTCACGGCGGTGTCACATGAAATATGACTTTTTTCCCCCATCGCTAAACTGGCCGTGGGCATGGCCAGCGTGTGACGCATCAAACCCATGGGCCATGAGTTTGATGCCCTTGCTTTAAGTGATCCTTGTATGGCTTCAAAAAGGAACACATTGTTACAAGGATTACCTTATTTACCCCTACAAGGTGAAGATTTTGAAAGATCCACAACAGCTGGAGATTCCTTCAACATGTATTTTTTTCTCACAAACTTGTATCGAGAGTCTTTCCATTAGGTTTCTAACTGTGAAGGATGTGGTTTGAGGCAAGGAGTTTTGCTTTTCTGTCTTCCAAATTAAGGGCTAGAATAAGTACATGGCTCCAGAAGTCACTTACAGATGTTTTCTCCTCCTCTTCCATCATTACCAGAAGAAAGATGACAAAGAAGAGAAAGAAGATAAACTCTACTAAGATATAATACAGTTTTCACTGTGTTCTATGCCTATTTCTTATTGTTAAGTTTGTCTTTATTTACATATTCATTCTACTCTCTAGTTATGTTACTTCCCAGCACAAATGGACTGTATCAAGAGTAGCCACTTCTCTGCATGTTTCCATAAGATAACTGTTAAAAAGTTGGCTGTAGAGCCAACTATTCTAAACATTAGAAAGCACCATTGCTCTGCAGATTCTCATTTTAGTATCTAAAAGCCTTCTAAGAAAACATGCCATTCCCAGTAGTTACTTTGATATTTAACATTAATTCCCTGCTCTGAGTTGACATGGTCTCTTAGCAACTTCCTGCCCTTTGCCCTCTTTCATTCTTGTGCCTGTTAATGCACTTCCTTTTGTTGCTGGCCTCCACTTCTCTCCCTTTCAAGATTCCTTTAGAGAAAAGATAATTTAAAAAAATCTCTCTGTGTGTGAATGCATGAAAAGAGCCAGATAGAAAAGGTGATGTGTGCATATTTAGAATAGAAGCATTAGGGAACAGGCTGGATCCTGGATCTAATGTAAGGAATAATCAACCAGAATTAATGTTTCACTACTACTGGAGCCGGGAGCCATCTAGCATACACATTTACATGTAATAATAATGGAAAAGGAAGAAAAACCAAAATATTGCTAACAATATCCACTAGCAGCCCTCCAGATCACTAAGAGCATGTGAGATTTGGTCTCACCTTACACAACAAGAGTTTGAAGGATAAAGAGTTTCACTGTGAGTTAAAAAAAGCTGTCAGCCCATGGAACTGGACTTAGTTATGAATGCACTCTACATTAAGGCTTGAAACACAGGACGTCAACCTTCCATCAGCTGCGATCAGAGGTGTCCCCAAGTAGATAGGCTCAAAGACTGCATGTGGACCTGATTTCTCAGGATGCCTGTCTCATCTAAGCTTCAAAACCTACAATAGTAAAATCTAATTCAATCTTCCTATTTTGCAAATATGCCTTAGGCTACAAAGATTCCAGCTGAAGTCATAAGTCCTTTTTGCTTCCTTCTTCAAAGGAAGAATCCAAGCAGTAGAGAATTAAAAAAAAAACAGAATAACAGAGTTGGAAGGGACCTTGGAGGTCTTCTAGTCCAATTCCCTGTTCAAGCAGGAGACTCTATACTGTTTCAGACAAATGGTTATCAAGTTTCTTCTTTCAAATATTTAGTATTGGAGCACCCACAACTTCTGGAGGCAAGTTGCTTCACTGATTAATTGTTCTAACTGTAAATTGGTGGATTTGGCTCAATATGAATTTATTATGAATCAAGCAATACTGATGCCTTCACAGGTTCTACTCAGGTGAGAGGAATCCGTATTAGTCCCACAATATTTTTCATCCTACTTCAAGGGACATTATGGAAGACAATATATTTTAGTTTTTCCTTGTTTCTTTTAGGTTGCAGAGGACACCTGTTGAACATACTGGAAATGAGGAGAAGAACCCTGAAAGTACCTTAACCCACATTATCATCAGATTTAAGCAAAGAGATACACTGGATCTCTTTTCCCTGGTTTTTCATCATTCATTGCAAGTCCCAAGGAAATTTTAAACATGAGAAGACATTTACTGTAGTACTGTATGCAGATGAGCATCTGTAGTGCAAAAAGACAAGTTCAAAGCATATGTACTGTATGCAGGAGTTCTATCAATAGTTCAACTTCTTTCACATGCTTCTGTACTATTGCCTATGAGTTGTGCATTGCTCCACTAATTCACTGAACACTGAAAGAATGGCATTTAGGCAGAGCTCTGAACCTTTGGGATTAGCATCGAACAAGTTGAAGTGAAAAAGCATTTCAACAGCATGTTAGCTACTAACTACCTGTTTTGGGAAATGCTTCCTGGATGAATTGTGGCCTAAGCTAATAATTAATTTGATCATACACACAGTTATTATCCAAACCAATGGACCACCACATAGAACATTATGAACAATATTACATCTACGGGTAAAGCCAATACATATTAGAATTCGGTGAACTCAGAGCCCAGAATAATTATGATACATGCTTGACATATGGATTGATTGATTTGACTGAATCATTAATTCATACTTTTGAAAATGTCATCAATTTCTCATGGTTCAGGGCAGGAACAAGAAGAGCCAAGCTAAAATGAAATATTTATCTGAATGAAGAAAACGTTTTCTGACATTTGAAATGTAGTATATTCAAGGATACTATTTTATATATTTGAAGAATGCATGTACAAGTGTCAGGCATGGAATCAAGTTTTTTGGAAAGAGTGTGGGGTACCCCACATTCTTTCCTTTTTCCTTTTCCCTTTTTCCTTCCTGTTTCCCATTATTTTTGTTTTCTTCATATGTTTTATTCTGATTAATATTTTTTTTAAAGAGAGAGACATGTAAATGAGTTTTTTGTAGAGATATTTTAATCACAAGTCCTATCCTGTCTAATTGGGAGTAACATTTTACCAATTTTATTTTACATAAATGGTCTAGGACTGTTTTCAATCTGATATAAATCTTGGAGCCACTGATCCTTGACCTGCTGTTTCATACAAAGAGGTGGAAACTTTGATTAATTCCTTGTCTTGCTGCAAAGTCCAAGATAATTCTTCATTACTGGGAAGATTTAAGTGTAATGATAAATTGTCCAAACTTGTTAAGTTGCTTAAATATAATAACTATTTATAGGCTGAATTTCCTGCAAAGTAGAATGCAGGAATTTTCTTTTTTCTTTTTTAGAAGTGAATTTGTAGTTTTCCATCTAATTATAAACCAGCCAGGATTATGAATACTTCTGCAAAATTATTTGTAGAATATTATTGCATAATTGGGAGAATTGGATTCTTCTGATATTTTGAAAGAACAAGCTAGCTTTAGAGGTGGGCATTCAACCTTAGATAATAGTTTCAGGTATTGGCTCACTTGATTAATGAGTGTGCAGTGCAAAGTAAATCAAAACTGTGGGTTACTTTTTTAAAAAAAACTTTTTTACTTTCATGCTGCATTTGACTGCAGTGCAAGGAATAGATTTCGGATTAAATTAGCCAATTTCATTATTAATTGGTGCCTTTTGAATTTGATAAAACTATTACATACAAATTCTGAAGAGATTTTCAAGAAATTGTCTATAATCAGACAATTTCCTAGTTACTTGGAATATCAAAAGGAGATGTAGTCTTGTACCTGCTATTTAATTAATAAATATTGTTTCAGTGTTGAGAAGAGAGTCCTTTTTTCCAGATTTCATTTATTGAGTGTGTGGCAATCACTGATATTCAACACTAATAAAATACATTATACACACAGATACAAACATATATTTAAATAAAGTTTAAAGAAAGCTTTTATTTAAATTTTGTTTAAACTTTTTTCCCGTTAAAAGAAGTGAAAAGGTTTTTTATGGTTGGTTTGCAGAAATTATCACTGGGTTTTGACCAACTTATTGTTATGGAGTCTCACAATTCATGAAAAAGCAAAACTTTTATAATGCAATTTGACTTCATGATGTCACAAAACCAAGTTAGAATAAAGAGAAAAAGCTCTCTCCTCACCTGAATAGTCTTCCAGATAAAACTAGATAGATTGATTTGGCTCATTGACTGTATCTTTTTTTAAAATAATATTTTATTTAATGTTTTAACTACAACAATAAAAGATAATACAAACTAAAAAGAAAGAATAGGTGCAAAGAAGAAAAAAAGAAAGAAAAACTTGAAAGAAAAAGAAAAGAAAATCTAAGAACCTTCCCATCTTCATCATGACAAATATAATTACACTATTTCTTTACCTCCCCTGAGTTAATAAATATAAAACTTAACACTCTGAATTTCAATTCTCTCAGTACATAACATTTTTTCCAGTCCATATATCCAGAAAAGTCCAGAAAAGACCTTCCCCAGACAAAAAAATATAGCACATCCATTTTAACCCTGATCAAATAAATCAACTTTATGTTCCTTCTGTTTACATAAAATAGTAACCTTTAATTTATTCAAATGATCGTTAATTCTTGTCTTAAATACCTTAAAAACTTTAACAAGCCAGCAGGAAGAAATTATTCCAGTTGCCCTCTTGAATTTGCAGCTTTATTTCTTTCTTAAATTTTAGAGTTTCAACTGACTTTTTAAAACATCTAGTAATAAATTCTTGTTTGTGCTGTTCTTCACAATTATATCAGATAGATTTTGTTCCAAATCTTTTGCTCTAACAGCATCTTCTGATGTAACAGCTTCTTCTGGGAACAGGGTATTCACAAAAAACACACAAAACAGCTGACATTGTTGATTCAAAGTCCTATTGCCATTCCTCAACTGTATCCCTGAAAGTCATTAAAAGTTCCTTTATTTGATTGTGTCTCCAATATTGAAAATAATTTTAATTCCCCATGAAAATGAAATTAATTTTGAAAAATTAATTTTAAAGTGTTAATATTAATATAAGAGCCTTGGCGGTGCAGGCTATTAAATGCCTAGCACTTAGTTCCAGCTGCCTGCAATTAGTGCAGGCTCGAATCCCACCAGGCTCAAGGTTGACTCAGCCTTCCATCCTCTCGGGGTAGGTAAATTGAGGACCCATGATTGTTGGGGGCAATAAGCTGACTTTGTAAAAATGCTGCTTAGTAATAAGCAGGCATATACAATGGAATGAAGGCTATTGCTGAGCACATTGGGTTGTGCTCCAAAGATTGTAAGCCGCCCTGAGTCTCCGGAGAAGGGTGGCATATAAATATGAATAAAAATTTAAAAAAATATTTATGAAGGGCTTTTCTGAGCCCTTCTTCTCTTCAAAACTTTCTGTAGCCTTAACTTTATTTTGCTTTTTGCTGTTTATTTTGAATTTTTAATGTTTATAATGACATTTTCAGTTACGGTTTCTTTACAATTTCAGTTTCATTTTCTTGGTCTAAAGCAAGCATCCAAAGTTTCCAGTCCTATCATTTTGGAAAGTGTATAACTTCTTTAACATAGTTAATAAGCAATTTTAAAGGTGGTTAGTGAAAGAAATGCAAATTTAGTGTTCTTTTGAAGGCTCTGACTGCAGCCGGAGCAAAAATGATAAATTCCCTTGCAGTTACCATATGAGAAGGAGCCCAATGTGCCCAATGTGGGTAATCTCAAGTCCTGTCTTTCTCCAGAGAAGTTTGAAGGAGCCAATCTGCTCAGCAGCTCCCTGTTCTTTAGCCACAATTGTGCCTTCCGTCCATGATTTCTTCTCTGGAAGACTGCTCATTGACTGTATCTTTGAACTAGATTAATGAAATGTGTTTGCATTTCATTGTATTCAAACCATCTTGGCCATTTGTTAGAGGAAACGTATACTTCCTAAGATTACATTTTTATCAAAAGTTGATCCTGTTTCAGTCCAGCTTTTCAAACAACATAAATTATTTTGGCAAATAAAAATACAAGAAATAAATATTTTTTGTTGGTAACTCTGTTATAAGAATGTCTGCAGTTTTATAAAGCAATTTAGCTCAAATCTAATAGGAGTCTTTTCTTCACCATAATTATATTGGCCTGCGTTTTAGGTTAATGGAGATTAATATTCCTGCCAGAGTGTGTTCTTTTCTTGCATGTAATCTAACACCAGATGGTTCTGAAAGAGCATTAAAGCTTCATGTTCATGACCTCCCAGAGGTTTTATCATTAGTACTTTAGCATAATTTAAGGAAGTTTTTTTTGCTCAGCTTCTGATCGTAAATCTTCCTAATGAGGCACTAAAGCCAAAAAAGCAAAATGCTTTTAAAAAATAGTTCTAGTTTCATCAAATGCGTAAGAATTCACAGCATCAGACATCATTTTAAATAGTATTAGTGGAAAATGTGGAAATTAAATAGGTAGGTCAACAGTTCAGTTTAGTACAAGGAGTTAGGAAATGAAAAGGGGAGAGAAATTATTCATCCATTCATTTTTAAGGTAGGAAGCAGAGATGCTATTTTATTAGACACTATTTTATTTAGCTTTATCTAAAATACAAAATCTCTACATGTAAAAGGCAAGCTCAACTACCTTTGTACCAAATATCCTGTAGATCAGGGTGTCAAACTGGTGGGCCATGGGCCAGATGGGTCACGCACAGGCCACGCCCACCCCAGCTCCGCAAAGGGGAAAAACATCACGAAACGTCCATGATGGTAGTGTGATGCGGCGAGTTTGACACCTGTGCTATAGATTATTGGGAGGTTAAAAAAATGGCTGAAATTCAGCACCCATTGCAAGCTAAGAGTGTGCCCACACTGATCCAGTGATCATAACATCTTCAGTCTTTTAACAACCATCCAAAGAAATTGATTACATGTGAAGAATGTGGCATCCTTAAATGGGCTGCAGATGGCACCTGATCTTGGTATGAAGTGCTGGGTGTAAAAATGGGTGGGGCCTTTATCAAAGGACAAAGTTGAACTATATTTTAAATTAAATTAAACATAGTTTATACAATTCCTCCCCTTTAAATTAAATTAAATATAGCTTATACAATCCTTAAAATCCTTAAAAAGTATAGCTTTCATTTTCAAAAAGATTACAAGCCACATGTGATATAGCCTAGAGTTGGGGTCTTTAAACTTGCAACTTTAAGACTTGTGGACTTCAACTCCCAGAATTCCTCAGCCACCCATGTTGAGGCTGACCTCTGGCCTAAGAGCCATAAGTTGTATATCCCCATCTAACACCAAGAATTCCAATAAAAAGTGCTCTCCTTAAAATGTTTAGAAATGTACTTTATAAACAAACATGTTCAAAACATGTACTTAAATGGCACACATTTTATTTGTAAAAGACTGATATTAAAATGAAATAGAAAGTCTTAAGAATAATCCCAAAGGAAATGAACATCAACAAAAAATAGTCTGATCTATAATTTCTTAATCATAGCCTCTGTGTTTATTATGAGGAGGAACAACAGCCAGAGAGTTTTCAAACAGCCAGTCACAAAACACTTCTAGAGCTGGAAATAAACATTATATAATTATCTGCAATTAAATTCCTTATGTGTGTGCTGTGCGTGTGTATTTGCAAGCATTGTTTTAATACTTAGGTCTCTCACCACTTGAACTCACATCTCCTTTCTTGGCACATGTGAAAGGGTAGATTTGTCCAAGAAAGTGTGTGCCTTTGTGTTATACCAGGGTATGATACTACTTCAATTCAAGTAACAAAAGGGGAATTTTCAGAAGAATTAGATAATGTCTATGGAGTAGATTCACTTGATGTTTTTGAGTTTGTGGATCTCAAGGAATTGGAGAGAGTTCTCTGTGATGTGAACTCTGCACTTGTGAACTTGATCCCATCATTTTTGGTTACTTAACCAGGAGAAAACTGGAACTCGATTCTTTCTCATAGAATGGGAAGGTCCCAATGACCTTAATAAGACATTGGTCTGCTTCCTCCTCAGGGAGCCTATCTTGGGTCTAGTGGAGGTGGAAAATTATCCTATTTTAACCAATCCCCCTTCCTGAAAAACGTTGTAGAGAAAGGAGAGAGATGGTAACTAGCAAAAGATTTACAGCAGGGGTGTCAAACTCATGGTCCATGGGCTGGATGCGTCACGTGCTGGCCCCGCATCCACATGGTTTACCAAAGGGGAAAAAAGTCCTGACACATCACATGACACCACCGTGATGAGGTGAGTTTGACACCCATGATCTACAGGAAGCAGATTAATGTAAGGATTTGGACCATTCTATGAGATTAAGCCTGAATTATCATTCTTATTGATGGCTTGTGCTTAGATGTAAGTTGTGTAATTTTCCTTAACCTGCTAGGCCTCTAAGTAAGGTTATGGTATGGCATACTTCGTAGTAATTGGTAAAGGGGAGAGTAGGAGGCATCATTTTATGGTGGAATTACTCTTTCCTAAGTGTATGGATCCAGCTGGTGGCTGCAAGGAGCACTCTAATATGGTCCAGTTTGTGGTTTCTCCATATCCTTATTTCCATATCCTATTTTTTATAAGAAGCAAATGGGAAAGCTCATTTGTCAAAAGAGTTCAGCTATCATCAACATGCTGATGACATCCAACTACCTATCTCCATCTTGAATGGAGATAAGAGCCTTGGTGGTGCAGGCTGTTAAATGCCTGCACTTAAGTTCCAGCTGCCTGCAATTAGTGCAGGCTCAAATCCCACCAGGCTCAAGGTTGACTCAGCCTTCCATCCTCTCGGGGTAGGTAAATTGAGGACCCAAGATTGTTGGGTGCAATAAGCTGACTTTGTAAAAATGCCTCTTAGTAATAAGCAGGCATATACAATGGAATGAAGGCTATTGCTGAGCACATTGGGTTGTATCCCAAAAATTGTAAGCCGCCCTGAGTCTTCGGAGAAGGGCGGCATATAAATGTAATAAAAAAAATGGGAGAGGTAGTAAATGTGCAAATCTAATGCTTGGAGCCTGTGGGGGCCTAAATGGGAAGAAAAAGGCCCAGATCCAACCCAAGGAAGGTGGAATGGCTAATCAGAAGATAACAGATTTTAGAAACACACTTGGCTCTTCATCAAATTACAATGTCCCAGAAACAATAATTCAATTCTCCTATCAAGGTTTTCAGGTAAAGGGACAAGATAGAGAACTACCCCAGATCCAGATCTTTTTGTATACATATCTTCCTGGTGCTCCCCATGAGGTGGAGGCAGACCAATGCATTTTAAGGCAATTGGGACCACTCCATTCTGCAAGAAGGGATCAATTGCAATCAGAATCCAACTCCCTGTTTTCTCCTGGTTGCTTTAATTAACCAGAAATGATGGGGTCAAGTTCATAAGTGCAGAGCTCACATCATAGAGGACTCTGTTCAATTCCTTGAGATATACAAGTTCAAAACCATCCTCAGTGAATCTTCTCTATAGACATTGTCTATTTGTTCTGTAAGAATTAGAACTACTCTCGTTGCTTGAGTTGAGCTAGCATCAACTGAAGCACTGTCTTGGAGAAGTCTGCCCTGTGACATGTGTCATAAAGGAAAGAAAGCATGATAATACAGCTATTAGCATAACACAATGTATAAGTAAAAACAGAAGTAAAGGAAATAAGATCAGACCCACTTTGGAAGAGCTACAAGATCTTCAACGCCACTTGAGGCTAATTTTAACTGGATTTATTTGAAAGTAAATCCAGTTAAAATCAATGTGGCCTCCTTCCAACTGGATTTAAGACCAGATATGAACAGTATCTGAAGTATTATACTGCAGAATAACTTCACTTGAAAGCCTCTTTTATGGCACGTACACACTTACACCCTAAAATAATGGGCTGCTGGCATTATCATTTGGACTCCAGAAATAGTTTATAGCCTGAAAAATCTGCAACCATTGTAGCACGATATCCAGATGTTTTCACCCACAACAAAGTGCTGATGTTTTGGGCTATTACTTTTTAATCACAGACTGCAATGTTTTATTGTCATAGAAATGCAATTATATCTGCAGCTAATCATGTCCTTAGAATTGGAAATATGCTCTGGAATGGAGCTTTGTTTGTGCTATATGTTGTGACATCATTCACTGCAAATGAAGCCACATGCACTTCATCATTCCCACTCTCTTAAGTTTGCATGAAGAGGCAGATGTGGACTGCTCAGCTCTTAAGTTTATTAGTGACTACAGCTCAGAACGGACCCGACTGGCTTTGCTGCGGCTGCTACTTATAGCCGGCAGCCTCAGCTGACAGCCAATCAGAGTGCAGGGTTTTTCCCGCACTTTTTAAACCAATCATTTCCAACACTTTACAAGAACAATTCAAACTAAACCAATGATTTCAAACCTGCATACATAACACCCCTCCCCACTAGGTTCAGTCCATACTCAAACCCCATCTATCTAATGTATTCTTTTAAATAGGTGGGGCTCTTACGTACTGAGACCTACATGGTTCAGATGTTTTAAAGTTCTCACCTTGTGAGAGAGGAAATGTGTCTGCTGACATTTCCTTACTAGGATGTGTAGTAATGGTAGAACCTGTTTGGTTACTACAACCTGGTCTCTCCTCCCAATCCATCTCCAACCCAATGTCAGCACCTAATCAGGTAATAATGTGCAATCTTCCATTTGTGAAAATGGTTGTTGGTATTGTGACAGGTTTTGGGATGGTTCCTGTCATGTTAGCTCGTTACACGTGGGGTTGATCCTTGCTTGCTGATTATCCTCATAATCCTCCCCTTTCCCCCCTAGAAGAGGCAGTAGGTATGGGAACCAGGGAGGAGCAATGGCGATGCTCCTGAGGTAGTCTGGATCTTAGCTGATCAATGTGTGTGAAATGATTGGTTTAAAAAGTGCGGGAAAACCCTGCACTCTGATTGGCTGGCAACTGCGGCTGCTGGCTATAAGTAGGGTTCATTCTGAGCTGTAGTCACTAATAAACAAAGAGCTTGAAGCACTCTGAGTCTGTCTCTTCATGCAAACTTAACACTGAGGACTTGGTAGCTTCTGCTGAAGAGGCTTCTTCTATTGCTTCTTTCAGCGTAATCTTAGGTTTCATTAATAACTTGCTCTGCAGCACCTTGTCTTTAAGGCCTAAAATGAAACGATCATGCATGGCCTCCTCTAAACTGTTGAATTCGCATGCACCCCCAATGTCTCTTAAACTTGCCATGAAGTCATTTATGCTTTCGTTTTCCCCCTGATCGCGACAGTAAAACTCATGTCTCTTAATGAGGCATGATACTTGTGGCGCGGAATGGGCTCTTAACAGCCTTTCCAGATCAGGCCAAGCCATTACCTTCACATCTCTGCTCCCGCGAGTGCTTTCGCCATCGTGAAAACTGCCGGACCACATTATGTGAGGAAGACCACCCTCTTCCGCTGCTTGGAAATGGCGGCAAGATTGTTTCCCTCCAAATACATTTGGAAATGATCTGCATATGGCTCCCAGTCTTCTGCCGTCAGATTGAATGGGGCTGAGGGGGAGTTCAGCGCAGCCATCTCACTCTTCTTCTGTTCTGCGTTGCCTTTTCTTCAGGGGAATCCCATCCTCGTCACCAGTGTTAAGTTTGCATGAAGAGGCAGATGTGGAGTGCTCAGCTCTTAAGTTTATTAGTGACTACAGCTCAGAATGGACCCGACTGGCTTTGCTGCGGCTGCTACTTATAGCCGGCAGCCACAGCTGACAGCCAATCAGAGTGCAGGGTTTTTCCCACATTTTTTAAACCAATCATTTCCAACAAGAACAATTCAAACTAAACCAATGATTTCAAACCTGCATACATAACACACTCCATTTTGTGCCTGCAGTTATGTTGGGTGAGGGCCTAGCATCCTGTTTCCTAAGTTTTCTTCAGCTGTCAACATGTCTCATATTTTTCTAAATCCTTTTGGCCATTATTTTTTTCTTAGGTTGGATAGGAAGTAGCAATCCATGTGATCTGTGAACCTACCTTCTTTTTTTGGTCCTTGGATGAGAAGAACCCAGCAACATTTTTACATGTTTCCTTGGCTTCCCATAGCCAGAAAATCAGATTGTTTAAAGTTTTGTTCTATCAGCCAATTTACAACATTCCAGTGGATCATTTGGGGCAGAATTGTTTATGTTATTTGCACACCCCAAATTTCAGAGGGCTGGAGAAATGAGGCAAAATAGAATAAGCGTATACTCACATCCACTGGTCATCTAATAATGAGTTTCTGCATATTAAGCCCGATTCCTCACCTATGAAAAGTTCACCAAAGTTTGCTTTGCTTTGGGGGAAGAGGAGAGGGAAAGTAGAAAAGAACAACTCAAAGCATAGAATACAATTTTGGCAGAACACTAATTGAAAAAGCTGCTTTCTTGCACACTTGGATGAGTTTATATCTTTCCTTGGGACCTTTAGCTGGACTTGCCCCAAAGAGATGTCTCTAGCATTTACCTGGACAAGTTATGGGGTGTGAATTACATTTTCTTTTGAGCTGATTTTTAGGAACACTTAATAAAATTCACAAATGTTTTCATAAATGGGATAGAATTATCTCTGCAGCTATGGTCCACAAAACTGAGATGAATGCATTTAAGGAATTGACTGGAGCAGCCCACTTGTTCTTTGCTCTGCACAGCTATGCTATTCTTATTCTTATTTATGAGGTAATAACTCTTGCCTTTGGACTCACAATCATATTAACAGAATAATAGAGCCAGAAGAGACCTTGGAGGTCTTCTAGTCCAACCCCCTGCTCAGGTTCTTAAAAACCTTCCAGTGATGGAACAACCACAACTTCAGGAGGCAATTTGTCCCACTGATTAATTGTCCTAATTGTCAGCAAATTTCCCCTTAGTTCTTGGTTCTCTCCTTGATTAGTTTCCATCCCTTGGTTTTTGTCCTGCCTTCAGGTGCTGCCTTCAGGTGCTCTTCTTTGTGGTAACCTCTCAAATATTGGAACACTGCTATAATGTCACCCAGAGTCCTTCTTTTCGTTGTTGCTGTTGCATATTGTTGAATAAATAATGGAAAAGCCTGCAGACAAGGGGATAGGAGAAAAACAGGAAAGCATGAATCTCTGCACTATCCAGGGTTTTTTCCAAGACATGGAACAAGAGTGGTCTCTGGCCGATTCAAGAACCCACAGATGTGGAGTTTGTGTGAAAGCAAATTAACAATTCCTTTTTTATATAAATTTTATTAATGAACAACAAACAGAAAAACATTTAAAAACAATGAACGTGGTACATACATAACAAAAAATACAAATTTACATATGTACATAAAAGTTAATCATCATTAATACAATTATTCCTTTCTTTTTTAAAACAGTGGTAAAACTTCTCCCAAATTTTGTAATAGTCAGATTTAATCTTATATTTTAATTCTTGAGTTACTCTATCCATTTCAGCACATGACCAAATTTTTCTAATTATTTCCATCTCTTCTGGCATATCGCTTCCTTTCCAACTTTGGGCAAGAGCTAGTCTCATGGCAGTGGTGACATGAACTATTAGGTATATTATCTCTTTATTATATTTCCCCACATTGATTCCCAATAGAAAAATTTCAGGTGTGAACTCTATTTTAATTTTACATATCTCTTCTAACCAGTTTCTGATTTTCAACCAATATATTTGAACTTTTTCACATTTTCACCATACATGGTAGTATGTTCCGATTTCTTTGTTGCATTTCCAGCATTTGCAAACTAACAATTCCTAATACTCCTTCCCCTTCTTATTTTCACCACAAAAGCAACCTTGTGAAGTGGCTAGTCTAATTAGACTGACTGGTGCAAAGTCCCTCCTGCATAAGGCAGGACTAGAACTCACAATCTCACAATAGTTGCTAGTCTGGCATCTTCACCATAGACCAGACTGGTTGTCATATTTCTTAACTATTTTAATTTTACAAAAAGTTAAAAAAAAGACCTACAAGAAAGATCTAGACAACTTTTTAAATTCTACTAGCTTATTAAAGGTTCTCCTCACACATACATGCTAGTCATTTCTGGCTCTAATGGGGCAGTGCTCATCTCCGTTACAAAGCCAAAGAGCCAGTGCTGCCTGAAGATGTCTCCATGGTCATGTGGCTGGCATGACTAAATGCCAAGGCACATGGAGAGCTGTTACCTTCCCACCAAAGTGGTCCCTATTTTTCTACTTGCATTTTTATATGCTTTCAAACTGCTAGGTTGGCAGAAGCTGGGACAAATAACAGGAGTTCACTCTGTTACACAGTGCTAGGGATTCAAACCACCAAACTGCCAAATTAGCTTATTACACATGTTCAGAAGAAAGAAGTGTTTCTTTATATCTTGAGCCTAAAACTGCTTTCTAGATATTGCATTTCATTTGATAGTTTGCTCCCAAATAAGAACACATAAGATTGTATCTTGGTCATGTTATACACTATACTTCATTTCTTCAAACACTGAGAAGTTTCAGAGGTGTTGTACCTAAATGGGCTTTAAAATGAGGCCACCAAATGCCTATTAATTCTTTGTATTAAAGTCCTTTTTTGTACAAGTGTACAAGTTAAAGATGGATGGAAGCATAAGTTGAGAAATTCCAACATAGTCCTAACATTCTTTGATACCTTCCAACCATAACCATCAGATTACTGAGGAATCAGTTTGTACCCAGAGATCAATTCTCTGATTATAGCTCAATTTTTCTCTAATGTAGCTTGTAATCCAGCCCATTTCTTCTCTTTTATATAGCCACCTACCTAGCAGATGAAGAAAATAAGGATGAGTGATCTTTTCCCATCCTTCAGTGATGCTTCCTTAGTTCCTGCCAAAACACCTCACCTGAATATGATAAGCTATCAACCACTTTTGTCAGACCTTAAGAGGGATTGCCCCAAGGCGACCCACAGGGATAGAAATTTAATAAGAGAAGCTTGCTTGAATTTATCTTCATTTTTCTACCAATTTCTTTTTCTAAGGCTAATGGCAAGGTCTCTCAAACCTCTATGAAGGACTGATAAGGAAGTGGGAGGGAAAACTCTCAGTAAACTATTGCACACATAGTAGTAGGTCTATGTATTCAGGTACAACTTAAAAATATTCCTTAACCTCAATCGTATTCAGTATCCAGAGACTTCTTCTCTCTAGCAAAAGGGATCCCGATATTTTCTTTGTATGTTCAGCTCTAATGAGGGCTGGCTTCTGGAGCACTGAATCCAAACTCAAACAGTGCTTTCCAATAAGATGTTTGAAAATCAACAACCTGGAAAGGTTCCAGCAAAACAGTTAACAGAAATATTTCAAACTCCGGAAGGAACTGCCAGGACCTTTAGAAACTCAATCTATTTAGTTTATCTCTGGCTGTCTGATTAGAAAGCCTATTCAGAGAGCAAGCTGATAGAGCAATTTCTCATTAAACTCACTTAAACACAGCCTGAAACCAGACACAAGTTACACAAAGGTTCTGGAATCATTGGGAAAGTCAGTCATACCCGTACAAAGGATTCATCATAAATTAGGGCCAATTTCTATTATTTAGAGCCTGAGATTATCGCCAGAAAGGTACTTTCCTGGCATTGCTTTTTTTATTGGATAGGAAAAGCGTTGGAAATCATCAATAAAATATTCATTTAATCACCACTCCCACTGGTACCGAATACTTAATTTAAAGGTGAATTGAACTGTTTTCCCCTAGAAGTATTTTCACAGCTAGGATGATGCTGTTGTATCTGTTCCAAAAGATTGCTTCTATCTTTGAACACCCTTTAATGAAGCAGTAGGATATTCAATAAGACTGGGCAGTATTTGATTTTGCATCCAACTTCTCTATGTCTTCTTCCAAGCAGGGTGGAGACACATTCCGGGCACAATCTCAACCCTTGCAGGCATCTCTTGGATTGCATCCCCAAATAGCTGTGAAATAGAAGAATCAACCCCCCCCAAAAAAATCCAGCAAATGCTTGATTTAGTGAATAAATAGGATGGAAGGAGGTAATTAAAACTGACTAACCATTAAATGGTGAATGGGATAGATAAAATGAATGTAATATATAAAAATGTACCTAATGTATCAACTTTTTTCCAAACCTTGTCACCACATGATGGACATCCATTACAGTGAAGTGTTTTGTAGCCTTAAAGTGGGATTTTCTGTAGGAGCTAGAAGGGATAGGAATAGCACTTAGACTTATATACCACTTTACAGTGCTTTACAGCCCTCTCTAAGTGGTTTACAGAGTCAGCATACTGCCCCCAACCATCTGGATCCTTGTTTTACCCACCTCAGAAGGATGGAAGGCTGAGTCAACCTTGAGCCTGGTGAGATTTGAACTGCCAAACTGCAGGCAGCAGAGCAGGCAGCAGAAGTAGCCTGCAGCACTGCACTCTAACCACTGCACCACCATGGCTCTTGTGCCACCACGGGCATTAAAGGTTATCTAATCCAAATCCCCTGCTCAGTTCAAGAATACATTAAATCAAAGGTCTTCAAACTTGGCAAGTTTAAGACTTGTGGAATTCAACTCCCAGAATTCCTGAGCCAACATGACTGGAGGAGAATTCTGGGAGTTGAAATCCACAAGTCAAGTTTGAAGACCCCTGCATGAAATCATCTTCATCTTGAGGTGGCATTGCCATCAGTCCTGATCTGATCATCTTTAGACAAAGGAATTCAGCATGGTTCTAACCAACATGTTGTTTTACTTCACAGTTCTTATTTGTCAAATTGGGGGTGTGGTAGCACAGAGGCTTAATGACACTGGAACTGCCAGGCACAAATTGTCTGCAGTCCAGTGGTTTGAGTACAGCTCTGTGACACAGAGTGAGCACCTGTCACTTGATTCCCTAGCTCCTGCCCACCCAACAGTTCAAAAGCAGGCAATATTGTCAGTTGATAAATGGATAAATTGTCATTTTGATGGGGAGGAGGGAACTAGTTGTGTTCATGTGTGTGGGGAGTGGAAGCCAGCACTGGATCTGGCCAGACACAAGGCATTGTGACATGAGGCGAGGAAAGATGAGACCGGTGAAGGAACCCAGAAGAGCCAGCAATCCAAGCACCACTAGTTAATTGCTGTAAAGCTAGTTTACCCCCATTCCTCCTGGTGCACCAAGGATAAGCGCACAAATGAACAGAATGAACTAGCAATCTATGCTGTCAGGACTACATTGTGTCTAACATGTGTAGCTTTCCCTGACATTGTATAAAATAAGTAAGTAAGTAAGTAAGTAAGTAAATAAATATTTGTCCAAAATGCTTCTTAATATTCAGAATCTCCTTTCTCATAATTTACTAGATGCATTATACATTTTATTTATTTTATTTATTTATTTAATGAGATTTCTATGCCGCCCTATCTCCCGAAGGACTCAGGGCGGCTTACAATAATAAAAGAATATAATACAAATATTAAAAGACCATTAGATTCGAAATCCCATTAACCAATAAAATTAATAAAAACAATTTCTAAAATCCCATCCCCTCCATTTTAATGGGACGGATTCAACAAAATTTTACAGTTCATTCATTTCAGATTTTAAAAAATCAGGGTTTTTGGATTAACATTGTCTGCTACTAGTTTATCACGTTTGCCATTAAATGTTCACCTTGTTCATTGCATTTATCCACTGCTGTGGAGTTGCTCTGATCATCTTTCCCTCTGCCTTGAAAGAGGCGGTGGTGAGGCCCCTCCTGAAGAAGCCTGCCCTGGACCCAACCGTGTTAGACAACTTCCGTCCAGTCTCCAACCTTCATTTTTTGGCGAAGGTTGTTGAGAGTGTGGTGGCTCAGCAGTTTCCACTCTTCCTGGATGAAGCGGACTACCTAGATCCGTACCAATCGGGCTTCCGGCCTGGTTTCAGCACGGAGACGGCATTGGTAGCACTGATGGATGATCTCTGGAGGGCCTGGGACAGGGGTTTTTCCTCTGTCCTGGTCCTATTAGACCTCTCAGCAGCTTTCGATACCATTGACCATGGTATCCTTTGCACGCCTCGAGGGCTGGGAGTGGGGGCACTGTTCTTCGGTGGCTCTCCTCCTACCTCTCGGGGCAGTCGCAATTGGTGTTGACAGGGGGACAGAGGTCGGCCCCAAGGGCGCTCACTTGTGGGGTCCCTCAGGGGTTGGTCCTCTCCCCCCTTTTATTTAATATCTACATGAAACCACTGGGTGAGATCATTTGTGGTTTTGGGGTGAGGTATCACCAGTATGCTGATGACACCCAGATATACATCTCCACCCCAAACCAGATCAGTGATGCCCTCTCCGTGATGACTCGTTGTCTGGATGTGGTACAGACCTGGATGGACGGAAACATGCTTCGGCTCAACCCGGCCAAGACTGTGTGGCTGTGCATACCGGCATCTTGGTCCAGTCAGGAATGTCCATCATTGACCATATTGGGAGTGGTGTTGCCCCCTGTGGATAGGGTGCAGAACCTGGGGGTTCTCCTGGACGTGCGGCTCCAGTTGGAGGAGCAGGTGGGGGCTGTCACCAGGGGGGCCTTTGCCCAGGTCCGGCTGGTTCGCCAGCTTCGCCCGTTTCTGGACTGAGATGCCCTGTGCACAGTCACTCATGCCCTTGTTACTTCGCGACTTGACTACTGCAACGCCCTATATTTAGGACTACCCTTGCATACCATCCGGAGATTGCAACTGGTGCAGAATGCGGCCGCGTGGGTGGTGATGGTGGTGATTCTCCCATATTACCCCCCTCCTGCGTGACCTGCATTGGTTGCCGGTTGCACTCCGGGTGAGATTCAAGGTTTTGGCTTTAACATTCAAAGTCCTACACGACATGGGTCCACAATATTTAAGGGAACATCTCCTGCCGATATCGAGTACCAACCACCCTGTACGAGCACACAGGCAGGGGTTTCCTCGGGGTCCCGTCGGCAAGTCAATGTTGGCTGGCGGTCCCCCGGCGGCGAGCCTATTCTGTGGTGGTCCCCGACTTATGGAACCAACTGCCTCTAGACTTCCATCTGGCCCCTGACCTCCGCACCTTCCGCTGCGATTTGAAGACCTGGCTATTTGACCAAACCGGGCTGTGACTACCTCATGGGGGGTATGGGATAGTTTTAAATTATTTTAATTTGGTCTTATTGGACTTTATAGTTGTTTAATTCTTTTTAATTCTTTATTGTATTTGTATGTTTTAGTTGTGAGCCACCCCGAGTCTTCGGAGATGGGGTGGCATATAAGTCCAATAAAATAAAAATAAAATAAAATTACTTTCAAAGGGTTCATATTTTGCTTTTGTCATTTTACATTTGAGACTATGGGCTTATTGTATCTTCAGTCTAGGGTGCATGAAAATATTCATGAAATCCTATGGCAGCTGGGTTTTAAAGATCACTGAATTCAATATTTTGCCCATTAGACCCAAATTGTGTTACAGGAATCAGGCCTGATAGTCTTATCTCATGAGACCAATTACACAACTGCTGTACTGCAGGGGTCTCCAACCTTGGCAACTTTAAGACAGCTTTGCTGGCTGAAGAACTCTGGGAGTTGAAGTCCACAAGTCTCAAAGTTGCCAAGGTTGGAGACCCCTGCTCTACTGAATAGTGGTCATCCTTTATGCAGAGGGAAAGACCCAGGTTTACCATTTGAATGCCTGTACTTTCCACTTACTTATCCAGTTAGCTATTGACAGGGTAGTGCTTGATGTGGTGAAATAACACCTTACAAAGTTTGATAGCCTTGCTACATGTGTAAGCTGTTAACTATGAATTCATTACAGCTGTTGCCGTACAGCTATATTATAGGCAATAATTAACAAGAGAGGAGAACCTTTCATGGGGAAAGGCCCTATAAGGTCTCCTTTTCCAGTGAAAGGATAGGAAACATAACACATAAAGCAGGTTGGGATAGATTGAGAGGGAACTCTATCTGAGTGCTATTTTAATCTATTTTATGTGTTACATTTGTATATTTCCAACAGAAAAGGAGACCTTTTTAGGGCCTTTCTCCATGGATGAGTTATTCTCTACTTGTCCTTGATTTAGAAGAAAACTACACTGGCATGAAATTTGTTTCCCTAATTGCCAATTTCTGTCCTGCCTTAATTGCCACTCTTCTCAGTCAGCTAAATTCTGTTCAAGGTAATAGAGGCAAAGCTTAACAGAGGTTGCCCTTACCCATTCCTAAGAGGTCTGTAAGAGGCGTGCATAAGCACACCAATGTGCCTACCACCCCTGTCTTAATGTTCCCTTTTATTTGTATCTATTTCATATATTAATAATCATGTTTATACATATATCTATATTTGTTTTTGTAGATTTTCATGGGTAAAGGTATGTAGGTCTTGGTGTATTCGGGTCTTGTCCCGTGTAAGATTGAGAATACCTTGGCGACGTTTCAATGAGATCCCACTCGCCATCTTCAGGCTGGTGTCTTCGGCTTTGTGCTTCTGCCAGCAAAGCGTGATCTGAGCTGCCTTCTCTCTATAAATACTGGAGGGGAGGTGTGGTGTGCTGGCTCTGCTGTAAGTGGGTTGGTTGGCTGTGTTTTTGGCTGTGTTGTCGCTTCTTGATTGGTTGATGGAATTGGTGTTTGCTGATTGGTTGGTTTTTGTAAGAGCCTGTGTGGCTGAGGTAGTGGCTGTTTGTCCTTTAGCCTTTTGTGTTTTAGCTACCTGGGTAGTGGGCTGTGTGATGACCTTCTGAGTTTTATTGTTGTGACATCCTGGGTCTTGTGCTGTTATCTCCTGGGTCATTGTCTGTGTTGCAACCTCCTGAGGTTTTGTGTTGTAATCTCCTGAGTTCCATGATGTAGTATCCTGGGTGGAAGGCTGTGATGTGACATTCTGGGCCTTGGTTTGGCTCCGAGTTTGAGGTCTGGCTATGTGTTTATAGTGTGTGTCAGTTTGCTTAGTTTGGGGGTCAGAGGGGGGTGTAGCAGCTGGAGTTGCAGCTATGGTCTGGTTTCTGGATGGTGGTTGCCTTTCATCTGTGGGGTGGGCTTGGGTTTGAGTCTGGTGAGGGAGATTGGTGGTGGCATCATGTGTTATTTTGGGTCCAGTGTTGGTTTTCGTGGCTGGGACTCGTTTGTTGATTAGGGCTAGTTTCCCTAATTTTTGTCAAGCACAAAGCCGAAGACACCAGCCTGAAGATGGCGAGTGGGATTCATTGAAAACGTCGCCAAGGTATTCTCAAATCTTACACGGGACAAGACCACGAATACCAAGACCCTCATACCTTACCGTGAAATCTACGAAAACATATATATATATATATATATATGTTTTCGTAGATTTTCAGGGTAAAGGTATGTAGGTCTTGTGTATTCGGTCTTGTCCGGTAAGATTGAGAATACCTTGCAACGTTTCGACGAAATCTCATCGTCATCTTCAGGCTGGTGTCTTCAGCTTCGTTCTCCTGGGAGAAGTGTGTGTGATTGTGGCTGTTTTCCCTTTTAAACTCTAGAGTTGGATGTGTTGTTACTTCTTGATTGGTTTGTGGAGTTGATGTATGCAGATTGGATGGCTTTTTCCTGAGACCCTGTGTGGCTGAGGTGCTGGCTGTGTGTCTCTCAGCTTTTGTGTTGTAACGACCTGGGTAATGGGCTGTGTGATGACCTTCTGAGTTCTATTGTTGTGATGTTCTGGGTGTGGTGCTGTAATCTCCTGGGTCGTTGTCTGTGCTGCAACCTCCTGATGTTTTGTGTTGTGATCTCCTGAGTTCTGTGATGTAGTATCCTGGGTGGAAGGCTGTGATGTGGCATTCTGGGCCTTGGTTTGGCTCCGAGTTTGAGGT
>CM019149.1:44991018-45033959 GCA_009733165.1 Naja naja
AATTATTCAGTGGAATAGGTTGCCTCCAGAAGTTGTAGATGCTCCATCACTGGACATTTTAAAGAAGAGATTGGCAACCACATGTCTGAAATGGTCTTCTGCTTGTTTTTCCCATTAATTCCTCGCTATGAAGCAATTCTATGCATAATGTTAAAATAAAAGGCACATTTTACTCCAATGTTTTTAGAAAAATAAAAGACATTTTAATCTTTAAAAATGTTTAACTGTTGGAATGGATAATTTTGAGGGCAGCCTTGTTCCCTGCTTCATTCAGGAAGCAACCTTGAGACATACATACATCATCAAGAATGGAAGTTAACACTGGAGCATAGCCTTTTCCATCATTATCATTAGATAAACTCCATCTTTTTTATGCCTGATTGGTGGTTGCAACATCTTGTTGCTGCAAGACTATAAAAGCTAAGCTATTTCCCTGCTGCTTATTTGAAATCGCAAATAGCCACAGAATCACTGCAAGTATTACATTAGAGAAACCAAACTACAGGACCTTTTTCTGATATTCTAGTTGGCATCTATGTTATAGCATAACCAATTTATTGTTACTTGTAGCTGGGAAAATATATTTTGCAACAGATCCAATTTAGGATTGCCTCTGGACATTAGAGAATAGCAGGACATTGTAGTATGCTGTCTAGCACTGAGACAAAATGTACCTTCCTCCATTGCTGTGCCAAACTTACAGGTGGCAAGTACGTTAAGGTTGTACAATTTTGAATGGGCAGGAATGCCCTTTTAGTTGAAAAGACTCTGCTGAAGCTACCATTTGCTCCCACAGGAAACACATGGGAGAAAATCTTCAGCATGTAGATCATCAGGTAGCATAATTGCTAAGAGACTACTGAGGGAAATGGTACTTTTGGGAGATATGTTCACAGCCTCCCAAGATTCAAGATGGAAATTTTGACCAACAGTTTTTCCATTCAAATTTAGATCTTCCCTCAAGATTCTTCAAACCCGAGAGGGTCAAATTGCTAGCCAACAAGTATACAATGACTAAGATAATCAGCCAAACAATTAAATCGACTGTTCAAGTTAGTCAGCTACCTGGTAAATCAACCAATTTTAATGGGTGCAAAAAATTGACTTAAAAGACAAACCAATGATGATGGACAGTTCAATCATACTTCAAGCCGACAGTGAAGATATTGCTGTTGTGGTTATCTTCTGCCTTTTGGGATAAATCATCAACAGCAAAAGAATAGAAAAGACAGGCTTCCCAGCTCCCCTCAGATAGCAATATTTAAGGCAAGGAAGTAGGAGCGTGTGCACCTTATCTGATTTGGTAAGATGGGTAGAAGTGCTTAGGAAAAAGAGGTCCTGCAGACATCCTGACCCTGTGCCATATAAGGCTTTGAAGATGATAACCAGCATCTTGAATTGCACTTGGAAAGAAAAAACTCAAAACCAGGGCAGCTCATGCAACAAAAGTGTTAGAGGAGCAACACCTAGGGGCTCCATTATTATTATTATTATTTTAAATTACTTTATATGCTACCCCTCCTCAAGACTCAGGGCGGCTACATTTTGGAGCACAACCCAATGCCCAGCAATAATACCTCATTTCATTGTTGAGCAGCCTGCTTATTATTATTGCATTTTAAAGTCAGCTTATTGCCCCAACAATCTTGGGTCCTCAATTTACCTAACCTGAGAGGATGGAAGGCTGAGTCAACCTTGAGCCTGGTGGGATTCGAGCCTACAGTAATTGTAGACAGCTGGATCTTTGAGCAGACATAACAGCCTGAGCCAATTAAGGCTCTTATCTCCATTCAAGATGGAGATAGGTAGTTGGATGTCATCAGCATGTTGATGATAGCTAAAATCTTTTGACAAATGAGCTTTCCCATTTGCTTCTTATAAAAAATAGGATATGGAAATAAGGATATGGAGAAACCACAAACTGGACCATATTAGAGTGCTCCTTGCAACCACCAGCTGGTCTCTCCTCCCAACCCATCTCCAGCCCAATGTCAGCACCCAAGTCAGGTAGTGATGTGCAATCTTCCACTTGTAAGGATGGATTTTGGCATTGTGACAGGTTTTGGGATGGTTCCTGTCGTAATGGCTCATTACACATGGGGTTGATTCTTCTTTGCTGATTATCCTCATGTTCCTCCCCCCCCTACAAAGGCATTAGGTATGGGAACTGAGAAGGAACAATTGCATGTCCCTGAGATAACCTGGATCTAAGCTGATCAATGTGCCTGCTCCAGAGGACTCCATCCTCTGTTTGTACCCTGTAAGAACGTGGGCCTGTGATTTGAGTTATTTCAGCAGGAACCCATGAAGGTTCACCCATAAGTTCTTAGCATAAACAGAATCACCCACACTGAACGCGCTAACTTTGCTGGTGGAATCAAATGGTGCTGCGTGTATGAAGGCTGATCAAGGGGAGACCTGAGTTTCCTACCCATCAACAATTCAGCTGGGGACAAATTAGTTGAGGGGTTGGGAGTGATATGCTGAACACTGAGAAGTTTTTCAACTTTCTCAGTGATGTCCCCAGGACCCAATTGCTGAAGCTTTTCCTTGGTAAAACGTACCATTCTTCAGCCCGCCATTAAGGGTGCCCAGGGGCTGTCAGGGCATGTCTGATACCCAGTTGTGCTAGATAGGATTCAAAAAGGTTGGATGTAAATTGAGGGCCATTGTCAGAGACAAGAACATCAGGTAACCCGTGGGTTATAAAAAGCTTTTTAGCTGTTTGATGACAGCATCAGGTGTGGTGGATGCCATAGGGATTACCTCTAGCCATTTGGAATATGCATCTACTATAATAAGGAAAGTGTGCCCTCTGGTAGGCCCAGCGAAATCAATGTGAATCCTAGACCATGGGCCCCTAGGATATTCCCATTCCTGTGTGGGTGCGAGAGGTGGGGCAGGCCTGACTACCTGACAGTTGGGACAAGATGCAACCCAGTTTTCAACCATTTTGTCAATACCTGGCCACCATACATAACTCCTGGCCAATCCTTCATCCTTACAATACCGGATGACCTCATGTAACATTTCCAAAACCTCTCTTTGCAGTTTTGCAGGAATAACCACCCTGTTACCCCACAAAATACATCCTCTTAATACAGATAATTCAGTTTGCCTGGACTTAAAAGGTTGGGCAAGGTGAGGTAGATCTTGAAGAGGCCAACCTTTCTTAATCCAGCCTATAATAGGAGCCAATAAAGTGTCTTTGGCAGTCTCTCTACCAAGTTCAGCAGCGTGTACTGGAAGCTTGGCAACAGTTTCTAGGAAAAAGGTGTGTGCCTCAGGTTCAAAGTCCTCCTTGTGACAAGGAAGTGGGCAACGACTCAAGGCATCAGCATGTCCAATGTCCTTGCCAGGCTTGTGGATAAGTTTGTATGAATAAGCAGCAAGAAATTCAGTCCACCTCAGCATTCTTGGTGACAGGATAGTGGGTGTAGGTTTGTCTCCTGCCACAATGCCTAACAAAGGTTTGTGATCTGTGACAATGGTAAATGTTCTCCCATATAAATACTCATGAAATTTTTTGATAGCTTCAACAATTGCCAATGCTTCCTTGTCCAATTGGCTGTAATTCCTCTCTGCTTTGGTCAAGGTGCAAGAGTAAAATGCAATAGAGGCTTCACTCCCACTGGGAAGCTTGTGGCTCAAACCCCCCTCCACTCCAAAGGGGGATGCATCACAAGTCAGTACAACAGGTAAATTCTCAGAGAACTGTATGAGTACAGCATCAGACGTGATTAGTCTTTTAATACTGTTAAATGCTGATTGTTCCTTCCTGCCCCAGACCCAAACAGACTTTTTGTCAAGTAATCTGTGTAATGGTTCTGCAATGGTTGCCTTCTGAGGTAGGAACATGCGATAAAAGTTAATAAGTCCAAGGAAGGCTTGCAAATCTGTTTTGCATTTTGGTCTAGGGCCTTCTTTGATTGCTTGAACCTTGGCATCTGTAGGGTGGATGCCATGCTTGTCAATCATATAGCGCAAGAACTCAACCTTGTCAGTTCTAAGAGTGCATTTTTCTTCCTTGACTTTTAACCCCGCTTTCTTGAATCTGGTAAGGACTTCTCTGAGTCTCTCTTGTAATTGAGTGTCATTTTCAGCAGAGATTAACACATCATCAAAGTAAGGCACTACCCCTGGCAGTCCTTGGAGCATCCTTTCCATAAGGCTTTGGAAGATGCCTGGTGCCACGCTTACTCCAAACTGTAACCTTTTACATTTGAAGGCAACTCTATGAGTCACAATGGTTTGGGCCTCTGCAGTGGCATCATCAACTGTTAGTTGTTGATATGCCTGGGCCAGATCCAATTGGCAAAGACTGCCTGCCTGAATGAATAAATGATGCACCACTGGAACTGGATATGCGCTTTGCTGAAGCACATGGTTCAATGTCTCCTTATAGTCTCCACAGATTCTTACTGACCCATCAGTCTTAACTGGTGTGACTATGGGTGTCTCCCATCTGGAGTGGTCAGTGGGCTCTAAAACTCCTTGAGCTATTAGTTTATCTAATTGTGCATCAATTTTTTCCTTTAAGGCAAATGGGACCCTTCTGGGCTTTAAACGAATTGGGGGCACCTTGGGATCTAGGTTGAAAGTGATAGGGGTCCCCATATACTTGCCCAATCGCTGAAGACCTCTGGAAACTCAGACTTCAAGACCTCCTCCCATTCAGTGTTGCTCACGTGATTGATGCCAGTCACCTCGATGCCTAGTGTTTCTTCTGAATGTTGGGAAGTAGCCTGTGAATAGTGTCCCATGACACCATAGATAAATAGGAGTCTGAGTCCACTTCCATTTGGCAAGGCCTTCCTTCAATTAGTACCTTCACATGTACTTTTCTGCTTCTTAAGGGTGAAGAATGACCAATAGTGACTGTTTGATGAGTTTCATTCTTCCCATTTGCTTCTGTGTTGAGCCCCATTTTCTCACTGAAGTTGTTATGCTTGAATTCTTTGTCAGGAAACTTCTTTCTGCTTGGTGGAGTTCTGAATGATTTGCAGACTCTTGCTAGGTGACCTCTTTTTTCACAACGGAGGCAGATGGTATCAAAAACTTGCATTCAGTGGGGTGCCCCCACAACCTCTGCAATAAAAATCTTGCCTCTTTCTTCCAACGTCTTTCCTTTTCTTCTCCATTCTGAGTCTATAAATTCCTTCCTCCACCTCACTACAGTCTGAATCAGAATCTATTTGGTCACAATGGGTTGTTGTGGATTTTTCCACATCAGGATGGCTTGCAGCCTTGTTAATTTTCTTCATGGCTGCTGCTGAGGACTTGGTAGCTTCCGCTGAAGAAGCTTCCTCTATGGCCTCCTTAAGCGTGATCTTAGGTTTCATTAATAATTTGCTCTGCAAAACCTTGTCTTTTAGGCCTAGAACAAAACAATCGTGCATGGCCTCTTCTAAGTTGATAAATTCACATTCACCCCCAATGTCCCTTAAACTTGCCACGAAGTCATTAACGTTTTCGCTTTCCCCTTGATCCTGACGGTAGAATTCGTGTCTCTTAATGAGGCACGATACTTGTGGTGAGTAATGGGCTCTTAATAACTTTTCTAAGTTGGGCCAGTCCATTACCTTCACGTCTGCAGCTCCCACCAATGCCTTCGCCATCTTGAAAACGGCTGGACCGCAGTGGGTGAGAAAGACTGCCCTCTTCCGCTTGTCGGAAATGTCGGCAAGATCATTTCCCTCCAAATACATTTGGAAATGATCTGCATACGAGTCCCAGTCTTCTGCCGTCGGATCGAACGGGGCTGGGGGGGTGTTCAGCACAGCCATCTCTCTCAGCTTGTTCTCCGCGTTGTCTTCTCTTCAGGAAGGATCCCACCTTCGTCGCCAGTGTTAGATTTGCATGAAGAGTCAGATGCGAGTGCTTCAGTGAAGAGTTTATTAGTGACTACAGCTCATAACAGACCCGATTTGGCTGGGCTGTGGCTGCTACTTATAGCCAGCAGCTGCAGTTGCCAGCCAATCAGAGTGCAGGGTTTTCCCGCACTTTTTAAACCAATCATTTCTGACATTTTACAAGAACAGTTCAAACTTAACCAATGACATTCAAATCTGCATACATAACAGTTAGCTCAGGAATTCTGGGAGTTGAAGCCCACAGGTTGTTAAGGGGCCATAGCTGCCCTCTCCCGATTTAAAATCTCGGCTTTCAAGTAAGATGAAGTAAGATCCAATTACTGCCACAGTCATCTTTATTGAACTCAACGAGGACCTGCCACCTTATCTTTTGTCTCTACAGTAATATAATGTGACCAATCTTACTATCTTTCCTAAATTTTCCCTATCCACAAAAACAATTTTTGAGGGGAGAGGGGTAGCTAGGAAACGTTGGAGATAAGAGAAAAACAAGGAAACTATTCCATGAGGATGAACTCTGTCCTGTCACAGAAATAGAGCACTAATGTGCATTTCCTTGTGGCTTTGCTGTATTTTGCATGCAACAAAGTACAAATAAAATACATATTTGATTCTGGTTTCCTATCCCAAGCCAAAGGAACAAGTTAGCCCTTCAACATGTTATTCCTCATGTGAGAATTTTGACTGTGCCAGGGCATTGTACACAAAGGCTGTACTCAGAGGGCCTTAAATGTGTCCATTGTTTGGTGTGCAAAAGCTGTTGGCAACCCATTGTGAACCTATGAATAGTTGAAAAATCTTGGAAAATAATTTTAAAAACAGCCATGTCCTCACTAAAGCAAGACATTCAAACCACAAATTTAACGTCTCCTGCAGATGGCTCCCATTTGTTTACTTACCACATTTGTTGTCCACTTAAGCCCTAAATAGTTTGCAATAAAGTTACAGGAAAATGATCCTAAAAGCAACTATGCCCTTAGTAAAACAAGAGGAAAACAAACCACAACTATGTTCTACTGAACAAACTACAAAGGAAAAAAGCTAAACCAAAGGCTCCCAAAAAATGTTTGAATCCTCACAAACAAAATGAACGAGAAGAAAAAGAAGGGTAAACTTTCTTTAGAAATGTTCATGGATGCTTCAGTTCCATATCAATTGCAATCAATTCTAGGAGGGTCATTTCTTAACATCACCCCAATGTTAAGGAATCTAAGAACCCCTGCTGCTTAATTTATTGGGCCTGCTGATTATTTAATAGCAAGAAGCCAATTCTGGAATATGCCAAATTGTAACTTCAGACAGGTTCTATATGAAATACGGGTCTGCCACAAAGAAGAGGGGAGTCAAGCTATTCTCCAAAGCACCTGAAGTCAGGACAAGAAGCAATGGGTGGAAACTAATCAAGGAGAGAAGCAACTTAGAACTAAGGAGAAATTTCCTGACAGTTAGAACAATTAATCAGTGGGACAACTTTGCCTGCAGAAGTTGTGAATGTTCCAACCCTGGAAGTTTTTAAGAAGAGATTGGACAGCCATTTGTCTGAAGTGGTATAGGGTTTCCTGCCTAGGCAGGGGGTTGGACCAGAAGACCTCCAAGGTCCCTTCCAACTCTGTTATTCTGTTCTATTCTATTTTACATGGAGAGAGAATGAAAAAACAGACAGCAAGGATCATGGTGTATTTCAACTCCTCTAGTTTAAGGAGACTGGAGTGTGACAAGGCCAGGTTTTTCCATTTTTCAACAATAACAGTCCAAACTCAGATTCATATTTTTACTCATTCCCAGGATTAGTTCATATGGGCTGGCAGTGGGCAAAATGGATGGCATCAGTATTGGGATTCAAATTTTTTTTATTACAGGTTCTGTGGGTGTGGCTTGGTGGGCGTGGTTTGGTGGGTGTGGCAGGGGAAGGATACTGTAAAATCCCATTTCTTCCCCACCCCACTAACCTGCTTTGCAGCTCCGTTCTCCTGTGCAGGGCAACAAAAGAAGACCCAGCCAATCAGCTGGGACTTGGGAGGCACAGAATAGATGAGAGCGGGGCCAGTCAGAGGTGGTATTTGCTGGTTCTCTGAACTACTCAAAATTTCCGCTATTGGTTCTCCAGAACTGGTCAGAACCTGCTGAATACCACCTCTGGATGGCATACTCATACTTGTATTTCTGTGATGGGCTGTGCATATTTCAGTCAGCCCATTTTGCTAGGCAAGAGTGGCAAAATGCACTTTGTGACATTAGTTGTAGAAATTTCATTCATTCCATGTGTAAGTCCTACAAGTAGCCGTTTGAAAATTTAATTGCATGGTTGGCAAAGTAGGCAGAATTGGCTGGAATTTTCTTTTTCCGTTTTAGGAAGGAAAAGATGAGGTTATCTCTGGGCTTTTTTTTCAAAACATGACGGATTAAACATTATTTTAAACAATCATTCTTGTGTATTTCTCAGTTCAAAATGGTGAGAAACAATAAGTTTTTTGAAGCAATTACGTCAGTGTAAACCATGCTGTCATCAGAGTGGGCGTTAGAAATAGTAAGAGATCTCTCTGGAATGATATTAAAAAGGACTTATTAAGAGGGGATAAACTGCATTTATCACTATTGGGTAGAATTTCTGTAATTAAGACGAATGTCTTACCAAAGATGCTTTTTTTTGGTTGTTTCAGATGTTACCAATACTTGCAATTGATACTCCATTTAAACAGTGGCAGATGGATATTTCTAAGTTTATATGGCAGGGGGAAAAAACCCTAAAATCAGTTACAAACTACTTTAAGATGTTAAAGAAAGATGGGATTTGGGTTTACCAGATTTGAAACTGTATTTTGATGCTTGTTGTTTGGTCTGGCTAAAAGAGTGGGTGAACCTCCAGAATAAGAGGATACTTGATTTAAAAGGTCATGAATTAACATTTGGATGGCACGGTTATTTATGGTATGACAAGGATGAAAGAAAATGTTGATTTCAATAACCACTTTGTTAGACCTGTCACTCTGAGAGTTTGTAATAAATATAAAATAAAGTTTTCTATGAAAATGACTCTTGGGTGTCCCCCCAGGAAACTTTCTTTTAAGAAAAGAAATGAAATGTAAAGAATGGATTTTCTATCATTTATGGTGGACATGTGGTGAAGCAAAAAATTATTGGAGGAGTATTCATTTTCTAATACAGAAATTTATTAAATATAAAGACAAAAGCAGAAACTTTTCTTTTGGGTTTAATGGAAAAAATACTTGGGGGAAAAATGGAACTTTGATGTTATATATGTTAATGGCAGCAAGATTTATGTGCAAAAATGGAAGGACGCTTCAATCCCTACAATGGATGAATGGTTGCAAAAGGTGATGGAGTTAGCAGAGATGGCTAAATTGACTGCTTTGATAAAAGAAAAAAAAAACCACAAGTACTTTTGTTTCTACTTGGAAACTGCTTCTGGACTTTGTGCTTGAGGTGGGAAAAAAATGCAACTTTGATTTTGGGTTTTACTGATGAGATAGATCTGCTGTTGTAGAAATAGCTAGTTTATACTATTACGTAAAAGTAAAAAAAAATGAGGTTCACTGTTACTTCTTATTCTGCTGCACCAAAGGGAGTCGGAAGTCAATGCCTTTTCTTTCTTTTTTCCCTTCTTCTCTATACTTTTCTCTTCCCTTTTCCCTTCCCCATTTTTCCTTTTATTTGCTTTTGTAATTTTGTATTTTATATTATAAACTAATAAAAAGGATTGACAAGGAGAAAAGAACTAGTAAGAGAAGTGCTATCTTAACAAACCCGGAAACTATGTCATTTTTTTTCATTGCATTTGCTCTGTAGGTCACCTTCCTCTTCAAGGTTAAGATAACTCCAACTCTTTAGAAAGGATCTGGAAAGACCTGGCTCATTCCTCATATACTGGGTCAGGATGCTATGTGAGCCATGATTATAAGGTAGAGTTTCTTGCTCCCAGTGTTATGTATGGTTGGATGTCACTTTTTAATGGTTGATATATTTTCAAATGTTTTAACTGCCCAGAGTCTCATGAAGAAAAGAATGAATGAATGAATGAATGAATGAATGAATGAATGAATATTTTGAGGTCCATAGAACACATAGGCCATGGGTGTCAAACTCGATCGTATCACATGATGTATCATGAGGTATTGTGACGGTTTTTGCCTTTGCAGAGCTAAGGTGGGGTGTGGCCTGCACATCCAGCCCATGGACCACCAGTTTGACACCCTGGACATAGGCCATAAGTTGCTCACATCTACCAGTAGTCCTTGACTTACAACAGTTCATTTAGAGTAGAGTAGAGTGGAGTGGAGTGGAATGGAATGGAATGGAATAGAATAGAATAGAATAGAATAGAATAGAATAGAATAGAATAGAATAGAATAGAACAGAACAGAAAGAACAGAACAGAATAGAATAGAATAGGAATTCTTTATTGGCCAAGTGTGATTGGACACACAAGGAATTTAGAGACAGTTTGAAGTTACAATGACACTGAAAAAAAGTGACTTATGAACATTTTCCACAGTTACAACTGTTGCAGCATTCCCATGATCATGTGATCAAAAGTCAGACCCTTGACAACTGACTCATATTTGTGATGGGTGTAGTATCCTGGGGTCATGTGATCACATTTGTGACTTCTGACAAACAAAGTCAATGGGGAAGCCAGATTCACTTAACAACCGTGTAACTAATTGAACGACTACAGTGATTCACTTAACTGCAGCAAGAAAGGTTGTAAAATAGAACAACACTCACTTAACAAATGTTTCACTTAGCAACAAAAATTTTGGGCTCAATTGTGGTCGCAACTCGAAGACTATCTGTATTTTGGGGTTTTTTTTTAGTGCCTTCAAGTCAGGGTTTTTTTGTTGTTGTTGTTTTTTGGACTCCTGGTGAATGTCTGGATAAGTCCCTGCAATTTCCAGGCAAGACTTTGGAAGTGGATTGCCTTTGTCTGCTTCCTAGGGCTGAGAGAGAGAGTAACTAGTTTTGTGCCTAAGGCAGGCCTCCCAGTTTTTGGTTTACATCAAACGTTACAATTTTAGGCTAATCACACAACTTATTTCAATATGTATATATATATATCCCAAAATTTTGGTGGCACATTTGTCTCTTCTCACCACACACAATCATTTAACATATTACCATCTATGAACTGGACAGAATTTCCCCCTGGCCTGTAATTCCAATTACCATAGAATCTCTGAATTGGTATTCAGAGATTAAGGCCAACTATGTACTACAAAATTCTATAAAAGTCCAACAGCAAAGAAACACAGAAAACATTTGTTGCCATCAAGTGGTTATTTGGATTTTTGTAGTTGAGATATCATAGCCCAAAGTCAAACCCAAGTGTGGTAATTTAACAGTGCAAGAATGCACCCTATTTTTGACTGTTGTGCACATGTGATTGTATTGTGGACCACAAGGACAGATAATTGCTTGATTGATTCACCGAGCGGTTTCTTTGTTCTGCTTTTGTCGCAAAGCAGCAGGGCCATCTCAAATTAAAATATGGTTTGTTGGAGGGTGTATCAATTTGTATCACACATGTTGAAGACGTTAGCCATCTTGTCATTTTCCAGAGATCTGATAGCAGCGAAAATAACATGCTGATTACTGGTTCACAAGAAAATTGGCTTGGCAAAGCTGTAACTGTTAGAGTAACATATAGTTGAGGTTTAAAATGGGACAAATCACCATTTGAGCTTGATTGTTCTTACCACAAATGACTAGTCCTCTAATTTTCTCTTTTCTTCCTCCTTCAACTCTGCATAACTGATGAGCTACATGAAAGGCCAACAATTTAACATTTTGTATTCAGTTAGACAATGGAGAGAAAACTTTAAAAAAGCTTTTTACATGCTAACCAAAATTTTGATTTTTCTGATATAAGGCAAAATTGAATTTGAATACTTTCCCCCTGCAAATAATGCCATTATGAAGCATGCTGTTGTTTTTAATTATGAAGTTGTGTCCGACCCATCGTAACCCCATGGACAATGTTCCTCCAGGCCTTCCTGTCCTCTACCATCTCCCGGAGTCCATTTAAACTCACACCGACTGCTTCAGTGACTCCATCCAGCCACCTCATTCTCTGGTGTCCTCTTCTTCTTTTGCCCTCAACCATTCCCAGCATTAGGCTCTTCCCCAGTGAGTCCTTCCTTCTCATTAGGTGGCCAAAGTATTAGAGTTTCATCTTCAGGATCTGGCCTCCTAAAGAGCAGTTAGGGTTGATCTCCTCTAGGACTGACTGATTTGATCACCTTGCAGTCCAAGGGACTCGCAGGAATCTTCTCCAGCACCATAGTTCAAAGGCCTCAATTCTTTGACGCTCAGACTTCCTTATGGTCCAACTTTCACAGCCGTACATTGCAACTGGGAAAACCATAGCCTTGACTATTCGCACTTTTGTTGACAGGGTGATGTCTCTGCTTTTCTAGTATGCTGTCTAGATTTGCCATAGCTTTCCTCCCCAAGAGTAAGCATCTTTTAATTTCTTGGCACAAAGCATGATACTTTTCTACTAAATCCATTCTGGGTCAGTCACTGGGACCAGAGGTTTAGTTTTCCAAGCTTTCAAACTTGTGCTGGAGCACATCCTCAGGGAACTCCCCTTTACCAGTGTCAAGATTCCCACCAGAGTTTACCAGCTTCCCAAAATGTTATCCACTTAATGCTCTCCTCTTCATCCCAGCCCAGACTCTCTTCAGGCCTATAAGCAACAACACAAAATTTGTTCACAATGGAAAGCCAGGGAATATCTCCTCTTATATTGCTAGTCCTTGATTTATGATCAGTTGCTTAGTTGATAGTTGTGGCTCAGTGGTTATTTATTTATTTATTTAATTGGATTTATATGCCGCCCCATCTCCGAGGGGACTCGGGAGGCTTACATAGAAATATATAAACAATAAATACAACATTTATCAAATTATCTAATCCAATTATAAAATCTAATTAAAATACCCTTAAACTAAAATTCCCAACCCTGCTCAGTCCAGGCCGGCCTGTACAAACAGCCAAGTCTTGAGATCATGGCAGAAGGAGCACAGGTCCAGGGCCAAATGCAGCTCTAGAGGTAGCTGATTCCAAAGGATGGGCCCCCACAGAAGGCCCTTCCCCGGGGGACCACCAACCAACATTGTCTGGCCGATGGCGGGGGTTAGAATGCAGTACTGCAGGCTAACTCATTGCTCACTCCAAGATTCCTGACCAGCTCAAGGTTGGCTCAACCTTCCATCCTTCCGAGGTTGGTAAAATGAGGAACCAGATTGTTGTGGGGGGGGGCGGAACTGCTGACTCTGTAAACTGCTTAGAGACAGCTATAAAGCACTGTGAAGCAGTATATAAGTGCTATTGCTGTTGGGCATGGGGGATATCTATTAGGTAAAATCAGTTCACTTAACAACTGCTGCAAAAAAAAATGCTGAAAAATTGGATCAGGCACATGATGCCTCAGCATATAACAGCAGCAACTTTCAATGATCATTTCAGCCTCAATTACAGTTATAAATCAAGGACTACATGTATTCATCAGGCCTGTAGCTTGCAATTCCTTTGGTTCTAAGGACTGGCTGACAGTAGAAAGCAAGGCCGATTCCTCCCTTCAGCGGAGGCACTTTTAAGTAATTTGCATGTAGTGATCGATTGACTGAATGATTGATGGTGACAGTTCGGCTTTATATCCCGATTTTGTTTGTGGAGCTGGTGATGTCTACATAGCCTTTCCTTCTTTAATTTTACTACACAACATCCCCATGCAATACTTAGGCTGAGGTTCTGGGTCTCCCTGGTGTTCGCCTGATAGCTGAAGTAACTCTGGCTTTGATTTTTGAAGTATGGACAATGCCATAGATTAAGGCAAAGCTATATTTCTGAAGCAAGGGTCAGTCCCACTTGATATAACAATACAAGAGCACACAATAGATACAAACTCAAGGTTAACCGCACCAAACTTGATTGCAGGAAATATGACTTCAGCAACAGGGTGGTCAATGTCTGGAATACTCTACCTGACTCTGTGGTTTCTTCCCCAAACCCCAAAAACTTTAACCTTAGACTGTCTACTACTGACCTCACCCCTTTCCTAAGAGGCCTGTAGGGGGCGTGCATAAGTGCACCAACATGCCTACTGTCCCTGTCCTATTGTTTCTTTTATTTTTCTTATATATTTTCATTTCATGTATTCATACCTATGTTTATCCTTATACTTATTATCTTGAAGCGATTGACAAAATAATAAATAAATAAATAAATAAATAAATAAATAAATAAATACTCCCTGTCAGCATTCCAGCAAACTTCCATTCCAACCAATAACTCCGAGACAAACATCTCTCAAAAGTTCCTTTTATTTGGATAGTAACTGGCACAACTGTGAAATCACGAATCTGAAAGTTCCGGGCTTCCTTGCAATATGTAAAAATTACAATCCATCCCCTATACCCATCACTACATCACATGGCCCAATCACCATCTGTCCCAAAGTAAGACTTCCTTTCACTGTGCGCAACATGACCTGACCTCGAATCGGAAAAAGAATTTTATTATGTCTAACTAGATATATTCCAATAAATTCCCCCCTCCCACTTTCCCAGGCTCAATTGTGGCAGCGTGGCTTCCAAAGCTGACACTCCCTTTCTGCTCTGCTCCCACTATTTTCACCATCTTTTCTGTTCAACACTACTACCAGATGAAGACATAATAAGTGTGCATAAGCGTACATAAGCGCACAATCGTGTCTACCGTCCCTATCCTATTGTCCCCAATTATTAGTTCCTATTTCTTGGCTTCTAGATGCTCACTAAGAAAGGATTTTTCAAAATGACCATCAGAGCATTAGTATTTCATATATTATTATTAATACGCTCTGATGCTAAGGAGTTCTACTCCCTCCCCACCTGAAAAGAAATCTATTCCAAATGCAAAACACAAGCAGAGAAGATGAGTTTCAGTTTCAGTTTCATTGCACCAAGCAGCTTTAGTACAGAACAGTTGAACTAAGCCATGCCCAGCCTTCTTGCTGTCTCCTTCTTGCTCACATAGCAAATACTGTTTCAGTTTCCAAACAGCCCTCAACTCTCTCACACACTGACACGATGCTAGCTAGATGAATACCAATGGATGCTGGTAGGCAGAGGCAGAATTTTTTTTCTCCTTATTTTCCTCCCCCAAAACTAAGTCCAACCACATAGTTTCGTAGTGAAGCATGGATATCAAGCTAGTTGATAATATACCTATTTTTCTTTACTCCCAATACATCCAATAACAGAATTTCAAGAATTTGTAGGAGAATATATCGTATAAATATCATTGTACTGAAATAACAATTTTTGAGACTTATAAAAAGAGGAAAAATATATAATTGCATCCATCTCCATGTCCAGTGCAGGAATTTGTAACAATAGTATCCCTGTCAGATGTCCACCCATCTTCTGTTTAAATACCTAGAATGGAGTCTTGTGGTTTGCCACTCATTTCCTTCTAGCTTGATCTCAGATCTTTGACATTATTTGCCTGATATGATTGTTCAACCACTGCTCTAATTCTCTCACTGGTAGGATAAGTACAGCTCAGATTTTGCCATCTTTTGTACAGAATTTCATGGCAGACTGTCAGATGCTTTGCTGAGGTTAAGGTACAATGTGTTCATTTCATTCTGTAAGCAACTGAACCGGTCACACTATGTCAAAAAGAAATTGGGTTAGTTTGTCATAAGTTGTCCTTGATAACTTGCTGACTCTTGCTAAGCAGTGCATTCTTTTCCATGAATGCAATGTTCACAAACCAAATGCTTAATAATATTTTCCAGAGCTTTACGCAGTACCGAGTCGAGCAGATTAGCCTACAGTTTCCTAGATCCTCTTCTACCCCTTTTTGTAATTTGGATAAAATCTGTCCCTCTCTCTTCCTTTTGGCATTATGCTTATTCTCCATGATTTCTCAAGAATCACAGAAAGGGCTCAGCTCCATGATATCATCCACAAGCTCAGTCAAGACTCTCTAATCAATATGATCCTGGAGTCACAGGACTTTCCTACATCACCTCCTTAAACTACTTGACTCCTGTTCACAAACCGACTACAAATTAAACCAAATTAAGTGGCTGTGGAGATTCTCAATCATTCAGGTCATAGTTGCCCCAAAGGTGCTTTTTCAAGAAAGCTTTTTTTCTGTAGAACTGAAGAAGCTTCTTGGATGAGAAGCAGGAAAAACAAAGTCCAGTTGCCTTTTGATAAAGCACCTTTGGGACAAGCCAACTTATGATATCCCTTTCTAAATCTAAATCTCTTCCACCATTCTGATGACAGTGAAGACCTGATGTTCTGTCTGGACCACATTTACCAGGCCATTGATTTGTGAACTTTTTACTTCCTGTCCATGCTGCATACCCAAGCACAAAGTAGGTTTTCCTTTTGTAGGCAGGATACAGATCCTGATCCTGTTTAGATGCAGATTAACAGAGTTGGAAGTAGGTCATCTAGTCCAACCCCCTGCCCAAGCAGGAGACCCTACACCATTTCTGACAAATGGCAGTCCAATCTCTTCTTGAAAGCCTCCAGTGATGAAGCTCCCACAACTTCTGAAGGCAAAGCTGTTCCATTGGTTGATTGTTCTCACTGTCAGACAATTTCTCCTTATTTCCAGGTTGAATCTCTCCTTGTTCAGTTTCCATCCAATTATTCCTTGTCTGGCCTTCAGGTGCTTTAGAAAATAGCTTGAACCCTTCTCTCTGTGGCAGCCCCTCAAATATTGGAAGACTGCTATCATGTCTCCCCTGGTCCTTCTCTTCACTAGAGTAGCCATGCCCAGTTCCTGTAACCATTCTTCATATGCCTTAGTCTCCAGTCCCCCAATCATCCTGGTTGCTCTTCTCTGCACTTTTTTTAAAGAGTCTCGAATCTTTTTTATAGTGTGGTGACTAAAACTGGATGCAGTACTCTAGGTGTGGTCTACTAAGGCTTTATAGAGTGGTATTAGTACCTCACTTGATCTTGATTGTATCCCTCTGTTAATGCAGCTTAGGATTGCATTAGCTTCTTTGGCTGCTGCTGCACACTGCTGGTTCATATTTAGCTGGTTGTCCACTAAGACTCCAAGATCCCTCTCACAGTTACTGCTACTAAGTCTGGTTTCATCCAGGATTTTATGGACATCTGGTTTTCATTGATAAACATTTCATATGAAGTCTTCACTTAGACTTTCCTTCATATTCAACATCTGGTAAATCCACTGGTTGAAAAAAGAAGTATAATTTTATAATTTTTCCTGTCTCTTGAGTTGAAGGGAGACAGTGGCTGACTTGTGCCAATTTTACTTGGTTGCAAAAAAAAAGATGAAAAATTAACTTCCACTAGGAAGCTTGTGAAAAAGAAAGGAAGGAAAAGGAAGAATTACAATTTCACCGTTGGTTCAGCTACTTGAGCCAGAAAGGGGAAATGATTCTTGTCTGTTTTACCTGTCAAAACAGAAAGAAATGTTTCACAGTTGTGTCAAAGGAAAAAAAAAACAGTTTTACAGTACATTCTTTCTGCCACTTTGACTAAAAGGAAAAAAAATAGCAGAATATGTGTATCAGTGAACAAGCTAAAGTAAAAAAAAATGTAACTGTTCCATTGATAATCCTGTTTAAAAAACTTGGCATTGGAAGGCAGTGTTCTGGTGATCCCCAATAAATTAGAGTTGTTTCTGAAGCAGGCTATAGATCTGTAATGGTCTATAGCCATGTCTGTGGGCACATGAGCCATCACCCCAGCTCAGCTCTGCCACGCATGCCGGCCAACTGGTCTTCAGGTCTCTGCCACGCATGCATGGGGGGGAGAAGTGAATGTGGGGGACAGGGTGCATGTGCAAAGGTGGCGCATGTGAGGGGATGCGCATGCATGCGTGGTGGATGTGCATGCATGCAGGGATGTACATTCATGTTGAGGGAGCAGGGAGCATGTGCAGGGGGCATGCACGGGAGACACGTGTGCATTGCATTTTGGGGATGAGCGTGCACATGCACGCTTTGGGCACTCAGTGCCAAAAAGGTTAGCCATCACTGCTATAGCTAGATGGAGTAGAGTCAGGGGTGGGAAGCTACCGGTTCTGCCCAGCTCTGTAGAACCAGTAGCTCTGAAGAGCAGCAGACATAGAACCACCCACCCGCCCGGGCTCTTACCTGACCTTTATTTCCTGCTTTTTCAACCTCAGTTGCCTTGCGAGGCACAGCTGTGGTTGAAACAGCAGGAAAAAGGGTTTTTTCAAACGCTGCTTCCCTGCATGCAGCGCTGCTCAGCTGTCCAGGCAGCAAGCTGATGAAGATTTACACGTGTGCGCAGTGTGCAGGGAAGCACTTCGTAAATCACTGAATTGGTAGTTAAACCAGTCGGATCCCACCCCTGAGTAGAGTGTTTTGACTAGAATAAAATGAAGCATAGCCATTGGATAGCATGTTTGCAACTGCATTAGAAAACACAATTTTTGCTCCCTAGCAGAGCAAAAGGAAACAGGTCACCTTCGTAGATGAACTAGAGGCAGGTGGAAGGTAAGGAATTATTTTGAACTCATTTTGTAGCGTGTAGCTAAAGTCTTCCCTAAACACCTCCACATATGCTTAACTAATCCTTATGTCAGCTGCTCTGTTTATTTGAACCAAGTTCCTGTCAGGGTTCCAAATAATACATCCATAGCGAACAAAACTCCGAGTCAGGTAGGTTCTGCAAATAATAGTTTTAATGGATATATCATATTGGCACACAGGCTGGTGAAAACTGATTCTAAATGTTCCCACACTTTTCACCTAATTAAAAGTAAAAGTTTTTCACTTTTCCCCAAACAATCAGCACATGGTCCAATCAGGGTGCAACCTGGTTGATTGGGCAACATCACTCCTTCTTTCTTCAGCCACCTGTGAGAATGTTCTTGGTTGCAAGGGAAACCACAGGTAGAGGCTAATATTTGCTCCTGCTTCAGCAGGGGGTTGAACTAGGTGACCTCCAAGGTCCCTTCCAACTCTGTTATTCTACGTTCTACGTTCTATTTTGTTTTGGCTACTAAACCTCAGATATCTCAATTCCCCGCCCCACTCCCTAACTCTCATCTCTATTGTGGCAACCCTGGAGCTTCAAAATGGCCTCAGTCAGGCCTGTTCCAGAGTCGATAGTTCTTTTTGGGGGGCAAGCAAAGCCAGCGAGCTCTGCCCTCTTCCTGTCACTTATCATTTGCCTATCATTTTCTCAGAGCAGCCTTCCTCTTCTTCCACTTACTACTGACATAGTTCCAAAGTCTCTTTGCCATTTACAGCTTCCCTTATAACTCTAGGTGCATTTTGCACTTAAGCTTTTTTTGTTTACTTCATGGAGATATTAGCTATTTGGTGGTACACATTCTTGGTTATTATAAATATTTTCTTCATTCTATAACATCCCTTTAACTCTTAACTGAAATCTCTGTTACATACTAGTTTCGTAATCTGGATCCAATGTCTTCTTCTCATTGAAATGGAGTGATCTAGTGGTTGAAGAACCAGGGCAGAAACCAGGAAACTGTGAGTTCTAGTGTCGCCTTAGGTATGAAAGCCAACTGGGTGACCTTGGGCCAGTCACTGTCTCTGAGCCCAACTCTCTTCACAGAGTTGCTGTTGTGGAGAAAGTAGGAGGAGGAAGGAATACCATGTGTGTTTTCTGCCTTGAGTAATTTATAATGTAGCATGGAATATAACACTTATAATAAAGGCGGGATGTAAATAAATAAAAACAAAATGAAATTGTACTTCTAGTATCTAATTTCTGAGATGTTCCCAACTATTTTGCACTCCATTTGTCCTGAAGATTTCTATTTTCCAGTATTCATACTCTGGGACTGCATCTTTTTATAGGTTTTGTGTTACTGGCGAGACAGTTCTTCCTGCTACTAATTAAAAATATTAGGAGCCAGTTCATTGTATGTTTTAGCCTCCAGTCCCCTAATCATCCTGGTTGCTCTTCTCTATTTTTTCTAGAGTCCCAACATCTTTTTTATAATGTGGTGAACAAACCTGGATAGAGTACTCTAGGTGTGGTCTTACTAAGGTTTTATAGAGTGATATTAGTACTTCCCTTGATCTTGATTGTATCCTTCTGTTAATACAACTTAGGATTGCATTAGCTTTTTTGGCTGCTGCTGCACACTGCTTGTTAAGTTTGCATGAAGAGTCAGATGCAAAGAGCTTCAGTGAAGAGTTTATTAAGTGACTACAGCTTGAATGGACCCGACTTGGCTGGGCTACGGCTGCTTCTTATAGCCAGCAGCCATAGTTGCCAGCCAATCAGAGTGCAGGGTTTTCCTGCACTATTTAAACCAATCCTATTTGACATTTTACAAGAACAATTCAAACTAAACCAATGACATTCAAACCTACATACATAACACCCTCCCCACTAGGTTCAGTCCATACCAAACCCCAACCTATCTAATGTATTCTTTTAAATAGGTGGGGCTCTTATGTCGTTGAGACCTCCATGGTTCAGAAGTTTTAACATTTCACCCAGTGAGAGAAATGTGTCTGCTGACATTTCCCACTGGGACTCCTGTGAAAGAAGACCCTGTTTGATTGTTAGAATCTGGTCTCTCCTCCCAACCCATCTCCAGCCCAATGTCAGCACCCAAGTCAGGTAGTGATGTACAATCTTCCACTTCTAAGGATGGATTTTGGCATTGTGACAGGTTTTGGGATGATTCCTGTCGTAATGGCTCGTTACATGGGGTGGATTCTTGCTTGCTGATTTTCCTCCTGTTCCTCCCCTTCCCCTAGAATTGACATCAGGTGAGGGAACTAGAGAGGAACAAGTGCGATGTTCCTGAGAGAACCTGGATCTATGTTGATCAATGTGCCTGCTCCAGAGGACCATCCTCTGTTTGCATCCTGTAAGAACGAGGGCCTGTGATTTGAGTTATCTCAGCAGGAATCCACAAAGTTCACCCATAAGGTTCTTAGCATAAACAGAATCACCCACACTGAATGTGAACTTTGGAAGTGGAATCTAGTGGTGCATTGGGTGCGTAAGTGGGATGAAGGCAGTCAAGGAAGACCTAAGTTTCCTACCCATCAACAACTCTGCTGGGGATAAGTTATTAGATGGGTTAGAGTGATGTGCTGAACACTAAGAAGTTTTCAACTTTCTCAGTGATGTCCCCAGGACCCAGTTGCTGAAGCTTCTCCTTGGTAAAACGTACCATGCGTTCAGCCCGGCCATTAGCGAAGGGTGCCCAGGGGCAGTGAGGGCATGTCTGATACCCTGTTGTGCTAAATAGGATTCAAAAAGGTTGGATGTAAATTGAGGGCCATTGTCAGAGACAAGAACATCAGGTAACCCGTGGGTTACAAAAGTTTTGAGCTGCTTGATGACAGCATCAGTTGTGGTGGATGCCATAGGAATTACCTCTAGCCATTTGGAATATGCATCTACTATAATAAGAAAGGTGTGCCCTCTGGTAGGGCCTGCAAAATCAATGTGAATCCTAGACCATGGGCCCCTAGGACATTCCCATTCCTGTGTGGGGGCAGAGGTGGGGCAGGCCTGACTACCTGACAGTTGGGACAAGATGCAACCCAGTTTTCAACCATTTTGTCAATACCTGGCCACCATACATAACTCCTGGCCAATCCCTTCATCCTTACAATACCTGGATGACCCTCATGTAACATTTCCAAAACCTCTTTTGCAGTTTTGCAGGAATAACCACCCTGTTACCCCACAAAATACATCCTCTTAATACAGATAATTCAGTTTGCCTGGACTTAAAAGGTTGGGCCAGGTGAGGTAGATCTTGAAGAGGCCAACCTTTCTTAATCCAGCCTATAACAGGAGCCAATAAAGTGTCTTTGGCAGTCTCTGGCAATTTCAGCAGCATGCACTGGAAGCTTGGCAACAGTTTCTAGGAAAAAGGTGTGTGTTTCAAGTTCAACGTCCTCCTTGTGGCAAGGAAGTGGGCAACGACTCAGTGCATCAGCATGTCCAATGTCCTTGCCAGGCTTGTGGATAAGTTTGTAGAATAAGCAGCAAGAAATTCAGTCCACCTCAGCATTCTTGGTGACAGGATAGTAGGTGTAGGTTTATCTCCTGCCACAATGCCTAACAAAGGTTTGTGATCTGTAACAATGGTAAATGTTCTCCCATACAAATATTCATGAAATTTCTTGACAGCTGCAACAATTGCCAATGCTTCCTTGTCCAATTGGCTGTAATTCCTCTCTGCTTTGGTCAAAGTCGAGAGTAAAATGCAATAGGGGCTTCTCTCCCACTGGGAAGCCTGTGGCTCAAACCCCCCCCACTCCAAAGGGGATGCATCACAAGTCAGTACAACAGGCAAATTCTCAGAGAACTGTATCAGTACAGCATCAGGCGTGATTAGTCTTTTAATACTGTTAAATGCTGATTGTTCCTTCCTCCCCCAGACCCAAACAGATTTTTATCAAGTAATCTGTGCAATGGTTCCAATGGTTGCCTTCTGAGGTAGGAACATGTGATAAAAGTTAATGAGTCCAAGGAAGGCTTGCAAATCTGTTTTGCATTTAGGTCTAGGCTTCTTTGATTGCTTGAACCTTGGCATCTGTAGGGTGGATGCCATGCTTGTCAATCATATAGCCCAGGAACTCAACCTTGTCAGTTTTAAGAGTGCATTTTTCTTCCTTGACTTTTAACCCCGCTTCCTGAATCTGGTAAGGACTTCTCTGAGTCTTTCTTGTAACTGAGTGTCATTTTCAGCAGAGATTAACACATCATCAAAGTAAGGCACTACCCTGGCAGTCCTTGGAGCATCCTTTCCATAAGGCTTTGAAAGATGCCTGGTGCCACGCTTACTCCAAATTGTAACCTTTTACATTTGAAGCACCTCTATGAGTCACAATGGTTTGGGCCTCTGCAGTGGCATCATCAACTGTTAGTTGTTGATATGCCTGGGCCAATCCAATTTGGCAAAGACTGTACCCTGCCAAGTGAATGTAACAGATGATGCACCACTGGAACTGGATATGCGCTCTGCTGCAGCATGGTTCAGTGTCCCCTTATAGTCTCCACAGATTCTTACTGACCCATCAGTCTTGACTGGTGTGACTATGGGTGTTCCCATCTGGAGTGGTCAGTGGGCTCTAAAACCCTTGAGCTATTAATTTGTCTAATTGTGCATCAATTTTTCCTTTAAAGCAAATGGGACCCTTCTGGGCTTTAAACAAGGGGCACCTTGGGATCTAGGTTGAAAGTGATACCAATAGATCAATCGGAGTCTGAATCCACTTCCATTTGGCAAGGCCTTCCTTCAATGAGTACCTTCACATGTCACTTTTTCTGCTTCTTAATGGTGAAGAATGACCAATGGTGACTGTTTGATGAGTTTCATTCTTCCCATTTGCTTCTGAGTTGCACCCATTTTCTCACTGAAGTTGTTGGGCTTGAATTCTTTCTCAGGAAATTTCTTCCTACTAGGTGGAGTTCTGGATGATTTGCAGACTCTTGCTAGGTGACCTCTTTTCTCACAACGTAGGCAGATGGTGTCTAAAACTTGCATTCAGTGCGGGGTGGCCCCCCCACAGCCTCTGCAATAAAAGTCTTGCCCTTTCTTCCAAGGTCTTTCCTTTTCTTCTCCATTCTGAGTCTATAAATTCCTTCCTCCACCTCACTACAGTCTGAATCAGAATCTATTTGCTCGCAATGGGTTGTTGTGGACTTTTCCACATCAGAATGGCTTGAGGCCTTGTTAATTTTCTTCATGGCTGCTGCTGAGGACTTGGTTGCTTCCGCTGAAACAGCTTCCTCTATGGCCTCCTTAAACGTGATCTTAGGTTTCATTAGTAATTTGCTCTGTAAGACCTTATCTTTAAGGTCTAGAACAAACTGATCACGCATGGCCTCTTCTAAGTTGGTAAACTCACAAGCACCCCAATGTCCCTTAAACTTGCCACAAAGTCGTTAACATTTTCGCTTTCCCCTTGATCCCGACAATAAAACTCGTGTCTCCTAATGAGGCACGATACTTGTGGGGCATAATGGCTCTTAAAAGCTTTTCTAAATCAGGCCATTCCATTACCTTCAAGTCTGCAGCTCCCGCCAATGCCTTCACCATCTTGAAGACTGCCAGACCGCAGTTGGTGAGAAATACTGCCCTCTTCCGCTTCTCGGAGATGTCGGCGAGGTCGTTTCCTTCCAAATACATTTGGAAGCGATCCGCATCGATTCCCAGTCTTCTGCGCCCGGATCAACGGGGCTGGGGGTGTTCAGCGCAGCCATCTCGCTCTTCTGCTTGTCTTCCACGTCGTCTCTTCTTCAGGGGAATCCCACCTTCATCGCCAGTGTTAAGTTTGCATGAAGAGTCAGATGTGAAGAGCTTCAGTGAAGAGTTTATTAAGTGACTACAGCTCGAATGGACCCGACTTGGCTGGGCTACGGCTGCTTCTTATAGCCAGCAGCGTGGTTGCCAACCAATCAGAGTGCAGGGTTTTCCTGCACTATTTAAACCAATCCTATTTGACATTTTACAAGAACAATTCAAACTAAACCAATAACATTCAAACCTACATACATAACACTGCTGGCTCATATTTAGCTGGTTGTCCACTAAGACTCCAAGGTAATAATCATTAGATGAATCATTTGCCTATAGTGCCAGGAAGTTCTAAACTATTCTGCATCTAAGGCAATGATTCACTTTCTGCTGAATTGCTCCTGCACTTAAGTCATCAGTTTCATACTGAGAATTAGACTTGATTTTCAAGCCAACGAAAACCTACATTTGATTTGGTTTAAGTGTGAATGAAATAATTTCAGGCACTTACAGTAAATGCAATTCATATGATTGTCTCCTATTGATATGATATTTTCCTTCTGTCACACTGAACAAACCCTGTTCAAATAGTAATATTCAAAGGAAAACTAGGGCTGCATTCAAGACTGCTGGGGGGGCGGTGTAGGGTAAACTACACCTTTAATTTAATGTAAAGGGAAGAATGGATTAAAATGAAAAATTGTGACCTGAGTGAAAATACTTAATATGAATCCAGTGAAAATGTTGCTTCTGTAATAACTAGAAGGTCAGCCTTATAAATAAAGGGAAGGGAAAATTATTTTGTGGCTTTTGTTCTATGACAAGAAGAAGCAAAACTGAGCTAATACCTAAAATAATAAATTTCTGGCCCATGACATTAATTACAATTCTGTATAAACAGTCTCCGGTGCAGTTCTAAAATTGCATTCATGTGAAAGGATTTTGTTCAGTCAGATTGTGTATACTGAGGGACAGGGAGTTCAGAGGACAGCCAACATACACTCAGTTTATGGGCAATATTTCACCTGGTTTCAATGGGATTCAATCAGTTAAAGCATAGACACCCAAGTGAAAATGCCAAGGCATTGAAAATCATTTTGATTTCTTTTATCTCTCTCTCTCTCTCTCTCTCTCTCTCTCTCTCTCTCTCTCTTTCTCTTTTTCTCCCTTCCTCCCTCCCTCTCTCAGAGCTGTGTGGTAGAATATTGGCTTATTTCTTTACACTAATATTCCTCATTCCATGGAAATTGGCTACCACGTGAAATCAAACAATGAAGCATTAAATACATGTTGTGGTACATGAGAGGCAAGTTGTTGGTTGTCACACTCACATTATGCCTGACATTTGTTTTCCATTGGGTGTCCTTAAATGAGTTTTTCTCATAACCAAACTAACCATGAACAAATTGCCTGGCTGCACAGCTGAGTCTGCTTTTAAGCTGCTTAAATCATTTTTTAAACTAACGTTTTCTCAAAGAAATGTAAAAGCAGCGTGTAATATATTCCTGTGCTTCATTTTTGTTGTTTTCTACTAAGAATTTATCTTAGGGAGAGACAGTTTTTACCATAACAAGGTAGTTAGTCACACATATCCACACAGAAACCAGTACTTTTTAATTTGTTCCATTATATTTCTTCATCTTTTTTATCTCCCAGACAGAAATATGAGTATTTATTGTAAACTGCCCAGAGTCATTTAGGTGATATGGATGGTCTATATATGTCTTCAGAGCAGTGGTGGGATTCAAAAATATTTTTACTACCGATTCTGTGGGTGTGGCTTGGTGGGCGTGGCAGAAGGATACTGTAAAATCTCCATTCCCACCCCACTCCAGGGGAAGGTTATTGCAAAATCCCATTCCCTCCCCACCCAACTAACCTGCTTTCCAGCTCCGTTCTCCTGTGCAGGGCAATAAAAGAAGACCCAGGTGATCAGCTGGGACTTGGGAGGCAGAGAATAGATGGGGGCAGGGCCAGTCAGAGGTGGTATTTACTGGTTCTCTGAACTACTCAGAATTTCTGCTACCAGTTCTCCTGAACTGTCCCGAAGCTGCTGAATACCACCTCTGCTCCAGAGACACCCGCTTAGCTGCTTCTATAAGAAAACTCTAAAAAGCACCATTCCTTTGCTTCCATGGCTAGGTTTGTGGCAGGGTGCAAATGGAACCCGGGAAAAGGATTTTCTTTGTTTCAATACATTTTTATTAATAGTTTTACAAACAACATTTAAAAAATAAGAAACTAATAAAGAATACAGGAAGCAAAGAAAGAGGAAAAAAGGCAAAAATGTGGAGACAATAATGAAAGAAGTTAAAGAGGCTTCTGATTTCCTTTGCAGCAAATATAAATACAATTACAAAGTTATTATTTTATGATTATGAAAAAAAATCTCATTTTTTCTATCATTCAGAGGGGTTTTCCCCCCTAATCAAACCCGCAGATCATGAGTGCGGGTTTTTTTTTCTCCATTTCATGCAAAATGTCCATTAGAGGTTTCCAGTCAGCTGTAAATTTAGATTTTTTTCTCGATGATCAAAGAAAGTAATTTAGCCATCTCTGCAAATTCCATTGTCTTCATCAAACGTTTCTGTTGTGGATAGTGTCAAACCTTTCCACTTTTGACTGGAAAAGGAACATTTAACTATATTATTATCCTATCAACCACATGGAAATAATTTAAGATTACTTTTTTGTAGCAGGAAAAGGAAAGGTTGAGTCTCCTTTCCTGATGAGCTCTGTACCCTCAGAGAAGAATTAGTAGATGCTAATTTAAAAAAAAAGACATAGAAAAATCTCACTGATTTAGCATTCCCAGAGTTCCTCCATCATGACCAGTTAGGAGGCATGATGGTAATTTTGGATCAGTAACTCCTTCAGAATCATAGTCTCCCCATCCCCTGATCTCAAAAACAAAAATTTAATTGAATGTTGGCTTCCCCCATAAATGTTAAGCAAATCAAAGTACTGTACTGAGAAAAAAATGTAGGTATTTTTTTAATGAAAAGAGAGGAAAGAGGCTGATTAAAAGTACCAGGCCTAAGGGACAACAGAGAAAAAACAGACTTTTTTTTAAGGATCAGGATTTATTTCTATGTAAACATGGTAGGAAGGGATTTGATTAAAGGTAAAGTAAAGAATAGAATAGAATAGAATAGAATAGAATAGAATAGAATTCTTTATTGGCCAAGTGTGATTGGGCACACAAGGAATTTGTCTTGGTGCAAATGCTCTCGGTGTACATAAAAGAAAAGATACTTTCATCAAGAGTCAAGAATCATCAGGTACAACATTTAATAATAGTCATACTAGGAAAGTTACAGTCATACAGTCACAAGTGGGAGGAGATGGGTGATAAGGAGTGATGAGAAGATTAATAGCTGTGACCCCTCTTTGGGGGTGGGATGGACCTTTTAATTTGTTTATTCTATTGTTTTAATATTTGGGCTTGTAATCTAGTTTAATGGTTTTTTAAGTATTTATTGTTCTGTATTTTAGTTGTGAGCCGCCCCGAGTCTTCGGAGATGGGGCGGGATACAAGTTCAAATATAAATAAATAAATAAATAAATAAATAAATAAATAAATAAATAGAATGAAATATTTTAGGAAATATTAAAATGGCAGAATATTATATTTTCCCTAAAGGAGATACATGTTTCTAAAGAGAGAGCCTCAGTTCTCTGCCCCAAGTAGAAACTAAGGGGCCAACTTTTAGAAATGCAGATTTGATAATCCATTCAAGACAGGATTAAAACCCCAAGGAAGCCAGCATCTAGGATTAATTACACTTGTTAAACAAGATTAAAAACCCCATCTCATTGCCATCCTTCATGAGACAAACTAATTAAAATCAAATAACAAAATACACAAAACAAGCCTCTAAATTACAAAATGCTGTAGAACAAACTGTATAAAAATCCATGTACTCATCAAACCAGATGGTCAGCTACCCAGAACTTCAAACCCATGTGGTCCTATTCATCAATAAACCATCTTTCCAATCAGTCTCCATGTTTCCGGTGTCTTTCTCCCCACTTGGAACTGAACCCAGATGGATATTTCTTCCAACACTTCATTTATCTTAATACCACCATGTGGACAAAGAGCAGGATTTTTACCAGTTATTTATTTTAAATTTCGCTTCATCTTTTTCTTCCCAGCAAAATACTGCAGAACATTGAACTAACATGCAACAATTGGATTCAGTTCAAACTTTGCTGATAATCCTTTTTCTAAGAAGAAATGGAAAGGAATTGTATAGAAAGCAAAAAAGGAAATGGTTTTCAATCTTCCTCCCCTTCCCAGATGTTTGGATGAGCAAATTGCTTGGATTTTACCATTTAGGACAACAGGGGATGTAAACTTTGCATACATTTAAGTTTTTACAAATGGTAGCTGTACTGTACGTCTAGGAAAATGTAAAGTAATGTATTCCATTTTTCTTCTATACTACATCTAATATCGAAATTACAAACTGGTGCACCTAGGCTTCAAAATAAGTCATGACTGAACATACATAGATTAGTTTTGCTGAATGCTTCACACAAAATGATACAGGGATGAATGTGGGATCACAAATGATTGAAAACCATTTTGAGCAGAAATTAGAAAGCTCTTTAGATCTGCTCACCATTTTCACAGCTGAAGGGATTCTCTTTCTGTTCACACAAGCTACCTTTTGCAACAAGGCCAATAATCAGGAGAGCAAGCTGAATTTTAATTATTTGCACTTCAATGAACATTTGAAAAAAAATGTGTGCAAGGCATCAGGGGCTGCACAAATTTAACCTTGGGGAGACTTTAAAACCAATGTTGGATAGGGGCTTGCTAAGAGATGTGCAAAACTATTTCGACACTCAAAAACAGTCTCTATTTGGAACATGTTGTGTGATTGGTATTAAACACCCCATATTTTTGAGATACTCTAAGCTCAGAACACAATATACCCCAGGCTATTTTATTTGGAGTTTAGGACAATTTCCCCCCTTCTTTATGCACACCCTTAAGGTGTCTGACATGGTTTGCAGCTCTCAGTTTGGTAAATCCTGCCTATTTCTGTTTGCCTGCTTTAAGACAAACACCATCATGACTTTCCTGCTCCCACCACTGCTTTCTGAGGCATAGTTAATACAAAGTGTGAAGAATATCCTGTGTCAGCACCATGCATGAAGAGCTTCCTGCCTCATAAAATTAGCCCATTTTCTTATTTATTGGCATTCCAGCCACATTTACAGGATCCCTATTAAGTCAACTTTCCGATGGGATTTGCTGAAAAAGAAAAGGAAAAGGAAGTAGCTGCCATCAACCCAGATGAATGTCAATGTACTCTTTTAAAGTTTGCACAGAATGAAGAATTTGGGGATGGGTGGGTGGATCTTGAGGCATCGTAGTGAGAGGCAATATTCAGTATGTCTGTTTCCAGAATATAGGTAGACTTTCACTGACAATCACAATTAAGCCCAAGATTTTTGTTGCTAAGCGAAACATTTGTTAAGTGAATTTTGACCCATTTTACGACCTTTCTTGCCACAGTTGTTAAGTGAATGACTGCAGTTGTTAAGTTAGTAACATGGTTGTTAAGTGAATCTGCTTATGAGAAGGTTGCAGAAGGTGATCACATGGCACACTAACAACCATCATAAATACGAACCAGTTGCCAAGGACCCAAATTTTGATCATGTGACTATGGGGATGCAGCAACGGTCCTAAATGTGAAAAATAGCAATAGCACTTAGACTTATTGTTGGATATTTTTAATCAATCCTATGATTGACTAAAGTTTAGAGGGTCTTGTTAACTTGTCTATATATTTAAATTGTATAAAGAAGCTGAGCCCAGTCTGTTTTCAAACCAACCTTTACTATACAAGCAGCTTAAATCAAATAAACATACAGAAAAACTATTACCTGTATCTTTTGCCTTCTTTAGTTTCTTCTCTTCTCAGGTCTCTCTTGGTTTCTATAACTACCTATGTAGTTAGGTTTTCTCAGTCCTTTAGCTTCTCAGATAAGAAGTCAAATAGTCTTTAGCCTAGGAGTACTATTTCTTCCTTTCAGCTTAGTTGCCAGAAGTTCTGAGGTAGATATTTGAGAGAATTGATTGCCTATGCTGATCAATCTCTCTTAAGGACAATTGAGAATAACTCTCTAAGAAACACAGACCTCTTAAGAAACTTAGACTTCTCTTTTAGACTTTTCCCTCTCTCTCCCCTTTCTCCTTTGTCATGAGGTTCCTCCACCTCATGCACCTGAGGTACCCAGTAGTTTCTCCTCAGATGGTAAAAACCTGCTGGGCTGCCCCTTATATACCAAGGGCCGAGGCTTGTGATGCCATTCCAGGGTATGTGGTGTTACCCTGTCATTGGTGGATTTGATCTGCCTCCAAATCCCTACAAGTTGTAAACTGCATAGCAACACCAGAAAGTTCCATTTTCTGACACTTATATACCCCTTTACAGTGCTCTACAGCCCTCTCTAAGCGGTTTACAGAGTCAGCCTATTGCCCCCAACAATCTGGGCCCTCATTTTATCCATTTTATCTTCGGAAGGATGGAAGGCTGAGGCAACCTTGAGCCTGGTGAGATTCAATCTGCCAAATCGCAGGCAGCTGGCTGTCAGCAGAAGGAGCCTGCAGTACTGCATTCTAACCACTCTACCATCGCAGCTCTTAAAAATGGTCATAAGTCACTTTGTTCAGTGCTGTTGTAACTTTGAATCACCACTAAATGAACTGTTGTAAGTCAAGGACTACCTGTACTTCCCCCCCACCTCCCAGGAATGTTTCTCCATATTTGCCACAGTTGTGTTCTGAGTTCAGTAGACATGAAAGCTTCCCTTGATTTTTGTATCTTTTCCTAAAAGTTCAACGTGTCATTTAAAAACTCATCTCAAGTCCATTGGAGAAATAGGAGAGACTTGTGCTGCAATGAACTAATCTGAACTTTGTGCAAATGTTGCTGTTTGCCAATGTTGCTGCTCAGGATGGAACATGTAGTAACAGAACTGATGGAAACTGGCCAGCAAGAGGAGCCTTTGGCAACTTCTGCAATACAGCTGTCATTGATTTTCACTGGGTCTGCCTAACGTTATAAAATTGAATAAGAAGTTTGGAAGGGTGGGGGATCCTTTTCTTTTCCAGCCAAGGTCATGGTACAACTCCTTTCTTATTGTTGCTGTCACAATATCACTGCTCAGATGGCACCTTTCTGTAACAAGACCCTGCATGGTGGACTAACAGCAAGCAACTCACAATATCTGCTCATCAAAAAACTTACAAAATCAATCTACGAGCCAAGTTTGTGCAACAGGATATAACTGCTTTCCACCTAGCAAACTACAGCTGCTGTGAGATTGTTTTTACATGTAATGCCACTAGTGCACTTCTGCCAACTAAGATGAATGTTTCTAAGAAATCACTCTATACAAATATCTAAAGCTGATTAGACTATAAAACCAACACCTGAATCTCACTTATAGTTTTGGGAAGCAAATAGGATAGAATGGAATGGAATGGAATGGAATAGAATAGAATAGAATAGAATAGAATAGAATAGAATAGAATAGAATAGAATAGAATTTTTTATTGGCCAAGTGTGATTGGACACACAAGGAATTTGTCTTGGTGCAAATGTTCTCAGTGTGCATAAAAGAAAGGATACATTCGTCAATAGTTAAGAATGATAAGGTTCAACACTTAATAATAGCCATAGGGTACAGTAAGCAATCAAATCATACTAGGAAATAGTCAATATAAATTGTTAGGATACAAGCGACAAAGTTACAGTCATACAGTTACAAGTGGGAGGGGATGGGTGATAAGGAGTGATGAGAAGATTAATAGTAATAGTAGTGCAGACTTTGTAAATAGTTGGACAGTTTTGAGGGAATTATTTGTTTAGCAGAGTGATGACTTTCGGGAAAAAAACTGTTCTTGTGTCTAGTTGTCCTGGTGTGCAGTGCTCTATAGTGTCGTTTGAGGGAAGGAGTTGAAACAGTTTATCTCTGGGATGTGAGGGGTCTGTAAATATTTTCACAGCCCTCTTTTTGACTCATGCAGTATACAGATCCTCAATTGAAGGCAGGTTGGTAGTAATTGTTTTTTCTGCAGTCCTAATTATCCTCTGAAGTCTGTGTCTGTCCTGTTGTGTTGCAGAACCAAACCAGACAGTTATAGAAGTGCAAATGACAGACTCAATAATTCCTCTGTAGAACTGGAATATGAATTATTTGTGAAATAAATGAAGGAGTCATACAATAAGCCATTATCTACATACTCCTAAAACTCTCTTATTTGTAACCTTCAGTTGGGCAAACTGGTACATCATTACCTCTAATTGGTTAACTTAAAGAATGCATCCAAAATCCAGGACTCAACACTCCTATGGGTTTGAAATTTTAAGGGTCTCCAGATCAGTTGTATTGGGAAAATTGTAGCCAGAACAATTCTGCCTGACTTCCCTGCAGCACCACCACTGTCTGCTGCGGTTATATGATTGTGATTTCTGATGCTCCCTATTTCCACAAAGTCATTGGGGAAGCCTACAGGAAGTCAGAAATTGCTTCCACACCCATTGTTTTTTTTTTTTTTGGCCTGCCCGGAGACATTCTGTTTATTTTTTTAATCTCTAAAGCATGACACATAGGTTGTCCACCTTCTCATATATGGACGAGATGAGGCTATGTTCTGATAGCCAGGAGTCACACTTAGTATGTTTTCTTTTCTAGAAAGCTGCAAGTATCAGAAAGAGAATGAGCAATGAACAAAGATAGGGTTTTAGTTGTTTGTTTGTTCCTTCTTGAGTTTTCTTCTGAGTTTAAAGCTTCACCCCTCTTTTTAATTTAACTGCATGCAAGGATTTAGGGCTTTACAATGTTGTATGTTTCTCATCTTAATATGGCAGGAGTCCAAGCCATGATTTTGAACAAATCTTGAAGAAGAATCCTCCCAGGGTCACTAAAGAAGTGTTTGTAGTCCACCAATAGCTCTTGAACTTAGCTCTAATTCAGGGGAGTCAAACTCAAGGGCCAGGGGCAGGATCCAGCCCACGAGATACTTAGATCTGGCCCACGGGATTGCCCTGGAAACAGCAAAGGACCGGCCCATGGTGCCTCTGCCAGCAAAAATGGAGCTTGGGAGCCCCTTTTCATTGGCAGAGCGCTCAGGCCACCACATGTGCCCCCGACACAAGTGATGTCGAGCCATGCCCACCCTATCCATGCCCACTCGACCCTCCTGAGATCAAACACAACCCTGATGCGGCCCTTGATGAAATCAAGTTTGACATCCCTGCTCTAATTATTTCTCTGATGTATCAATTTATGCCTGCAAAATTAAAATCAAATAAAGCACAATGCACAGGAAGCCCACCCATCTATAGTGATTAAAAGAAACCAACATGCTGGCAAGCATGCAGTTATGAGCAATGTTCTTTTGTTAGGCCATGTGCTTAACTCATATAATCATATAATCACAGAGTTGGACAGGACCTTGGAAATCCCTATTTATTGTTTAAATGTTTTATAATACATTTTAATTAAATGTTTGTAAGCCACCTAGAGTCACTTCAACAAGTTGAGCAGCATGTACATGTGCTAAATAAATAAATTGGAAACTAGCTTTTTCCAAAGAGGAGTGCAACAACAGGTGAGAATTTATACAGCAAAATAAAAGAGGAAAGTTAATTGGCATGAAAGAATGTAGGACTGGCCTGGAGAAGAGAGTAATGAGCTGTTAAGGGAGGTAAAATGAACAAGTCAGTCCAGAGAAGTTAGGAAGTCTGAGAAAGAAACTCAAGATAACCTTGCCTTGATTTTGTTTGGTATAAGATGGGGCAAAGAAGAATCCTGACACTTCATTCTGCAACAATAATCAGCATTCCTGGAATCCCTGCTGCTTCTGGCAATTGAGCTTGCCTATCTCAAAGGGTTGATACTTGCCTGGTTGGGACTGGGCCATGGGGAAGAATTTGAGGAGGCCAGGAACCGGGAGGCATCTAAGGCTCAAGATTATAACTCAAGTCAGGATTGAACAAGTCAGGATCTTTGGATGATCTGATCCAAAGAGTTGGTGAACAACAGAAGCAAATTAGGGTTTAAGGAACAACCAGTAAGGGACAAATAACTGGGGCTATGGTATATCTGGGGAGTTACTTTAGCAAACAAAAAGAAGCTCGTCAGTGGTGGGATTCACATCTTTTTACTACCAGTTCTGTGGGTGTGGCTTGGTGGGCATGGCAGGGGAAGGATACTGTAAAATCTCCATTCCCTCCCCACTCCTGGGGGAAGGTTACTGCAAAATCCCATTCCCTCCCTGCCCCACTAACCTGCTTTCCAGCTCTGTTCTCCTGTGCAAGGCAACAAAAGAAGACCCAGCCAATCATCTGGGACTCAGGAGGCAGAGAATAGATGGAGGCAGGGCCAGTCAAAGTTGATATTTGCCGGTTCTCCGAACTACTCAAAATTTCCACTACCGGTTCTCCAGAACTGGTCAGAACCTGCTGAATACCACCTCTGAAGCTCATCCTTTTATATTATTTCGAATAATATTCAGGCCAAACCTGAAGTTATTTTAACATAGAAGCCCAGCTTCTTAATCAGCTTCCTCTGAATACCTCTAGCTCCTAATATCTTCAGCAACGCAGCTGTTTATTACTTATTTTGATGAAAACAATTTTCATTCCCTTGAGCCAAAGCAACAGAGACCACATTTTAATGAAATGTACAGGTATTGGGGGGAGGTATAATTAGATCTGATAGTGTTCTGTGGCAAAGCTGGTTTGTTTACTCTAGAGGGAAAATATCTCTGCCCTCTACGATGTATATGCAATTTTTTTCAATTGCAAAAGAATATTAAATATAGATTAATTTAGTTAAAATTAATTTAATTTAAAAAGAATTTTAAAAGGATATTAAATATATTTAATATTAAACATTTAAGTGTATGTGTGCATATACCATTCCCTTTAAAGCCTGTTTTATGGCTGTCCTTCTACCACTTATTTATTATTCGCTTGTATTAATCTTTTTCTTAACTCTCTTTTCTTACCATTATCTCTTTGGTTGCTAATCTTAGAGGTGTTTGTTGCATCAATTAGTATTTTGAAAGTACATTTCTTGTAACACTCCTCTATCCCAAGCAACTAGCCCCAAGAATCAAGAACAAGTTCTTCTAAGCTTTGAATCCATTCAGCTTCGCTAGCTAAACAAAGTCCTTTCTAAATGTCTAAAAGGGAGAGATATTGGCAGCTCTCTACTCACACTGAAACAACTAAAAAAAAAAATCACTAAAAAAGTTTTGGACGGAGTTCACAGAAAAGAGCTTTTAAGTGAAATTGGCAACAAAGCTTCTGCTTCTTTACTTTCAGCCTAACTTTGTGAAAATGGATTTTCAGCACTTACTACACCCAAGATCAAATACGAAAATAGGCCAAATGTCATCCCTCCTTTAAAATTTTCTATAATAAATCTTTGTATAAAATGTAAGGGAAAATAAAGAGCATTATTAGAGACAAGTTTAATCTCATTTTTCTCCATTAAAAAGGAAACATTTATTGAAGTTCCTCATTAAGGTACTGCTCCATGGTTCAGCAAAGTTGAAACTTCTTAGAATTCTTTAAAGAATGGCACAGGCTCTAAAGCAGGGCATCCTTGTGGACTTCAACTCCCAGAATTCCCCAACCAGTTGCCAAGGCTGGAAACGCTTGCCCTAAAGTACACATGGTTCAATAAAGGCATTATGCAGTACTGAAGCTATGCAAGCGAAGAAAGCAATTGATGATACTAAATAATAAATTAAATAGTACCACATCACAGAGAATAGTTTTTTTTATCATGGTCATTACAAGAATAAATAAATAAGTAAACTAGATCTAAGACCTGAGTAGATATTTGTACATCAGCCATTGCAATCATTCCCTGTGGCCTTAACTCCAGACGAAAGGAGTTGTGATTAACATCTATGGTGGCCCAGGGTTAGAATGCAGTATTGCAGGCTAATTCAGCTCACTGCCAGCAGTTCGATTCTGATTGGCTCAAGGATGACTCAACCTTCCATCCTTCTGAAGTGGGTAAAATGAGGACCCAGATTGTTCGGGGCAATATGCTGACTCTGTAAATCACTTAGAGATGGCTTTAAAGTACTGTGAAGTGGTATATAAGTCAAAGTGCTATTGCTATTGCTATTCTTGGATTGGAGAAATTACAGAGGACCAGTGTGGGTGATGCCTCAGATTTGAAGGCAGAAAGATCCTTCAGAACATTCAGGGACACAAATAGCATACATCCAGAATGGCTACAAGCCAAATATCTTTGCTGGAGCCCATCATCAGGGAGAGAGAGAAGTTCCCTGAGGTTGGGCTCCAGCATGATCCTGAAAGCTGAGAAGAAAGCAGCTTTGGCCCCCATGATCAACTCAGATTATATCCTGAATGGATTTTTTTAATCCCTAGGCAGAGCAAATGGATCATAGGTAATGCTTCATTGAAAGTTAACTAATTTTAATTTTCAAGCCAATAGATGGCAATATTTTTAAAACTCATTAGGCTGAAGTGTCTATTCTAGTTGGATCTGGATCAGAACATATAACTTTTCCTGGATCGATCTGTCTGTCTGTCTGTCTGTCTGTCTGTCTATCTATCTATCTATCTATCTATCTATCTATCTATCTATCTATCTTCCTTCCTTCCTTCCTTCCTTCCTTCCTTCCTTCCTTCCTTCCTTCCTTCCTTCCTTCCTTCTTCCTTCCTTCCTCCCCTCCCTTCCTCCTCCTCCTCCTCCTCCTCCTTCCTCCCTTCCTTCCTTCCTTCCTTCCTTCCTAATTTGGCATAGAAAATTCAACCACTATGATGTAGTGGCAGATTTGGAAATTATGCCAACCACCACCATTTTCTTAGGCCAGTTTAGTTTACTTTTAATTTGAACATCATTTAATTATTATAATGCTTTAAAGTGATAATGCCTGATTATTACCTGTTAATATGTCCATCCTGCATAACCATATAAAACAAACTCTTAGAAATTGTGGAAGAAGTCAGGCAGTCTTTATAGGCTGTCAAAGTAAAGCTAGGTGTGTGTGTGTGTGTGTGTGTGTTTTAAGAAGAGCTGAGAACTATAGATAGCTCTCTAAGCTGTGGAAATATGTTCTTTTAGAGAGAACTGAGAAAATCGGCATAGCTATGCAACAGATGGCTTTGCAAGATCCTTGGAAGAGCTGTCATTGCTATTGTAAAGTCTCTTCGTATAAATTTGCACTTCTTGGCTTCTATGGCACAAAACAGACAGGCAATGTGCATTATTCACAGTTGAGCATATTTTATGTTGGTCAACCTCCTCAAATTGAATTGAATTGAATTCTTTATTTGACCAAGTGGGATTAGACACATAAGGAATTTGTCTCTGAGGCAAAAGCTTTCAATGTACATGCAAAACAACAGAATAAAGATAACCACCACAACAACAATAATAAATTTATTATGTAATAATAATAAATGGTCATTATGTAAAAAATACAACTTACCTGTATCCGAAAAGTCATGGAAACAAAATAGAAAAAGTTGTCGAAAATGAGACGATGAAAATTTTGTGGGATTTTCGAATACAGATGGATCGTCATTTGGAACACAACACGCCAGTTATTACAGTTGTCAAAAACTGAAACGTATAGTTTATTGATATCGCTGTACTGGCAGATCGCAGAGTTGAAGAAAAAGAACTGGAAAAAATCATGAAATATCGCAACCTGGCCATCGAAACTATACGATTATGGATGAAACATGTACAGTAACAGTGATACCCATTGTCATCGGGGCACTTGGTACCGTGTCCAAGAATTTTATAAAATACATCAAGGAATTGCAGCTTCCTGTGAGAACACCAGAGGAACTGTAAAAAAACTGTGCTACTTGGAACATCATATATTTTAAGAAGATACTTGGTTGATACCTAGGATGCATATCAACCATCAGCGCCAGTCAATGATATTTGTGATACATTTTTAAATGTTCAGTTAACTGACTTTCATGTTTAATGAATAAAAGAGATAATAATACTACCAATAAGAGAGTGGAATAAGAAAGATAGACGGAAGGCTAACTAATAATGCTACAGCCATTGTACATGGGTAAATACACACAGACATTAGACAGCACTGTGACAATTAGGTCTTCAACAGAGTGATGGCCTGAGAGAGAAAAACCTGTCCCTTCATCCAGGTGTGGGATTCTACCAGTTTGGCCTGGTTCGGGCAAACCAGTAGCTCTGTGGATCAGCAGTCAGTGAACCGGTTCACTCTGATGATCAGCTGTTGGGCCCACCCACCTGCCCCGGCTCTATTCTGTGCTTTATATCCTGGTTTTCAAGCTCAGATGCTTCGTGCAGCACAGCGGATTGCCACAAGTCAGCTGTTTAACACACACAGATTGCTGGAGAAGGTCAGTAGCAAATGCTCTGTGCGCGCTCACCAAGCCTGTTGTTACACTGGTTGAATTGCACCCCTGACTACATCTAATTGTTGTGGCCTGCAAATTGAGAGAACAACAGAACTGGAGGTCGAACCCCTGTTCAAGCAGGATACCCTGTACCTTTTCAGACAAATGGTTGTCCGTTCTCTTTTTCAAAACCTCCCGTGTTGGATTTGTATGCTGTACTGCTTGCTCGGCTTGAGAGATCCCAGAAAGAGATGCATATGGGTGCCCAGAAGGAGATGCCTGCAGTCTAATCTCAGATCAATGTGTGAATTAATTGTAGCCTTATGGATTTTTCAAAGTTGGATCATGAACTTAACTCTAACCCTGAAATTAGTAGAATTTGGAAGTAGTTAATGTTGAAGAAATAAAGTCCAAAGAGGTATGAAGAATGTATTCCCAAATGCATTATGGTTTCTTCTGTAATGTTACAATGTTAAGCATCATATTTTTCACAATAAAGAAAGTCCTCAAGTTATGACCACAATTGAGCCGAAATTTTTTTTGTTGCTAAGTGAAACATTTGTTAAGTGAGTTTCCCCTTTTTGTGACTTTTCTGGCCACAGTTGTTAAGTGAATCATTGCACTTATTAAGTTAGTTGTTAAACAAATCTGGATTCCCCATTGACTTTGCTTGTCAGAAGGTCACAAAAGCTGATCGTATGATCCCAGGATACTGCAACCGTCATAAATATGAAACAGTTGCCAAACACCTGAATTTTGATCATGTGACCATGGGGGGGTGCTACAATGGTCATGAGTGTGAAGAACAGTCATAAGTCACTTTTTTCAGTGCCATTGTAACTTTGAACCGTCAGTAACTTTGAACTGTTGTAAGTCAAGGATTACCTGTCGATCTAAATATATTCAAAGGTGTACACTATATTCCTTTCGTTTATTTACAATATTGTTATCCATACATTTCACTAAATCTTCTTTGCCAGCATTCTTTACTCTGATTGAATATGGGCAACATGTGATTTTTACAAGGTATTTTTTCATTAGGAAATGTGGGTGGAAGTTACCAGCTTCTGTCCATTATTATAAAAATCCCATGAATTCTTTTACATTTGTTAAGCTTAGTGCATCTCTCTTTTTAATCATGTATGATCTTCTAAATATAGTAATTCCGCCGCCCCCCCTGTGAACTAGGACCAAAATCATCTTATGTGCTATAACCAAGACTTGTTATAAAGTGGCTGTCAGCTGGAATCTATTCTTCATTCTTTTAGGGAACTTTTTAAAATGATAAATGCTTGAGCTTAGTTAGGATTCAAATCAGCTTTTGAAGAGGGAAATGTTTTCCCCTTGTTAGCACATTTCCACTGTATTACTGTCGTCTTTTAAATTAATAATTTCCCCTTTTAAATTGAAATTCAAATATGTTTATACTTTGAATTATTTATTTTGCTCAGCAGAAAGAAAAGTTGCATTCTCGATTGCCAGCATATCAGTTGTGAGAAATGCTGTTTCATTTGTACAGATGGCAGAGATGGTGAATAAATGAACGCAAGACTATTCTTTAAAGGCAATCTTCTATTAAATCCCACTGCCAGTGAGATTGGAGGAGATACTGAGACCTGCTTTCTCCATTGCAGAACAGTTGTGTCAGAACAATTGACCAAAACATGCACCTTGTTTTAGAAACCGGCATCATGCTTGCAATGGGCCTATTTTGAAGGTATCTAAAAATTTCCCTCATAATTATTTTTAGAAATCCCCATGACAATAATATAGTTGCAGAGAAGGGGTTAAAATTTATATCAACCAAACCATTCAGAGGCTGAACTTTTAATGATTTGGCTGGAAGAAAGGTTATTAAGCTGAACTGATAGAGTTTTTGATGAGATAGAAACTCTTCAGGAACTGGAGATGGATGGATGGATGGATGGATGGATGGATGGATGGATGGATGGAAGACAGACAGACAGACAGACAGACAGACAGACAGGCAGGCAGACAGACAGACAGACAGACAGACAGACATAATAATAGACTTGGAAGAGACCTTAGATGTCTTCTCATCCAACCCCCTGCTCAAGCAGGAAGCCCTAAAATGTTTCAGACAAATGGTTGTCCAGCCTCTTCTTAAAGTGTTGGAGCACCCACAACTTCTGAAGGCAAATCATTCCACCGATTAATTGTTCTAACTGCCAGGCAATTCTCTTTAGTTTTAGGTTGGTTCTCCCCTTGGTTATTTTCCATCCATTGCTTCTTGTCCTACCTGCAGATACACTGGAAAATAGATTCTTCTTCTTTGCGGCAGCCCCTTAAATATTGGAAATCTCTTATCATATCAACCCCCCTCGTCCTTCTTTTCATTAAATTAGACGTCTCCAGTTCCTGCAACCATTCTTTGCATGTTTTAGCTTCCAGTCCCCTAATCGTCTTTCTTGCTCTTCTCTGCCCTCTTTCTAGAGTCTCAACATATTTAGGGAGAAACTTAATGTATATCTAGATATCAAAGTTTTCTCAATGGCTAGAAATTCTTAGAGAAGAAGTGCGGGGAAGGTAAACAGGCAATCACATGTAGGAGTACAGTAAGTACACTTAAAGAAAGTTCAACTTACCATTAATCATCATTATTAATCAGAGGGAAAATGGCAAGATGAAGCATTCAGTTTAAATTCAAGGAACTTAACAGATAACAGATAATCAGAGTTGGAAGGGACCTTATTGGTCATCTAGTCCAACCCTCCGCCAAAGTGGGAGATCTTACACCATTTCTGACAATGGCAGTCCAATCTTTTCTTGAAAGTCTCAAGTGATGGCACTCCCACAACTTCCGAGGGCAAGCTGTTCCATTGGTTGATTGTTCTCACTGTCAGAAAGTTTCTCCTTATTTCCAGGTTAAATATCTCCTTGTTCAGTTTCCATCCATTATTCCTTGTCTGGCCTACAGGTGGTTTAGAAAATAAATTGACCCCTTCCTCTCTGTGGCAGCCCCTCAAATATTGGAAACTGCTATCATGTCTCTGGTCATTCTCTTCACTAGACTAGCCATGCCCAGTTCCTGTAACCGTTCTTCATATGCCTTAGTCTCCAGTCCCCTAATCATCCTAACTTAGAAGTTAGGAATTAGCCTTAACAATTAAAAAATGCCAATTATTTCTAATGGCTCCCACAAGTAATGGTAACACTTAATTGTTTAGGTTTCCAATACACAAGGAAGCATCTCTTTTTGAATGTAAGTTCTGCCCCAAAGGATCATCTCATCATCTCACAGCTAGGAGAGATGCGTTATGCATATTCAAGGAGTAGATGAAAGCATGCTAGGAGATTTTTTGTTCCAGATGAGGTCATGTAACAGTTGTGCTGGTTCCTGGATTGTGAGGAACTGCCCACAGTTTTTCAAGCCCTAGTCACCTCCCAAATGGATGATAGTAAGACATCTATAGTTGGCTGCCCTGCAGAGTATCCAGAAACTTCAGCTGGTGCAAAATGTAGTAGCACAGGCAGTTATGTGTACCCCTAGAAGGATACAACATTACGTCTCTGTTCCATAAACTTCATTGCTTCCAGGACTAATTGAAGATGCTGATTTTGACATTTAAAGTCCCACAAGGAATTATGGGGCCTGGTTATGTGAGGGACCACCTTTTCACAATTACATCAACCAGTCCCATCAGGAGAGGCACACAGCAGGTCCCAACTGTAAAAGAATTCCATCTGAGGAGGAAGCTTTTTCTTCCAGAGCACCCACCTTCTGGAATATCATCCTTCCTGAGCCCCATCTTTTATGGCCTCCAGAAACCACTCAAAACATTTGCAAGCCTGGGGATTCCCTAGTAATGGAGAGCCTCTGTGTTTGCTGCATTGTATCTTATATGTTCCCTCTTGTGTCTTGCTGAATACATTTTTTATTGTTTTAAATTGATTATGTAGAATGTTTTAAGTTTAGGTTTCAAGTCTGCTGCCCAGACTTTGTGCAAAATGGGAAGCTGTATAAACTTAACAAATAAAACCTAAACCTAATCCTAACAAAATAAAATGTGTGGGGACATGTTTATGGAGATTCTAAGTCGTGCAGGTCATGATTATCCCAAAGGTGCTTTTTCAAGAGGCAACTGGACTTGTGAGTGTGTGTGTGTGGTTTTTTGTTTTTGAAGACATTTTGCTTCTCATCAAGAAGCTTCTTCAGCTCTGACTGGGTGGTAGGGAATGGAAAGATTTATATTGCTTGCAGACAGCTGGTTATTTGCATTCTTTTAAAGAGTCATTGAGGCCATTTGGAGGTTTATCTGTGTCCTCAGGGTCACCTGAATAGTGCAAATGGGTGTGGAGCCTTCTTGGAACTGCTGAATGGACTGTTTAAACTGGAGATAGATGATGTCAT
>CM019149.1:45034959-45204959 GCA_009733165.1 Naja naja
ATAGTCTCTGTTTACATGGTTTACCTATTTGTGGTCAGTTGGAAAAACCTCCTATGTTGATTCACTGTCTCTACAATGCCTGTAAAAAGGGGCAGGGCAAGAGTTGCAAGCAGTAGTTCTTGCCCCCTTTTCCTCACATATACATTTCTGTTTTTATAGGAAATAATCACAGCCTGCCTTAATATGTGCCTCTTCTACCTCCACTCCCCAATGGACTATAACTTGCATCATAAATAGCTGCAGTGGCTATGGATGAATGAATCTGGAGTTGAGTGTCATATGAAGGTTAGGAAGAATGATTTACAGGTGAAACTTGAAAAATTAGAATATCATGCAAAAGTTCATTTATTTCAGTAATGCAACTTAAAAGGTGAAACTAATATATGAAATAGACTCATTACATGCAAAACAAGATAGTTCAAGCCGTGATTTGTTATAATTGTGATGATTATGGCTTACAGCTCATGAAAACCCCAAATCCACAATCTCAGAAAATTAGAATATTGTGAAAAGGTGCAATATTCTAGGCTCAAAGTGTCCCACTCTAATCAGCTAATTAAGCCATAACACCTGCAAAGGGTTCCTGAGCCTTGAAATGGTCTCTCAGTCTGGTTCAGTAGGAATCACAATCATGGGAAAGACTGCTGACCTGACAGTTGTGCAGAAAACCATCATTGACACCTCCATAAGGAGGGAAAGCCTCAAAAGGTAATTGCAAAAGAAGTTGGATGTTCCCAAAGTGCTGTATCAAAGCACATTAATAGAAAGTTATGTGGAAGTGAAAAGTGTGGAAGAAAAAGGAGCACCAGGAGCAGGGATGACTGCAGCCTGGAGAAGATTGTCAGAAAAAGGCCATTCAAAAGTGTTGGGGACTTTCACAAGGAGTGGAATGAGGCTGGAATCAGTGCATCAAGAGCCACCACACACAGACGGATCCTGGACATGGGCTTCAAATGTTGTCAGAAGCATCTTACCTGGGCTAAAGAAAAACAGACCTGGTCTGTTGCTCAGTGGTCCAAAGTCCTCTTTTCTGATGAGAGCCACTTTTGCATCTCATTTGGAAACCAAGGACCTAGAGTCTGGAGGAAGAATGGAGAGGCATAGACTACAAGATGCTTGAAATCCAGTATGAAGTTTCCACAGTCTGTGTTGATGTCATCTGCTGGTGTTGGTCCACTGTGCTTCATTAAGTGCAGGGTCAACACAGCCGTCTACCAGGAGATTTTGGAGCACTTCATGCTTCCTTCCGCAGATGAGCTTTATGGGGATGCTGACTTCATTTTCCAGCAGGACTTGGCACCTGCCCACACTGCCAAAAGCACCAAAATCTGGTTCAATGACGGTAGGATTACTGTGCTTGATTGGCCAGCAAACTCGCCTGACCTGAAGCCCATAGAGAATCTATGGGGCATTGCCAAGAGAAAGATGAGAGACATGAGACCGAACAATGAAGAAGAGCTGAAGGCCACTATTGAAGCATCCTGGTCTTCTATAACACCTCAGCAGTGCCACAGGCTGATAGCTTCCATGCCACGCCACATTGAGGCAATAATTGCTGCAAAAGGGGCCCAAACCAAGTACTGAGTACATATGCATGCTTATACTTTTCAGAGGTCCGATATTGTTCTATGTACAATCCTTGTTTTATTGATTGCATGTAATATTCTAATTTTCTGAGATTGTGGATTTCGGGTTTTCATGAGCTGTCAGCCATAATCATCACAATTATGGCAAATCATGGCTTGAACTATATTGCTTTGCATGTAATGAGCCTATCTCATATATTAGTTTCACCTTTTAAGTTGCATTACTGAAATAAATGAACTTTTGCACGATATTCTAATTTTTCGAGTTTCACCTGTATAACCCAAAGCAATGAAATAAAAAATCTTTACCATTTATGGAAAATTTCAGCAATTATGCAAATGAATACACTATTTGTTGGATCCCAAAGCAGCAGTGGTGGGATTCAAAATATATACTACCAGTTCCGTGGGCAATGGCCTGGTGGGCATACTGTGGCTTGGTGGGCATGGCTTGGTGGGTGTGTCAGGGGAAAGATACTGCAAAATCCCCATTCCCCCCACACACCCAACTAAGCTGCTTTCCAGCAAGACAACAAAAGAAGACCCACCTGGGACTAGGGAGGCAGAGAATAGATGGGGGCAGGGCCAGTCAGAGGTGGTATTTGCCGGTTCTTCGAACTACTCAGAATTTCTGCTACCAGTTCTCCAGAACTGGTCAGAACCTGCTGAACACCACCTCTGCAAAGCAGTATACTTAAACCAAATAGGTTCAATTAATTAATTTAGCAGGAATAATCTTCACATAAACTTGGTATACATGCACAGAGTTCATTCTTATGTATATTATTAATTAATTAATTAATTAATTAATTAATTATTGGGACTTGTATGCCGCCCCATCTCCGAAGACTCGGGCCTCACAACTAAGAAACAACAGCAATAAATAATTAAAAAGAGATTAAACCCAATTACAAGCCCAAACAAATTTAAAATACATTAAAAATATAAACCACCCCCCAGGAAAGAAAAGGTCACAGCCCGATTGGTCAAACAACCAGGTCTTCAAATCATGGCGGAAGGTGGGAGTCAGGTCAGGCCAGGCGGAGCCCCAGGGGAGCTGGTTCCAGAGGTCAGGGGCCACGACAGAGTAGGCTCATTGTCGTGGGACCGCCAGCCGGCATTGGCCCACCGACGGACCCCAAGGAGTCCTTGCCTGTGTGCTCGCACAGGGCGGTTGGCATTCAATGTCGGCAGGAGTCGCTCCCTTAAATATTGAGGACCCATGTCGTGAAGGACTTTGTATGTTAAAACTAAAACCTTGAATCTCACCCGGAGCGCAACCGGCAACCAATGCAGGCATGCTTGTGTACTACTGTATTTTTGTAAATATATAATTCTGAAACATGCAGAAAATTATGAAAAATAATGTCATGTTATCCCTGCCCTTTGAAAGTATGGCAGATACACAATTATTAGTTAACAAAATCCTCAACAAAGCCTCTTGCTATACTGGTAGTTCTTGAAGTAAGGCTGGTCTCTTAGTGACCATTCAAAGTTACAGCAGACTTTCCAAGAGCTACTAATGATCCTGTTTTGAAGTTCTGATGGCTGCCCACTGCATGGTCTTTGTGGTCATATTTTGGCAGCCACTTGCAGCCATTTGGAGCAGGGGTCTTCAAACTTGACAGCTTTAAGACTTGTGGACTTCAACTCCCAGAATTCCTCCTCTTGTCATGTTAGCTCAGGAATTCTGGGAATTGAAGTCCACAAGTCTTAAACTTGCCAAGTTTGAAGACCCTTGATTTGGAGCATCCCACAGTCACATGATCTCAGTTACAATATATGATTTTTTTTTGCCAGAAACTGGTGCTTACTTCTGATTTCCAGCAGAAGTAAAAATGTTCATTGGGTACAATGGGTTCACAACAAAGATCATAAAACTGGATGTGATCATGTGGTGACCTACTTAATAACCAGCACAACTTAATGATTGTAATTCTGTACTCAATTATGCTCATAAGTCAAGGGATACCTATATGAGTTACGAACCCATGAGTTGTGATTGGATAGTTACTTCTCAGCTTAATATGACAAAATGTAAAAAATAATAATTTTGGGGATTTGCATTCAGTTGTGCCTCTCCTCTTCTCCTTTTTGTTTTTTCATTAATGAGTAAGCCAACAAAAAGTCTTCTGTCAAGGACGGTTTCTTATTATGTCTGAAATGGGGATTTTAAAAAAACAGAGCAGTGAATGAAGTCATTGTTAAGTTACTTGTGTGGAAACTTCTGACCAGACATTTCTGCTCCTGCATAAATGAAAACTGCAGATCAGCATAGTTCTGACTTGCACAAAGAGGTGGGAGAAAGGAAGAAAGAGCAAAATTGTTTGCAGGAACAAATCTCAGTTTATGGTGCTGACCATCTGAATACAGAAAGGAGGGGGATCAGGAGCTATTTTTCTATATGACACGATTTTACTGAGCTGTTAAATCTTAAAAGTCTAAAGTTGATGACATTTGTCAGTTTATCCGGGAATTCATCCTAGTAAAAGCCAAAAAAACAATTTAATTTGTCTCTTTTGGGAACCATGAATACCTGAAAATGTCATTCAGATGTTTGAGTCTTGGCTTTAAGTACAAGAGTGAGAAAATACATTCAGAATACGTATTCAAATCTAATTTGCGCAAGGATTTCTTTTTAAATCAAAAATGAATATGTGAACTGGATGGAATAAACCTATACTGACAGAGATAGTAAAATAAAATAATTTGTCTGTTCCTGGCAGACAACCCAAATAATCAGCCTATGGAATTTCCCTACAAAGGCTGCCATGTCAGTAGGAGATGAGCTGTATATGATAGTGTATGAAAATGATTTTCCTTGCCATGATTTTATCAGTTCCATAGATGCACCAAAATTAGGAATTGAGATTGTGTGGTAATGTTAATAAAAACAAAACCTAGTCTTGTAGTGTTCATAAAAACAAAAGAAAAAGACCCTAAGCTATATTCCTTTCTATCACAATACAAGAGAAACAAATCTGCTTATTCACACACTTAATGGTATGGAGAAACTAGGCATTTCATTTAGGCATTATAAGATTCCTGCTGAGAATGATTTCCTGTCACAGAAGTGACCAAATTAACAGTTTTAATCAAAGAAAAGAATACATCTAACTTGGTTTCTGAAAAAAAAGTTCTGACCTTGGGATTTGCTGATTTGATAAGTTTGTTGTTATAGAAATAGTATATACTAAATATGCAAAAGTAAAAAATTGAGGTTGTAACTTTGTTACTTTTATGCAACTGTGTTGAAAGGAGTTTAAAGTTAATGCTTTCTTTCATTTTTCTCTTTACCTCAACTTCTCTATTCTCCTTCCTTCCCTTCCCCACTTCTCTACAATCCTTATTTTCATTTGTATTTTATATTTTGATAATTTCAGTAAAAGTTTATTAATTTCAATAATGTATAAATGAATGATTTCCTGTCTTGTTCACAAAGAAAAAAGTGTAATAGGTGTGTAGCCATAGGAAATACACACACACACAAACAGACACATACACTTCTTATTCAGTTCTCAAATTTGCCTAGTCTTAAACATAGTAGACTTTTCACACAAAAAAGTAAACCCACCTCAGAGAGATGTGTAATGGGTGGTGTTGGTCGTGTTATATTTTTTTCCTTGAGAGACGTTGAGAACTGCTGTGTTGGAACCAGAATGAAGAAATAAGAGCAATATCTTTTGCAAAATGCAAAGTATGCAAACAGCAAATGAAGGGCTTCCAAATAATCCTGGAGAGACAATTAAAATGGAAGATTCCTACTTGAAACAACAATGGCTTGATAAAAATTTGTTCAAGCTGTTGCTGTGGGAGATCAAAGCTGACTTCAAGGAAAAGCATCCCTTCGGGATTGGCTGAAGAGATGCAGGATTTAAGTGAACAGCTGATGGATTTCCATAGTGAAATACTGCAAACAACAGCAGAGAATTACAGGCTTCAATCTGTTCATGAGGTGATGAGGTGATGAGGGGAGGAAAAAAAAGATACTGTGGAAAACATTCCCAGGAACTGAGCAATCCTTGGGAATAAAAACTGAAACAAGACACAGGAATGGCAATCTACCCAGAAATGAAGAAATAAGCCTTGGTGGATTTTTTAAAAAAAATTACTTACACAGTATGTAAAGTTTTCGATAAGGCTCTACTACAGCTAGAATAGAGAGAAATACCTACCATGGCAATATTCTAAACATCTGTATCCTTTTTTTATCTTTGTAATTGTATATACTGGATATCCCCTGTGTTTTGAAAGTCTGAAAGTAGATACCTCTGCATGTAGATAAGAACCAATTTTCCCTCCACAATTATAAGAATAAGAGAAAGGAGAAGAGACAGAAAGTTAGGAGTTAGAAGCTTTGTTTATATGGACAAGTCATGCAGCACAAAAAACTGCCTTATCTTGTTTGTGGGGGGGGGAGATATCTATGTAACATATTATGGTTTGCTCTGTGCTGGCAATTGCTTTCTATATTATCATGAAGAGGACTTTTCCATCATTGACTACCACTAACACTGGAGGTGTTAACAGTTGGTGGTGGAGTTTCCTGTTTGCAAAGTATGTACTCTAAAGCTAGATGCAGATAGAAAAGACCAAGATTAGTTGTTTGATTCATGGTACCAGTCAGAGCAGCCCAGAAGAGAGAAAAAAAGAGGCATTGGATTCAACCCTGTTCTCTGAGATATGTAAACCAAGTAAGGTGGGGGATCTTGTGGGGGGGAGGAATCACTTGGCTAAGAGAATTTGACTGGCAGCTGAAATCAAATTCAGAAACAGATTCTTTCCAAGGAGCCTCAGGATAAGAAGATATTTGGCTTGCGGAGTTATATTGCTACAAAATTGTTTTGATAATTTTCTGCCTGCTGGAAGAAAAGCAATGTTAGCATACATATGGGATGTTTGAATACAGAAAAAAACATCACCTATTTTGCAGAACAGTAAGCTAAATGTTGTGGAGGAATGTTTAGATATACAGTGAGCTATTGGGACATGAGGTTTCACCTCTGGTAAATAGGTATATCGTAAATCAGAGTTTCTCAACTTCAGCAACTTTCAGATGAGTGGACTGCAACTCCTAGAATTTCCCAGCCAGACAGTGGTTAAGATTGAGAAATGCTATGGTAAATCATTACTTTAGCCACAGTACTGAAACCTCATTTCTCTGAAGTGATCTGAAGGCTTAGGAAATGTGTAGTGTATGTTTTTTACCAGCAAGAAAGCAAAGAGATATCTGCTTTCCTGTAAGTGAAGATATACTGTGGACAATTCAGTGGGAGTGATGGCTTTGTGTAAAAATGAAATATAACTTTTTTGTTTGCACTAAAGTTGATGGAGAAATATATTGTTAGAAAATTTGTTTCAACTTGTATACAAAGAAGCATTGGCCAAAAATATTCTGCACAATATGACATTTTTGCTGTTTTTTCCCTGATAGACCGCTAAACTATCTCCCTTAAGGATACTGCAGAGAGCTGAGAGATGTGGCTGAAAATCATGGTTACATAGGATCTTTGAAAATGTTCCTATTCATGGAAGATTTCCATCAACCTCAGGAAAAAAAATGTGAAATTAGAGGATGAGTATCAAGACCACATCACCATGATACCAAAAAAGATGTTGAGACCCTAAAAAAAGGCAGAGAACAACAACAAAAATGATAAGGGGTCTTGAAGGCTCAACCATATGATGAATAATTGAGAGAACAAGGTGTGCCTAGTACTAACAAGGAGAAGGAGTAGAAGTGACATGATAACAGTCATCCCCAAAAAAAATTTGCAAAAGTTTTTTTTATTTTTATAGCAAAAACAACAAATAAAACCTTCTTTCAGTTATACAGTGTGTCGATTGGGTGCATATATCTCGTGCACATAATAATATTTGTATACATTTCTTATTGAATTTACATTCATATTATATTCTAATCAACATATTATATCATTATTACAGTGCCATTAGGTTTTTTATTTCAGTTTCCAGCTATCCTTGAAAGCAAATCCCAACTCTTACTAGGTTATATTCATGTTATAACTTATTCAGAATGATCAATTACAGTATATCATTATTACTATACCCTTTAATTTTTTACTCTACTTTCTAACCATCCATAAAATAAATCCTAAATCTTTCTTCTTGCTCTCTAATTGCTAATGTTAATTTACTCATTTCTGCACATTCCATTATTTTCTTAATCACCTCCTCCATTGGAATTTTCTCATTTTTCCAATTTTGAGGAAATACAATTCTAGCTGCTGTTAATGCTGTCTTCCAGCATTTCATCAACGATAAATCATCCAATACTTGAGGGACTGTCACAGCAAAGAGCAAGTCAACCTATTCTCCAAAGCACCTGAGGATAAGTCAAGAAGTAACAGGATGAGTATAATTAAAGAGAGATCCAACCTAGAAGTAAGGAGAAATTTGCTGACAGTGAGAACAATTAATCAGTGGAACGACTTACTTTCAGAAGTTGCAGGTGCTCCGGCATTGGAGGTTATCAAGAAGAGACTGGAAGGCCCCTTCCAACCCTTTGATCTATGTTCTACATCAGGGCTGTCAAACTCCCGGCCTGTGGGCCGGATGCATCAGGTGTTGGCCATGCCCATGCCCAGTTTAGCAAGGGGAGGGGGAATCCCAATACATCACGTGACACCACCATGTTCTACATTAATACTGAGAAAATATAGATAGGCTGACATTAAAAGTAGGTCGAAATATTTGTGGCCCCGTTCTGGGCTGCTTCTCATCACAAAAGGTCTAGGAAACATAAGAGTTGCCTTTGTCTTTGAAAAAAGACTCTCCTTTTTATTATATAAGCAAGTATGTGAAGCTGTGGGCTGAGCAAAGTCATTTATTTATTTATTTATTTATTTATTTATTTATTTATTTATTCGACTTATATGCCGCCCCCTCTCCCAAGGGACTCGGGGCGGCTCACACTAAAATACAATACAACAATAAATTACTTAAAACTATATTAAACAGGTTATAAGCCGAATAAGCAATTTAAAACCCCCATATTAAAACAAAACCCCAAGAGTCAACATAGCCCAGATTGTAAAAACAGCCAGGTTTTTAACTCGTGGTGGAAGGTGCGAGATCGGAGCCAACCGGAGCTCCAGTGGAAGAAGATTCCATAAAGCGGGGGCCGCCGCAGAATAGACTTAGAGATTGCTCCTGCAGCTATCTGACACAAATGAGACATACGTGGTCACTAATGTGAGCACACACAGCTGTTGTCAACCCTGAAGCTGACCTGATCAAAGCCATCTTGGAACTTCAGTGTTGCCACACTGGAGCTGAGGGATAGGGACGAGGGATTAGAGATAGCTGGGGTGTTGTAGCCAAAATAAAATACTTTCTCTTAGGAACCAAGGATATTCTCACACCTGGCCCAAGGAAGGAGGAGTGATGTCACCAGGCAACCAGACAGTGCCTTGATTGGACCATGTGACTGATTGTTTGGGGTTGTAGGAAATCTTTTATTTTTAATTAGATTAAAACTGCAGGAACTTTCAGAGTCGGTTTTCACCAGATCTGTGCCAATGATATATCCAATAAAGCTATTCTTTGAGGGATTCATCTGCCTTGAAGTTTTGTTTGCTATGGGTCTATTACTTGGGATCCTGACAGCTGGGCTGGATTTCATAGATACTGGGATGTGCCTCACTGGAAGTTATTAAGGCAACCCACATCCAGTTAAACCAGTCATAATAATTGCAAAGATAAATGGTTGTTTTCAGCCTAAGCCTTTACACAACATTTGTACATCTGGGAAAGATTTCAATGTATCTAGATGAGAGGTCAGCATTTTTATTTGGAACCTCTTGTTTTCATGTACTGTCCATTATTTAACATTCTTGATTCTGTCATAAATACCTCAATGGAAGGCAAATTAATGATAGGATGAGAGTCAGCACCCTCTACTCTGAAAGAAGGCGCTTTGTGTTTCAGGATTAGCAACAGGAAATAGCGTTCCAGCTGCTTTTTCCAAATCTGTATTTTCAGTTGCCACATTCTCTTTGCAGCATTAAAAACTTGTCATGGAGCACATTGTAATCCTCACAGCTGTGATTTCCTCCCATTGCAGATTCTGTGCATAACTCAGATGTATTGCATAGTGCCAGCAGTAACTATAGGTGCTAGTCCAAAAGCATTGCTAGTCCTGCCCTAAATTCAAAGCATAGGTTATCTGGAAAATACACGGGAGATGTATTTCATACAGGGAGTACAGGAAAAAGAGGTTTCTCCTTGATTCTAAGTTATGATGAAACAATGTGATAGAATGTACTGCCATATGAACATCATCATAAGATTTCTTTAAGAGAAGTCCATCTCTCTTCAGTCAGCACTAGGCTTTCTCAGTTATCATAATTTCTTTTGTTTTCTTTGCAAGAGAAATTTTGGACAGGGGCCTTGCTAAGAAGGAAGGCTTATGGTTGAATAAACTCATTACAGTTTGGCATTCAAGTCTCAGTTTGGTTCTTAATCTTGTGGTATTTCCTTGATCTGTTGTGTTTTAAATCCCTCATCTCAACTCCAAATACTGACTGCTGTGATCACCAGTAAGTAATATGCATCTCATCATACTCCAGTTTATTGCCTTTCCTGGTTTGCTTTCACAATTTTTGTTTATAAAAATACTGACTTAACTGGGACAATTTCTCTTGGGAGTTTTTTATTATTATTATTTTAGCCTTCTGATTTAAAAGGACGATAGACAAGAACATAAGAAACGTACAAATATGAAAAATTGCCAAACATACTTGTTTATTAATACTACCAAGGCTACATGAAATTTAGAAAAAAATCTCCAATTATACTGGTATTCAGCTCTGCATGGTTTTTAGATGGGGAATAATTTTGAGTCCAGAATTTAGATTCAAATATGTCTAAATGTGAACAAATTTTAAAGGACAACTTACAAGATTTAATACCGAAAACTTGGTGAAGGGTGAATGTGCCTAGCTTCCCACAAAATTCACTAAAATAACAGTTATTAGTTTTTATTACATCCTGGGGGATACTTGAAGAATTAATACATTTTAAATTGAGAGCAATGAAACTGTTGATTGATGAAGCATACAGCGTTATCCCTTTAACTTTCCTTTCCTCTCCTCTCCTTTTTGAGGAAGATAAGGGTATAACCAGCAACATGTGAAACTCAGTGGAGAAAAAGAGGTACAGTAATCCTTTCTTTAAACATCTACATCTCTAAGCATATTGCAGGATGTGTCATATTTTCTACCAACCAATCTCATTGCTCCTGAAGGGTGAGGAAATGTTCATTATATATTGAAAAAAATCATCCAAAGAAATTATGAGGAAATTCTAAAGTATACTGAGGTAAACAACAGCTATGCTCACAAGAGAAGAAAATGTTTGAGAGGAGAAATTCTGATACATGTTAAGGTCATATGATATTTCCATAGAACTAATATTTTTTCAGCAGAACTAACTGAATTGAATTACCAGCTCCATTTCAGCCATTACAATCTCTAAAGTATCTCTCTCTGTCTGTCTGTCTATCATCTATCTATCGATCTGTATGTCTATATTAGCTATCATCTATCTATGTCCAGAGGTGGTTTTCAGCAGGTTCTGACCAGTTCTGGAGAACCGGTAGCGGAAATTTTGAGTAGTTCGGAGAACCAAAAAATACCACCTCTGACTGGAGATTTTATAGTATCCTTCCCCTGCCACAACCACTAAGCTACGCCCACAGAACCGGTAACAGTAAAAAAAATTAATTCCACCACTGTCTATGTCTATGTATCATCATGAAGAGCCATGGTGGTGCAGTGGTTAGAACGCAGTATTGTAGGCTGATTCTGTTGATTTCCAGCAGTTTGATTCTGACTAGCTCAAGATTGACTCAGCCTTCCATCCTTCCGAGGTGGGTAAAATGAGGACCCAGATTGTTGGGGGCAATATACTGACTCTGTAAATGGCTTGGAGAGGTCTCTACAGCACTGTGAAGCAGTATATAACTCTGCTATTGCTATCCATCTATCTGTCTGTCTGTCTATCATCTATCTATCATAATCTATCTATCTATAATCTACCTGTCTGTCTATTTGTCTATCTGTCTATTTGTCTATCTGATTTTACAAGTATATACTACTTCAGTCCAAAAGGATTCCAATTATATTCCTGTTTTCCAGTGAGAAAGTTAAAATAAAAAGAGCTTACCAAGCTAACAACAAGAAAAACTAAAACTATAAAAAGTTTTAGCACCCAAGGAGCACTCAGACATCACAACACAAACTTATGAAGGGGACTCACAACTCTGCTTTCATGACTTTCACAACAAGCTGGAGTTTCATATTTTCCCTGAAATTCAACTTCTTAACATATTTATTGGTGATTTCTTTTTTAAAAAGATGACACAAACATCTGTATGCATATTGCTGCCCATTTCTCCCAATGTACATATTTTTAAAGGTGCTTTTCCTCGTGGTATATATTTCAGTATGTATGCTTCCCACATTTTTATTTTCTTGGGGGATTATTTTTTTTACACAATGTACTAATTTTAAGACATTTTTATTATCTAGCTTCACCTTGTAATTCAAGGAATTGTGGGCCTGGGATTAAAATTCTGTACTAATTTGGGTATAAATTTAGGAAACATACATTAAATAAGAAGAAATTTATTCCCTGTCCTCAGTCATCTATAAGTTTGAATTAGCATTTCATCCACAGGGATAGTAGATGATGGAGAACTCTGCCTCTCCATTTTATTTATTAATTCAGTGGAAAGAGATACTATGAACTTCTGAACAAGTATCTGGAGACTTCTTTAAGTAACCAAGAGAAATAACATCCCATATGATCAGCATTACTTTTTCAACTCACTTCTGAGCCCAATGTAAAGATTTGTCTTAAATAATTTAAAGGCAGATTTGGCATATCGAATCCCACCAGGCTCAAGGTTGACTTAGCCCTCCATCCTTCCAAAGTGGGTAAAATGAGGACCCAAATTGTTGGGGGCAATAAGCTGACTCTGTAAACCGCTTTGAGAGAGTTGTAAAGCACTATAAAGCAGTATATAAGTCTAAGTGCTATTGCTAATGCTATATATGAGAAGACGGAGACTCCGGATAACGTCCTGGATGATGGAATGGGGAAATTCACAGTGTTCACTCACTTCTTTTAGAATGGCCTCACTGAAGTTATTGCACTGGCTCTTAAGAAACCAGGGCAGCTGGTGTCATCAAAATGAGGATTTCTTTTTCTCTACTTAAAAAAAGGTCATTTCTTTCTTAAAAGGAAAAAAAAGCAAGAAGAGCTGTTTCAGCAACCACAGAAAATCAAAAGAGAAAACAAAATGCAATTCTCCAGTCAGCTGTTTAGTAGGTCACAAGCTGCCAGATGCATTTGAAGCTGGTCCACAAAGGCAGGACAAGAAGCAATGGGTGGAAACTAGTCAAGGAGAGAAGCAACCTAGAACTAAGAAGAAATTTCCTGACAGAGTAAAACAATTAATCAGTGGAACAACTTGTCTCCAGAAGTTGTGAATGCTTCAACACTGGAAGTTTTTAAGAAGAGGTTGGACAATTATTTGTTTGAAATGGTATACAGTTTCCTGCCTGAGCAGGGGGTTGGACTAGAAGACCTCCAAGGTCCCTTCCAACTCTGTTATTCTATTATTCTGTTGAGGTCTTTTCCAATTCTGTTATTTTTGTTGTTCTATTCTGTCAAATGCAGACTAAATGCTGCCAAAAGACTGCATTAAACCTCTTGTGTCTCTAAGTGTCATGCAAAGACATTCTTAAGCCTTCAGCTGAGTAAAAAGGCAAGACTGAAATTGAATAAATTATTTCATTTTGAATGTTGGATGTTGATTGTTTGATCAGTTCAATTCCAAACCCACATTTCTGCCTGAGGCTACATTCAGAAGCTTAAGATAAAATATACACCAGTTTAAAATCAGTAAGAACAGTTAAAATTCTTCTTAGCATAATGGAAAAGGCCTGGTTGAAGAAACTCTTAATTCTTTTCTTGAGTGGAAAAAAATAGAGGTCCAAAGCAATTCCTGGGGGAGAGCAATCCATAGTCTGGGAATAACATAAGAGGCTTCATCTGGGCAGCTTTTATTTCTGAGTAAAAGCATCAGCATAAGAATGTAGTAGAAACTGTATTCCACAAACAAACAGCTTGCATTAAGGAAGGATGTTTGAAGAAATGGACCCATCAAAGAAAGAATCTATTTTTTCCCCCTGGTAATCACAATCATGTATTATAAACTCAACATTTCCAGATATGTACGTATATAAAATTAACAAGGACAAAGTCACTGGTGCAGGCATGTATATTTGTATATATTCCATGTCTATGTCTATGTTGAGTGTGTGTTTGTATTTATGGACATATTTATGTATGGGTTTACATGCATACATCGGAAGGAAACAGAAAAAAAAAACCAATCATTGTTTTGGCCTTATTTCTATAAATCAATATTTCAGACATACGGAGGTTGAAGGGGAGAAAGGAATCGCTCTGTTGCTCAATTAGGAAGACAATCCCGCAGCCTAATGAGAAATGTGATCAAGCAAATTGGTTCCTAGCCTAAACATTCCCACACTTGACCTGAAATTTCTGAATTGGCAGCATACAGTATGTATGCATGCAATCACCAAGAAAAGAGCAATGACATCCCAGCAGCCGGAGCTGCCTCCGGGGTTTTCCCTTATCATGGGTAACTTATTGAAAATTTATCCTTGGGGGTTGGGGGGGCAGATGTCCACATGAAGAAGCACTTCTGTGAACTGTATCCTGATTGGTTGGAACTTTGTTACGAGGACCTGGGAAAACTTGGGTTGATATATCCTGCTTATTTGTTTTGGCATACCTCTGCTTTAGCCTTTAGCTTATCCCAAAATGCTGCTTTGTCTTGAGTTACTGATCAGCCAGGAAGCTAGACACTGTTTTAATCATTTGGTATTGACCCTCACAAGAATCCAATCTGGATTCTAATGCAGGGCTTTATGCTGGACCCCTCCTTCCTTAGTGTGAACTAAGGATTGCATTGGGTTAAGGGGTGTACAAAAATAAATATGCTTTAGTCTATAAATTGCAACAGTTCTCAGACTTGCCCAGGCAGAATAAAGGCAGGAATGAATTTTAACAGCATTCAAATTATGCTTGAAGGGTTTTGTTTTTAAATTATCCTACCTCCTATGAACCCCCACTGTTGGAGAACTCTTGATCTAACCAGTGTCCCTCACAATACTTTGGGCCACAGTCTTGAAGTCTTTGATTCAGAGCCACCGAATCAAGTTTCTGAAGCTAACATTCACCATTTAGTAGCTTGGCCTTGCATGAGCCATTGCATACATGAATAAATAAATATGTGCAGCCTTTGTTGAATAATAGGCAATCCTTCTAGCTTGAAAAGGGGGATCCATGAACTGGAGTCCTCTGGCCTTCATGAAGATCTTGGCCTCACCAGACTGCTGATTAGTGTAACACAACCAACCAACAGAATTTTCCCCTATCCAGCTCTGGCCACAGCAGCATGTGCTAGATTGAGCCCCGGGGCTGTGATATATCGTATTTCGAAAGTTAAAGATACCAGATGAAGGCAAAATGGTTCCTCTAAGAGGCTCCCGATGGTGGCAAGCCAGAAATTCATTAGGGTGGTATATAATCATCTGTCCTTCAGCAGACAGAGCAGCAAATTCCAGACAAATCTGATTTGAAATTCAGCTCAGCTCCCCTGACAAAACACATTGTTAGGAAATCAGTGAGGTGGTGAAATTAATCAGAATGCCTCTGCTAGCTGGATACTTTTACCTCAAGTGTGGGATGGAGGGAAGGGAAGGGAGAAACAAAGGAGCTGACAGCAATGAAATGGAGAAGCTCGAGCCCGTATGGGACTCAGGCCAGCATATTCAGCCTTCATTTCTTCCTTTGTTCTTGGCCCCTTTCTCTTTCGAGCCAGATAAATGGGTTCTGAGTACAATGAGCAACATGACCCAAAGCAGGTGAAGTGTTGGATTTCTTTAGATTTATGAACAGAAATTTCCCCCATTTCTTCTGAAAGCTGGACGTAATGGGGGTGGTGGTGGTGGGGGAAAACCCATGGCTCTCAGATTTATAGCCCGAATCACTTGGAAAGGTGTTGCTCCAGAAAAGTAGAATAAAAATCTAAGAACACTTTCTTTGAAGCACTCCAAATTTCTCTTTTAAAACATATGTGAATGGAATATGTATTTTCATTTTTTTTCCTTTTAAGGAGTTTCACATCTTGAAATTTGGCAAGATGTTAGTCAAGGTTGAAAGGTTTGCCTCACTCAAAACTAAACTCTATGGGATTGAGGGCAAAAAGATATCTCTTCTTCTCCCCCCCCCCCAAAAAAAACCCTGTGAAGAAACAAAGATCTCTGCCATTCTTCATTGGGTGAATTATATGAATCTGACAACAAAGTGCTAAGAGATTCTCCCAGCCCTGACTTGAGATGGTTGGGGATTGATTCGGGAGATTCTTTCTTCCTTCAGAGAAGTCTTCTGTGCCCAGGCTATGATTTTCTGCCAGGAGATTATTTACACTCTAGCTTTGAATGTACAAAATTGTGGAAGTCAAGGACTACGCTCAATACTGATGAAGAAAAATCATGGTTGAAATGACTGATGAAGAAAAATCATGGTTGAAATGAGGGGTTCTTGATGCTCTCTGAGCTTGGTTGTTTTCTTGCAGACATTTATTTATTTATTTATTTATTTATTTATTTATTTATTTATTTATTTATTCGACTTATATGCCGCCCCCTCTCCAAAAGGACTCGAGGCGGCTCACAACTAAAAAACAACAATAAATTAATTAATTAAAAGAATATTAAACAAATTAAGCCGAATTAAAATTTAAAAACCCCTAGTTAAAATAACCCCAACCCAAGAGAATCAGCACAGCCCAGATTGTAAAAAGAGCCAAGTTTTCAAATCGTGGCGGAAGATGCGAAGATCGGGGGCCAAACGGAGCTCCAGAGGAAGAAGATTCCACAAAGTGGGAGCTGCCACAGAGTAGGTCCTCTCCCGGGTCGCCGCCAAGCGACATTGTGTCGCAGACGGCACCCCAAGGAGGCCCCGCCTGTGCGCCCGTACAGGGCGGTTAGTATTTGATATTGGGAGGAGCTGTTCTTGTAGATAGCCTGGACCCATGCCCTGTTGGACTTTGAATGTTAATACCAAAACCTTGAATCTCACCCGGAGGGCAACCGGAAGCCAATGCAGGTTGCGCAGGAGGGTGTAATATGGGAGTATCGGGAAGCTCCCATCACAACCCGCGCGACCGCATTCTGCACCAGCTGGAGCCTCCGAGTGGTACGCAAGGGCAGTCCAAGGTAGAGAGCGTTGCAGTAGTCGAGGCGGGAAATGACAAGGGCCTGAGTGACTGTGCGCAGGGCATCTCGGTCCAGGAATGGGTGTAACTGGCGAACCAGCCAGATCTGGGCAAAGGCCCCCCTGGCCACAACCCCCACCTGCTCCTCCAATTTGAGCCGTGAGCCCAGGAGGACCCCCAGATTCCGTGCCCTGTCCATGAGGGGCAACACCTCCTCCCCCATGACCAAAGATGGAACCTCCAAACTGGACTGAGGTGTCGGTATGCACAGCCATTCTGTCTTGGCTGGATTGAGTCTAAGCATGTTCCTATCCATCCAGATCCGTACCACTTCCAGACAACGGGACATCACGGAGAGAACATCACTGATGTGGCCTGGGGTGGAAATGTATAGCTGAGTATCATCAGCATACTGATGATAACTCACCCCAAAGCCACGGATGATCTCACCCAGCGGCTTCATGTAAATGTTGAACAGGAGGGGTGAGAGGACCGAGCCCTGGGGCACCCCACAAGTGAGGTACCTTGGAGTCGACCTCTGCCCCCCTGCCAACACTGTTTGCGAACGTCCCGAGAGGTAGGAGGAGAACCACCGTAAAACTGTGCCTCCCACTCCCAACCCCCCGAGACATCACAATAGGATACCATGGTCAATGGTATCAAAAGCCGCTGAGAGATCTAACAGGACCAGGACAGGGGACGAGCCCCTGTCCCGAACCCTAGAGAGATCATCAATCAGCACGACCAATGCTGTCTCCGTGCTGTACCTGGGCCGGAAGCCCGATTGGTACAGATCCAGGTAGTCCGCTTCCTCCAGGAAAAGTGGCAATTGCTGAGCCACCACACTCTCAACAACCTTTGCTAAAAAGCGAAGGTTGGAGACCAGACGAAAGTTGTTCAACGCGGCTGGGTCAAGGGCAGGCTTCTTCAGGAGGGGCCTCACCACCGCCTCTTTCAAAGCAGCAGGGAATGACCCCTCCCTTAACGAAGCATTGACCACTGCCTGGAGCCAGCCGCACGTAACCTCCCTGGAGACATAAACCAACCAGGAAGGGCACGGGTCCAATAAACATGTGGTGGAACTCAGGCGCCGCATAATCCTGTCCACGTCATCCTCAGAAACAGGATCGAACTCAGTCCCGATCACATTAGCCAAACCTCTCGCATCCCCATCCTCAGGCCACTGCCAGTCCGAGCGCAACCCTTCCCAGATCCGAGCGATTTTATCCTGCAGATACTGACTAAATTCCTCAGCTCTGCCCCACAACGGGTCCGCCACCCCCCCCCAACTGGAGGAGGGAGCAAGTAACCCCAAACAGGGCGGCTGGGCGGTTATCTGCAGATGCTATGAGGGCGGAGAAATAAGATCTCCTCGCCGCCCCCACCGCTACCAGATAAGTCCTAATATGGGCTCTTAGCTGGGCTCGGTCAGATCCAGAGCGAGTCATCCTCCACCTGCTCTCTACGATGCTTAATCTTCCAGAGCTCCTCGGTATACCAGGGAGCTGACCGGGATCCGCGACGAGTAAGGGGACGCATGGGGACAACCCTGTTGAGAGCCCCCGCCGCCGACTGTTGCCAGGTAGCCGCAAGGACCTCAGCAGGGCTGTGGGTAAGGGATGCAGGAAAAAACCCCAGCTCTGCCTGGAACCTATCGGGGTCCATCAGGCGTCTGGGGTGGAACCATCTAAGTGGCTCCTCATCCCAGCGGTGTGGGGGTAGCTTGATGGAAGACCAGCCGCAGAAGATAGTGGTCTGACCATGAAACGGGGTGGATAGTTATATCACCACCCCCTAGACCACTCCACCACTGCTCAGAGATGAAAACCAGGTTGAGCATGTTACCCCCCTCATGAGTCGGGCCATCTATTATCTGGGTCAGGCCCATGGCCTCCATGGAAGCCATGAACTCCTGGGCCAAACCCGACGCCAATCCCAGGGAAGGCAGGTTAAAGTCACCCAGAACTATAAGCTCTGGGAACTCCACCGCCACCCCCGAGATGGCATCGAGCAGCCCAGGCAGGGCAGCTGAAACATAGCTGGGGGACAGGTATGTAAGCAGCATGCCCAACCGACCTGTAGGCCCGCATCTCAGGAGGAGGGACTCACACCCGCCTATCTCCGGGGCAGGGACCTCCCTTGGAAACAGGGTCTCCCGAATAACAATAGCCACCCCACCCCCCCTTCCCTGGGGTCGTGACCGGTGCAACATCCGAAAACCTGGAGGGCAGATGTCAACCAGAGGGACTCTGCCCTCCGGCCCCAACCAGGTCTCGGTGATGCAGGCCAGGTCCGCGGCCTCCTCCTTGATCACATCACGGAAGAGTGGTGCCTTATTAACCACAGACCTGGCATTAAAATACACCAGTCCGAGTCCAGGGGTCCTGGATCCCAGAACTCCCAGGAATTGAGAAGAGGCAGCGGGGTCGGAGTGCGCCACAGTTTGGACATAGCGGGGGCACGCTCCCCTAACATTATATGGCCCCCTGCCCCATCGGCTCCTGCCCATACCAACCACCCTAGGGATCATTTGAAAAGACCAAAACATCTCCCACTAGCAATCAACACCCAAATAAGCAAGATTAACATCAAGATTAACATCAGACCAACGGTCAAGAAGTAAGCAGTACACCAATTAAGGAACAGCCAAACAAGCTAGCTGTCAGGGCTCCAACAAATCCACCCCCATTCAAATCAAAAGACTCTAGCCACACCTCAGAGAAAAGAAAATTGATTTATTAGAAGTGGCCATGTTGGTGTTAGCTGGGTGTAGCCAATACTAAATTACATCATACATTTCCCCCTTGACCCTGGTCTTCCCCCCACCCCCTGGATGTGACTTCTCCAATGGAACACAGCCATCTCCAAGAGTCATCCATCATGCTCTCCAATAACCTTCTTATGCTCCGACAACTTTGGGCTGCCGGGGTGATTATCTAGGCACTTAATAGGTCAACTAAAAAGATACTCCTTTGGTCTTTTTAGCTGCCACTAACCATAAACCATAAAAGAACTCCAAGACCATTCCCACCATCACTGATAGGGCAGGCCACTAGAATTAAAATCAGAGCAAACCCCATTTCTTACTAACACTGATACCTCATTTGTTACCTCCTTTGAGTAATGAAACCTCTGCAAGAAAACAACCAAGGACCCCTCATTACACAAAGTCTTTGAATGCTGTTCCAAGGTTGCAAGACCAGGAGAAAGAAAGGGAGCCCAGGATGAAATTAAAAAAAATATTTTAGCATGATTAAAAAGCTAAAATTATGGGGGAGAAACCTACGTAACATGTATTAAATTAATTGTGTGGAGCCTTTATTGTACAGCTTTCTCTTGTATATCCCTATTCCTTGTAGTTTTCTAGCCGTTCATTTATGGGGTCGAAATGTCTTGTTTCTAATCCACATTAACCTATCTACTCAGGCAACTCTGAACTCTCCCACAGACTTTCTACTCCTCGTATTTCTGTAACACAGCTATCAACAAACAGTTACTGACAGCGATTCTGCAAAATGTCAGGAATGACATTTTGTACTCCCTCTAGAACGGCAAAGATTGAACCTGGGATTTTAGAAATGAAAATCTGGGGTTCCCAAACTTGGCAGCTATGCTGGCTGGAGAATTCTGGGAGTTGAAGTCCACAAGTCTTAAAGCTGCCAAGTTTGAGGACCTCTGCACAAAATGAAGGTACTTGTACTACTGAACTACAATCCACGCACATGTTCTCCTCCAACAGCTCCATAATTTTCTTGGACTGCATTCGGGTGGTGCCTGATAAATTGTTTCCCAGGAAATATGGAAACACTCTGGATGTTCTCATCAACAGTCCCAATAGGATAGTACCCCATGGAGTTCCCTAGCAATTTAAAAACTGTAGGCCCATTAACTGCTTGAAGGAAACACAGTTGTTTATGCTCTGTTTTAACAGTAAGTTCAAGGACATTTATCATTGAACTCCTGAGGTGATTTATCAGAGTTAAACCATGAAGCAATCTTGGATATATGATTTATTGCTGATGCATGTGTATTTGGGAAAGCTTGGGCCTTTTTCTCATGGGAAATTCTAGGAGATGTTTTTAACGTTGCATACGCAAGTGACAGAATGGCAGATTTCCAGAGCAGATTTCTCTAGCCCAATTTCATAGCAGTGCCAAAATCTCATCGGAGATGATGATGATGATGATGATGATGATGATGATGATGATGACAACAATGAGAATGGTGATGAAAAAGTTTTTAAAAGTTTGACTTCTAGTGCTGTATATGTCATTTTTGGGCAAGATATCAAAGTGGCATGTCACTGTTTTCTTCCAGGATGAGTCTGTTCGTTTGAAAAGTCTAGTCTATGGATCTGGATAAGCTAGAATCAAGGCTGCTTATGGTTTATAGATCTGGCAAGAATTGCACAGAATTAATATCTTCAAAAAACTAATAAAACAGATCTTGAATAAACAGTCATCAGCATTGCATTCAGCTATTCCCGACACCAGCTGAAACCACACGTAATACTTTCAAACATAAAATGCTTATAGTTCAATTTTAGTTAACAAAAATAATGCAAGTAAATCCTTTTCCTACAAAGAACTTCACGGGTCTTTTCAAGTAGGAAGGAACATGTTCAATGCCAATGTGTTCTCTTTCCTTCATCTTATTCATCGCCTCTTTTTTGGCATGTTCCAAACATTTTTTCCCCACAATCCAGCAACAGCTGTGTAGAATTGGCTAAGCAAATGTAAGTTGTTTTCCATATTATTTTCTTATGGCTTTTAATTCTGCTGTACTCATATGAGAAAGCTGAATATAAGTCAACCTGTCATTATTTATATTTTTTTTTACATAAGCAGATTAGCTTAGAACCAGCCTTATGGTTGGCATATTCCTGGCATTCTTTTTAGCTGAGGCTGAAAAGGGTGTGTCAGATATTTGGTTATTCTGCATCCAAACGGTTATTTTTTTACAATGCTCTGTGCCAAACCATTCTGAACAGAAACGTGCAATGTTCTGTTGGACAGTAATTAATTGTGACATGCCAAAATGTTTTGCGGATGTAAACTACTTTTTGTCAGAAGTCACATTTCCTTAAGGAAGCATTTTTTAAAAAGGGGTTTTATTTTTAACACATTGTCTCCCTTGAGGATAAACAGAGTACAAAATCCCAGAAACAGCCTCTGGAGGGCTCCCTTCTTCAGAAATCTGTCCTTCAGATCCCAGGGATGGAGAAACTGAGGGTGCCAAGGGGAAATAAGGCTCACCAGCATGTTAAACACTGCTTGGCAATCCCAGGATTGGTTTATTTCTTCAACTTCTAAGGCTACCCAATCGCCAAGTGACTCTGGCTTGCAAAAGGTTTACAAACATCAACATAGCAAAACAAAAAAGCAGTCACTGCAATAAAAGTGCCTCATTTGGGGGAAGACAACTTGGCAAGTTTACTCATCTAGTGAAGAGAAGGACCAGGGGAGACATAATAGCAGTGTTCCAATATTTGAAGGGATGCCACAGAGGGGAAGGGGTCAAGTTATTTTCCAAGGCATCTGAAGGCCCGACAAGGAATAATGGATGGAATCTGAACAAGGAGAGATTCAACCTGGAAATAAGGAGAAATTTTCTGACAGTGAGAACAATCAACCAATGGAACACCTTGCCTTCAGAAATTGTGGGAGCTTCATCACTGGAAGCTTTCAAGAAGCAACTGGACTGCCATCTGTCAGAAATGGTGTAGGGTCTCCTGCTTGGGCGGGTGGTGGTGGTGTGGGACTAGATGATCTACAACAGTGGTTGCCAACCATGCGCCGCGGCCCAGTGGTGGTCCATGAGAAAATTTTGGTGGTCTGCAGAGAAATGTCACCCCCAGAGCATCCCCCAAAGTAATTAATTCAGGCTGTGCAGGAACACAAGGCTGCACCGCCCACATGGCCCGTTGGACCCCTCCCCGCCCACTCACTCCTAACCTGGCAAACTTGCCTGCTAAATTGCTATTTTTCCTTTTTTTTTCCTGACCATCAGCTGATCTGCTGTGCCAGGAGATTTAGATTAGCTAGAAAGCAGGAAATAGTTGCATTTCTTGCTTTCTAGCTAACCTTTAGATCTTCGGCTCTGCAAGCAGAGCCAAACTTTCCTTAGGGCTGAAGCTTCTATTATTCAGTGCAGGTAGTCGATGGCAGAAAGATCTCTGAATGAATCTGTGATTCTGTGAGCAACTCAATCTGCCTGCCTGCTTTGCCTGATTTTGGGGAAAAGATCCTCTCTTTTTTATAAAAAATTCAATATTTACATAAATATTTATAATATTTACATACAAGCCATGCCCAGCCAGTCACATGACCACCAAGCCACACCCACAAATTAGGCCTTGTCCACAGAACTGGTTATTAAAAAATTTGAATCCCACCCCTACCTGTGTGTGTGTGTGTGTATGTGTGTGTGTGAGAGAGAGAGAGAGAGAAAGGGAGAGACAGAGGGAGAGAGAGAGGGAGAGGGAGGTTAGATCAGATTTCTCTCTCTCTCTCCCACCATGTCAGCAAGCCACCGTCAGTCAAAATTCATATTAGTGGTCCCTGGAATTTAAAATTTATGAGTTTGGTGGTCCCAGAGGTCCAAAAGGTTGGCGACTCTTGATCTACAAGGTCCCTTCCCTCTTCAAGGGATTTCTAAAGGTCTTAGGTGGGATAGATGTTATTCTAAAGAGCAGGTAAGGCAACAAAGACGGTCTCATGAGTAACATGGTTTTATTGAAGAGACCCAGAACATGTCAATCCTCTATGAACTTGTAGTCAGAACAAAAAACAGAATGACTCCATTTAATTCAGAATTCTGGTTTTTGGTCAATGATTTGATATGGGACCATTTCACTGTGAAAGGCACCAGTGGTTCAGGATTGATTTTTTGCAGTTTGGTTACCATCATCTACTACAATCCTTGAAGTAACATGAGATTCATCACAAAAGGCACCTTTTCTCTTTCTTATTTTTAAAGGGACATTTCTTCTTCATGCAGATTAGGCTTCAATCCTTACAGCAAGGGAAGGAGTATAGTAAAGCACAAAGAGCTACCCAGTGTCAGATACTGAAGAAGAATCATTTCAGCCATCAAGTGCCACGGTTTCCTGGAAATATGCTAGCCCATGGAGATTCTTTGCTTCTTGGTTCAGCAGTGAGCCAGTTCTCTTTGATGTTCTCACACCTAAACTGTCCAGCACAATAACGTCTCCTGTCCACTAATGTAATGAGTTGAAAAATACTTCTACTTACCTATTATTTATTCTCTAGAGATATTTATTTATTCTATTAAATAATTTTCAATATCTCAGGCCTCTGACAGTTCATGACAGTCCTGCTGAATTATATGCCCATGGTTATAATACATATGCATATAATACATATATCATTGTATTTTGTTTCTTTTGCCTCAGCTCATAATCCCAGCAAATGGATGCATGAAATGGGGTATTTATTTATTTATTGTTTGGATTTGTATGCCGCCCTATCTCTCAAAGGACTCAGAGTGACTCACAACACTAAAAACACAAAATACAAAATTTAAAAGTACTAAAAGATATTAAATAAAAACCCAAACAATATCTAAAATCCCACGAACTTCCAATAAAACCTATAGAACCCATAAAACCCACCCCTCAGTCCAGACCGGCCTGTTGGAACAGCCACGTCTTTAGGTCGCGGCAGAAGGAACGGAGGTCAGGGGCCAACCGAAGCTCCAGAGGTAACTGATTCCACAGGGTGGGTGCTCCCACAGAAAAGGCCCTACCCCTGGGGGTCGCCATCCGACACTGTCTAGCCAACAGCACCCCAAGGAGGCCCTGTCTGTAGGAGCGCACAGGGTGATTGGCAGATGCTGCTGGCAGGAGACGCTCCTGCAGATACCCCGGACCTAAGCCATGTAGGGCTTTATATGTCAATACCAGCACCTTGAATCTCACCCGGAGGGCAACCAGCAACCAATGCAGCTCACGCAGGAGGGGTGTAACATGGGAGTATTGGGATACTCCCATCACAACCTGCGCAGCCACATTTTGCACCAATTGAAGCCTCCGAGTGGTCCGCAAGGGCAGCCCCATGTAGAGAGCATTGCAGTAGTCAACCTGGGAGGTAACAAGTGCATGAGTGACCATACGTAAGGCATCTCGGTCCAGGAAGGGGTGCAGCTGGCGCACCAGGCGAACCTGGGCAAATGCCCTCCTGGTCACGGCTCCCACCTGCCCCTCCAAACTGAGCCATGCATCCACGAGGACACTCAAGCTGCACACCCTATCTATGGGGGGCAACACCTCTCCCCCCATAACTAATGATGGCACATCCTGGTAAACCCAAGATGCCGGTATGTACAGCCACTCGGTCTTGGCAGGGTTGAGCTGAAGCCTGTTCCTCCCCATCCAGATCCACACCACTTCCAGGCACCGGGACATCATGTCGAGGGCATCACTGATTTGATTTGGGGTGGAGATAAAAAGCTTGGTATCATCAGCATACTGGTGATACCTCACCCCAAAACCACGGATGACCTCACCCAGTGGCTTCATATAGATGTTGAACAGGAGGGGAGAGAGGACTGACCCCTGAGGAACCCCACATGAGAGGGGCTTTGGGGTCGACCTCTGTCCTCCTTCCAACACCAACTGCGACCGACCCGAGAGGAAGGAGGAGAACCACCGCAAAATGGTTCCTCCCACTCCCAACCCCCCGAGGCAACACAGTAAGATACCATGGTTGATGGTATCAAAAGCTGCTGAGAGATCTAATAGGACCAGGACAGAGGAATAGCCCCTGTCCCGAGCCCTCCAGAGATCATCCACCAGCGCAACCAATGCTGTCTCCATGCTATACCTGGACCTGAAACCCAATTGGTATGGATCTAGATAATCAGCTTCATCCAGAAACCCCAGAAGCTGACTAGCCATCACGCTCTCAACAACCTTCGCAACAAAGCAAAGGTTGGAGACAGGATGAAAGTTGTTCAAAATGGCTGGGTCCAAGGCAGGCTTCTTAAGGAGGGGCCTCACCACTGCCTCCTTCAAGGCGGCAGGGAAGGAGCCCTCTCTCAATGAAGCATTGACCACTGCCTGGAGCCAACCATGTGTGACCTCCTGGGTGGCAAAAACCAGCCAGGAAGGACACAGGTCCAATAAACACGTGGTGGAACTCAGCCTCCGCATAATCCTGTCCAATTCCTCTGGAGTCACAGGTTCAAACTCTTCCCAGATAACATTCACAAGATCCACTGTTCCTCCGTTGTCAGACTCTAGCCAGTCGGAGTCCAAGCTGGTGCAGATCTGAGCGATCTTATCCAGCAGATGCTGACTAGACTCCTCAGCCCGCCCCTGCAAAGGGTTCTCTGTTGCTTCCTGACTAAGCAGGGAACGTGCAACCCCAAACAGGGTGGCCGGGCGATTATCTGTGGATGCAATGAGAGGGGAGAAGTAAGCGTACCTTGCCTCTCTCATTGCCACAAGATAAGATCTTGTGAAAGATCTTAACTGCACTCGGTCAGATTCAGACCAACTGGACCTCCAACTGCTCTCTAGGCCCCTCCTCCGCCGCTTCATCTCTCGGAGCTCCATGGAAAACCAGGGAGACAACCGGGATCTGCAGTGGATGAGAGGCCGCAAAGGGTCAATGCAGTCGAGAGCCTCTGAGGCAGCCCTTTGCCAGGCGTCCACCAGGGCCTCAACTGAGCTGTGGCAAGAGAGGCAGGAAATAACCCAAGCACCATCTGAAACTCGTCTGAGTCCATCAGGCACCTGGGGTGGAACCACCTGGTCGGTTCTGCATCCCAGCGACGAGGGGCGGCATAATGGAAGACCAGTCGGAGGAGATAATGATCAGTCCATGACAGGGGTTGAATAGTTGGTGATCCCCCACCTAGATCATTACACCACTGTCCGGAGACAAAAACCAGGTCGAGCATGTGCCCTCCTCCATGGGTCAGACCCTGAATTATTTGGGTCAGGTCCATAGCCATCATGGAAGCCATGAACTCCTGTTCCATCCTTGACGCCCCACCGAGAGAAGGCAAGTTGAAATCCCCCAAGACAAGAAGTCTGGGGAACTCCACCGCCAACCCCAAAAGGACGTCAAGTAGCTCAGGCAAGGCCATTGTCATGCAGCTGGGTGAAAGGTACATGAGCAACAGACTCAACTGACCACCAGGGCCCAGCCTCAGGAGGAGAGATTCACACCCACCTATCTGTGGAACAGTGACCTCCCTCAGACAGAAGGTCTCCCTAATAACAACTGCCACTCTCCCACCCCTACCCTGGGCTTGAGGTTGGTGTAGCATCCAGAAACCTGGAGGGCATAAGTCACACAGTGGGAGTCCTCCCTCTGAGCCCAACCAGGTCTCCGTAATGCAAGCCAGGTCCGTGTGCTCCTCCTCTATCAATTCACAGATGAGGGGAGCTTTGTTCATCACAGACCTGGCATTCACATAAACTAGCCTGAGCACAGGAGCCTGATCTCCCATACCCCCAGGGAAATGGGCGGAAACCAGAGGATCAGAGTGCACCACTGCTCGAAGATAGCTGGGGTACGCTCCCAAACCCCGGCCCAGCCCTCTGCCTCTCCATCTCCCGCCATTCCCCATCACCGTGGGGATTGCAAACCCCACCCTATCCCCCAGAGCTTCAGAGCCCCTCAACCCCATCTCCCCTCCACCACGACCTGTTCCCGACCTGGACAAAGATTGGCCTTGGTAGGGTGGAACCCCCGCAAGTTCCCATGGAGACCTACACCCCACCCCACTCCCTAAACCATTTAAGAATTTAGTTAAAAAATTGATTAATCGACCTTTGCCACCCTTGGGTCGATTAAAACCCCTGCTTACGCCATGCCACCTCATGTACACATGAGTGTGTCTGTGTCATGTAAATCCTGAATAATAAAATAGTTGCAATCTCTTCCGCTGCAAAGTAGTTATTGCTGCCAATTTTCACTAAGCAGCGTTACTCTGGCAAGAATCTTGACACTGCTTTTCAGGTTTGGAGCTCTTTTAACATTTTATTTTATTTTATTATACATTACTCTGAAGGCTTTGGTAGAAATGTAAGAGAGAGTTTGCAAAAAAAAACCCTCCTGGAATGAGCTATATTTTAGAGATTCAAATGCAAGGAATATCTGCAAAGCAGGTGGGGGGGAAATCACATTAAAAAGAGGTAGATTTTTAATTGCATGACTTGCTGACACATCCTGACCATTTTGGCTCCTGCTGCAGATACCCCTACACAACTACTCTTGGCCACTAGACTTCAAGAAAGAAGGAATGACATAACTGTCCATAAAAACTCCAGAGAGAAAGTCCAGATTCTCATCCTGAAAAATATTGGTGTTTCACTCCCATTTCTTATCCTATTGGTGTTATAGGCCAGCACCAATCCTTCAGTGTCTGCAAAAAGGCCCTGAAGCAAAGGGTTGAAAATTTAAAACAGGAATATACTTGACTTTTGGAGAACTGTAATATACATTCTTGAGACATTGCATTTTCTACTCATTCATCTAGTAAGCACAGCTTCATTCATGTGCATGCATACCTGCAAACACTGAAGTCCACATTCATTAAAAAAATAGTTGAATGTAACTGGGGAGGACTTCTGAGAATATTGCAGACAGACAATATTTGGATATAAAAATACTTTAAAATGCTGAAATGGCAAATACAACAGCTGTTGGTAAACTTCAATTGCAATTCTATGTAAGGTGGGGTATTCATCCTAAGGCCCAAGACTGCAATGATGGTGTTGGATTGAAATTTTAATGTGATAGAAATGAGAAATGGTTACGTAGAGGTGATCAATCATATCATTTTTTAATTATTTGCTTAATTTTACATATAACCTGCCCCAATTTCAGAAGGTTTCTAGGTGATATTATTATTATTAGTGCGTGGCATTGTTACATTAGCCAGGAGACTACAATGTTATTGCAAGTAGTAGTTTGGCTTTGCTAAGGTAACCAGTCCTGCTATAGGACATGCTTGCAAACTTCCCAAGATGCACCACAGGAGGGCAAGCTGGCTTCATACCAGAGAGAAAAACAAACGGTTCTTCCTTCAGCATCACCCAAGTTCCCCTCCCTTTCTAGAGCTGCCTCACAAATGGACACTGCAACTGGGAAGGTTCAAAGCCATCAGGAATCTGACTGACTCCACAGAGTGCCAACTCATCTCCACACTGAAGTAGTACCTATCTATCTACTTGCATAGAACATGCTTTCAAACAGTTAGATAGACAGAAGCTGAAGCAAGTGACAGGAGTGTACCCTGCCACACGGTGCTTGGGCTCAAACTTCTGGAGCCGAGACCATTAGCAGTGTTGTTAAGCCACCGAGCCACTGTGCCTCTAAGAGCCATAGTGGTGCAGTGGTTAGAATGCAGTACTGCAGGCTACTTCTGCTGACTGTCAGCTGCCTGCAATTTGGCAGTTCGAATCCCACCAGGTTCAAGGTTGACTCAGCCTTCCATCCTTCCAAGATGGGTAAAATTAGGACCCAAAATTATTGGGGCTATATGCTGATTCTGTAAACCGCTTAGCTGTAAAGCACTGTGAAGCAGTATATAAATGCTATTCCTATTGGGGGGGCACCCATTAGGTAAAATGAATTCACTTAACAACTGCAGCATTCACTTAGCAACTGCTGCAAAAAATGCTGAAAAAATGGATCAGGTCACATGGTGCCTCAACAACTTGATGATCATTTCAGCCTCAATTACAGTTGAAGTGAAATATAAATCTAAGTGCTATTGCTATTGGGTGATATATAATAGCAAAGAAAAAGAAAGAAAACTCCTACAATAATAATTAAAACCAAACCAAAACCAAACCAAAATAATATTTTGATAAAATAAAAACAAGAATAAAACCCACAACAAAATTGAGATAGGCATCTATAGTCAACCATCTGAAAGTGAAGAAAACATCCAACTTAAATAAAATTTAGTTGTCCTGGTCCTTTCTACCTTCTGACCCTCAAGGGCCATATTCAGCCTCCCTCTTCAGGAAAAAAATGCTTAATCAAAGAGATCTAAAAGGACAAAGATGAAGAATTCTCATCCCAGAGATAGTAGGTGAAAAAACATTTGATAACCTTAAAACCCTACAGCAAAGTATTCATATTATTTCTAGCTAGAGTTTGCTAACAACTCAAAGCTTGAATCTTTGTACTGAATAATTTTGACCAGACACATGGTGGAGGCTTCAAGGAGACATAAGGCTTTGATTTCATGGTTCAAAAAAGGTCACCCTCACAGATCAGATCAGAGCCAAAAAGCTTACATTATTTGTTGCAGGAAGAAATAGTAATCTTTGGCAGCATACTCTATTTTATTAAATTAAAAATTGCCTCCAACTCTACACCAGCTACTTCTAAAGCTAAGAATATCATCATAATAAAATAAGGACCAGGAATTTCAATGATGTTCACGTATTCATTAGTGAGGAATACTGCAAAAAGGTAACTTAAGTTTGCAAAACCCTAGACCTTACCTATAAAAGGGAGAAGGTAGTCCTCATTTAGTAAACACAATTTGACCAGCAGCTCTATTGTTAAGTAAAGTGGTTGCTAAGTAAAACCATGATTGTGCTTATGATATTATTTCAACTTTCCTTCACTCGCTTGCCAAAGTCATAAATGCAAGGATTGGCTATAAAGGTTTTTTTCATCACCGTTGTAACTATGAATGGTTGGTAAATGAGGCAATCACTAACTGAGGACTAACTATATTTTATTGGCTGTAGAATACAAGTACCACCCAATAGATTATATGCTTCATTGTTATAGTTAGCTGGACCATACTCCAGTTAATTCAGCATTTTAGCTTCTAATCTATTAATTGATTATGCTAAAATCTTATGACCTCTCTCCTGTTTAACAAAAGCCAGGTAGTGAAAGACTCTACAGCTGTTAAATAATGAGTATTGAATCAATCTTCAGAACTTTGGAAAGACATGAAAGCTGAAATGAATGAATTTTGGAAGAAAGACTAGCTAGATGGGTTATAAAAAATGCTTTTGACCAATGACCAATTTAATCTTTCTTCCAAAATTACCACTGAAATCGACAAACTTTTTTCAACCTTCCTTTTTTTCCATATAAGTATAAAAATCAGCAATATTTGCATACGTTATCATTTCTGAGGAATAAACAGAACTTTCTTTCTCTCAATCATTCTCTTTGTCCATCTATCTCCCCCACCCCGCCACCCCCAGAAGGAAGTAGCAGAAGTACAATTATGGTATGAAGTGACATATCTTCAAAAAAAAAAAGGAAGTCCTACCAGTTGCTTCCTGAAAAAGCACCTTTGGGACAACCATGACCTGGATGACTGAGAATTTCTACACACTTTTAGCTATGCAATTTGGGATGAACACCCTTCTAATGGTGTAGGAATATGAACGGATTTCCAGAAAACAATGCAGACTACAGGAACCATTAGTACTATTCTGGTGATCCTGAGGATACAGATAAACTTCCAAGTGCTTCAACAGCCCTCAAAAAGGATGCAAAATACCATCTGTCTACAACGAATATAAATCCTTCCATTTTCCACCATCCAGTCAGAGCCGAAGAAGCTTCTTGGATGAGAAGCAAAATGCCTTCAAAGAAAAAACAAGAAAGTCCAGTTTCCTCCTGAAAAAGCACCTTTAGGATTCTATTGAAAAATTACAGATGATGTATATATTGGGGAAAAACCTGTAGAAGGCCATGATTAGGACAAAATTAAATACCAACAGCAAGTACAAAATCAGTCAACAAAAATCTTTCTTATGATGAATTTTAAACACACTTCCCTTCCAAAAAACAAAATATTGAAACTTTAAAAGGTGTAGCCTGTTGGATAATGAAATGGAAAATGGAAAAGTTCCAGATAGGAAAGGCAGCCAAGAATTTGATACTACTTTCCTTTCTCAAAATATCATTTCCATTCTTCCATACTTCCATGTGTGGGCATATTTGAAGTTTGCTTCCCAAACTTTATCCTTCATTATCCCAAACTTCTACTTAGAATATCCTTCCATAGAATGTAGGTAAAACACTTTAATTTGGAATGACTTAATCCTGTTGGGATTGGGTAATGGATTCATGTATCTTTACTCAAAGAAAAAACACTTTGACCCAACTAATTTATTCAGGGAAGCACTGGCTCAAACCTTTGCTACTTTGGAAGGAGGGGGCCAGAAGTTTATTTATTATTTATTTATTTTAATTACATTTATATGCCGCCCTTCTCCGGAGACTCAGGGCGGCTTACAATTTTTGGGATACAACCCAGTGTGCTCAGCAATAGCCTTCATTCCATTGTATATGCCTGCTTATTACTAAGTTGAGAGCATTTTAGTTTTGTAGGGAGAAGCATCATTCTGCTCTCATTTTCCGATCTAGCAAAAGATAACACTGGGGTAGATTCCTCACATGTTACTTCTTCTTGATTCTTGGTGCAAAAGGATGTCCTCCCACCTAGAATAAATTTAATTTGCTTTCTACCTAATCCTAATCTGCTACTAAATTTTTCTTCTTAAGATTCCTGGAGCATTTTTAGGCAAAGCATGTCCTTTACCATTGATCTTTGTACCCACAATCTCTGTCCTCAAGGTTCATATCTCAGTACCTACTCTTGTTTTCCAACCATCAGCTCCTTATTCTCATTCATACATTACTATTCTATCCTTCACTCTCTCCTCTTTATCTTGACTGAACATGTATCTGAATGCCAGAAGGAAGTAGAGCTGTTTGGAAAGCAATTTTCACATAAACCTGCATGTTCTAGAACATGGTTCTCAATCTTTTCTCACCGTGGACCTCCTTTAAATACCTTTTGTGGCCACGGAACATGGCCACGCACTCAGCCTTGAGCCTCGAAGTGGGTAAAATGAGGAACCAGATAGTTGGAGGCAATAGGCTGACTCTGTAAACCACTTAGAGAGGGCTGTAAAGCACTGTAAAGTGGTATATAAGTCTAAGTGCTATTGCTATATGGGATGTTTTGTTTTTTTTTAATTACATTTATATGCCGCCCTTCTCTGAAGACTCAGGGCGGCTTACAATTTTTGGGATACAACCCAATGCGCTCAGCAATAGCCTTCATTCCATTGTATATGCCTGCTTATTACTAAGCGGCATTTTTACAAAGTCAGCTTATTGCCCCCAACAATCTTGGGTCCTCAATTTACCTACCCCGAGAGGATGGAAGGCTGAGTCAACCTTGAGCCTTGGTGGGATTTGAGCCTGCAGTAATTGCAGGCAGCTGGAACTTAAGTGCTAGGCATTTAACAGCCTGCACCACCAAGGCTCTTTTAAAAGGATGTTCCAAAGTTATTCTGAATGGCAGAAGAAACACCACCTTCCAAAAGCCCAATAAGGCATTCATATCTTCCAGACTTGGCCCTTTCATATCATTTGTCCACCCACTTGGATGCATGGAAGAATGTTAATCCATTTCATATAATGAGGAGCACACAACTTTCAACACATCTCAGAGTCTTCTGAACTGGGCCCAAATACTGACTTGGTGTTGAATAATTATTTGAGTTCTTTATTTTGCAGTAGAATATGATTAGATTAGTCAAATGTATTTAAGATGACTGGGCAAGCATTGCTAATGAGATACAGAAAGGTAGGGGGAGGGGAGAAATTGATGTGCTTCAATAACACCTTCATGTAACACTTATCTCTGACTGTACATTAATTCTTTAATCCCTCTGTACCATGCAGAGATGACTAATTAAAGTACATTTTTCCTCCTTTTCTGTTACTAATGCTCATTTTGCCAGCTATGGAACATTTATGCTGATTATCATGGCTGCAGTTGATATTCTTTCATTTGAATGGTAAAAGGGAGGAGGGAAACAGCATACAAGCTTTCTTTTGGTTAGGTTCTTTAATCTTCATAACTTTTTCCTAAAATAAGCCATGTTTCATCTTGTGTGTATTTCAAGCTGCAACCACATATACTTCTACCTTTTGCTCCTGACGAAGCCCCTTCAAGTCATTTCACTTTCTTGGGCAGGTCATATACACAACATAGACTTCCTACTTACCCAGCTAAACAACAAATAGAATAGAATTCTTTATTGGCCAAGTGTGATTGGACACACAGGAATTTATCTTGGTGCAAATGCTCTCAGAGTACATAAAAGAAAAGATACAATCATCAGATCAAGAATCATATGGTACAATACATAATAATAGTCATAGGGTACAATAAGCAATCAAATCATACTAGGAAACAGTCAATATAAATCATAAGGATACAAGCAACAAAGTTACGGTCTATTACCCTCAGTTGTTTTTCTGGATATCTCCTGTTATCAGACCTATAAGTAATATTCAATTGCCACTCAGCTGGGTGTGCCATGTGATTCTTGTAAAGTTGTTCAGTCATTTTTGAAGCTTTGTGTCTTGATGGCCATCATTTCCCCAGGATTGTCTGTTACCAACTGCTTTTTCAGACGTTAGTGATAGTATCTAGCCACCTTTTCTTCGGTCACCCTTTTTTTTTTGGATCATCTTCCATTTTTCAAAACCTCAGGGTCTTCTCCAATGACTTTCATCCAATGTGTCCTACCTAAATGCTTAAAAAGCATTTATCATTAGTTTTCATTGAATGATCTGGTTTTACTTCACTAGTATTGAGGATCGTGTTAGTGTAATCCAGGGGGTGTCAAACTCAAGTCCCGTGGGCCGGATGCAGCCTACGGAGTGTTTAAATCTGGCCCACAGGGCTAGCCTGGAAATAGCAAAGAACCTGCCTGCAGTGCTTCTGGCAGCCAAAACAGTGCACACAGTGGTGGATTAAGGCTCACTGGTACCCTAAGCACTGACAAATCTTTGTGCCCCCTTCCTTTGTACTTACTGTACAAATGAAGCCAAGCTTAGGCTACATAAAAGCTTTTGTGCTCCCTTTGGGCCTGGTGCCTTAAGCACGTGCTTAGTCTGCTTAATGGTTAATACACCACTGGGTGCTCGGAGGGCTTCGCACGGCCCCCCCATGCCCCATTTTTGGCCTGGATGGCCTCTTGCACCCCATTTTGGCTGACAGGGTGCTACAGGAGCCCGTCCAGGCCAAAAATGGGGTGCGGGGGAGCCATATGCACCACCCACTCCCCATTTTGGCCAGCAGGGTGCTGCAGGAGGTATCTGTCCTACCTCCCTTCCCGCCCCGCCCAGCCAGCCTGTGGAGGAAAGATACAATGCTGATCCAGCCCTCGAAGAAATCCAATTTTATACCCCTGGTGTAATCCAATGTTCTCTGTCATCACAATTCAAAGGCCTCAATTTTTCCTTGCTCAGTCGTCATTGCTGTCAATTTCTGATCCCTTACATGCAATGAGAAAGGCTTTATATAACCTCTCCCTCAAGTAGCAAGATATCTTGGATCTTCCCTGATGATCAAAGCCGACAGCATTTAAAATGCTGTCACTTAATACCAATAAATCAAAATCCCATGTTATTTCTTGTAGATTCCTGCAACATTGGGCAGGACATTGTTATAGTTGCCTATAAGTCTTAAGAACAGAAAATTAAAGTTGGATAGGTTGTTTCTCATTGCAATATATGGTGGGACCCATATCATAGTTGGTTTCACCTATTGTGTATGTGTGGTTGTATGAAGTGTGATTTATTGGCTCAGTCAATGTCATTGTACACATGTTGTACTCTGACAATAAAGGTAATAATAATTATTATTCAATAAGCTACAATTGTTCTGCTTGGCTTGCATAACGTTCTGAAGCATAATTGGCTGGGCACATTGATGTGTATATGTGCTTTAGCTTCCATTTCATTTCTTCTTCTTTCCAAAATAAGGAAGTAAATAATTTACTAAAAATTCCAGTAACACTCTGATGAACGATTTCCTTCTTCTTCTTCCGTGCCATTGCTTTTTAACAATGCCATTCACTGTGACTGTATCTCTATTGGGGGAAACATAACTGCTCATAAAAATCCAAGTTCACATTTTGTACTATACATCATGCTTCAACTTCCTGCATCTGGAAGCAATGGCTTCCCTCTCCTAAAAGAAAAAGAGAGACTACATTTCTAAGCTACTAGCAAAGCACAAAGAAAATCCCTTGTTAGTCTTATAGTGCAGAGCCTGATTCATGAAAGGATCTCAAAGAAAAACATACATTCCTTGAGGTAAGGCTGAAATAACCAACTCATGCTATCATGAACAAAATTCCCTAAATACTAACCTTCTAAGTGGAATCTCTTACAGTGACCTTTCATATGGCCTTAAAGCTGCTGTTGTAAGTAAATTCTTTGTGTGTTTACTCAGAACTGTTCTTATTGAGTAAATTGGAATTCTCACCTCAGATTCTCCTTTACTTTTCATTCTGACATTTGTATTATCCCCCCAATATAGCCATTCCTTCTAAAATCCTTACAAGCACCATCTATACTTTTCTAGCCAGGCCTAATGCACAAAACAGATTTACCCTTAAGGAGCTGCTGATACAGTTCTACAGAGGAATCATTGAATCTGCCATCTGTATCTCTATAACTGTCTGGTTTGGCTCAGCAACCAAACAAGACAGACAGAGACTTCAATGGATAATTAGAATTGCAGAAAAAACAATTGCTACCAGCCTGCCTTCCATTGAGGACTGTATACTGCATAAGTCAAAAAGAGGGCTGTGAAAATATCTACAGACCCCCCACATCCAGACATAAATTTTTTCAACTTCTACCCTCAAAATGATGTTATAAGGCATTGCATACCAGAACAACTAGACACAAGGACAGTTTTTTTCCTCATACCATTACTCTGCTAAACAACTAATTCCCACACTATCAAACTATTTACTAAAACTGTATTACTATTATTCTTCTCATCCTTCCTATTACCTATTTCCTTTTCTACTTATGACTATAACTTTGTTGCTTGTATCTTTATGATTTGTATTGTTTTATTTAGTTTCCTAGTATGATTTATGTTGATTGCTTTAGTATCCTATGACTATCACTAAGAGTTGTATCCTATGATTTGTAATGAATGTATTTATGATGACTATGATCATGATTTATCATTTATATCTTTATGTACACTGAGAGCTTATGCACGAACACATATTCCTTGTTTGTCCAATCACACTATTCTAGAACTCTACTCTACTCTACTCTACTCTACTCTACTCTACTCTATTCTATTCTATTCTATTCTATCTCACAGTGCTACAATTTGGACCAATGGCAGATAAGGTCTCTTTATAAAGCCTACTGTACATACCTGTTTTATATTTGTTTTAGTGTGCAAGCAGACACTATTTTTATGTATCTTATGGAACACATGGGAGGCATAAATGGATGAAGGAAAATAGGTGTGACCAAATCAACTCATCAGTATCCCTAGACACCATGATTCTTCAACCCCATGCATTTATCTTCATTGGGTGAAGTTCTCCAAATGTTTTCTCTATTTAACTTACTTTCTGTACTTTTAACTTAAAATTAGAAATGGTCCAGAAGACAGGTGGAGGTACATAAAAAGCATCTGTTGGACCTGTGTAGTTCTTAGGATGCAAACTGTCTATATTCTAATGGCAGGCAAAGGTTCTGCTTGATTTTTCTAACAATGTTTTTCTCCTTGAGAAACTGGTAGGTATTACATTCAATGTCCTACCTGTCAATGAATACTTCAGCTTCAGCCACAACAATACAAGAGCACACAATAGATACAAACTCAAGGTTTTGATTGCAGGAAATATGACTTCAGCAACAGAGTGGTCAATGTCTGGAATACTCTACCTGACTCTGTGGTTTCTTCCCCAAACCCCAAAAACTTTAACCTTAGACTGTCTACTATTGACCTCACCCCTTTCCTAAGAGGTCTGTAGGGGGTGTGCATAAGTGCACCAATGTGCCTATCGTCCCTGTCCTATTGTTTCTTTTTTTTCTTATTCATATCCATTTCATGCATTCATAACCATGTTTATACTTATACCTGTTATCTAATAATCGCTTGACAAAATAAATGTGTGTGTGTGAATACCTTTTACCCTCTTAAAAAGAAATATTTTGTTTTTAATTTGCTGGAGCTTGGGTTCAACATTTCCACATCAACTCGGGTTGCTAAAGCATGTTTCATTCATGAATAATACCATGTTTGCCAATTGGAGGTTTTATTTTCCATAGTATTATTCTTTCCTATGTGATTTGTGAACATAAATTATGTTGACTTGGCCATTTATCTGTCCAAATACATTTTTAAATAACAATTCTTTCACTGCTATCTGCACATTATCAATCTCACTGATGAATTATTTCTCTGCTCCTCTTCATCTCTGTGGATTCAGCAAAGTTGGTCACAATTTGAAAATTTATGGTTGTTTGCAAAAGAGGAGAGCCAGAGTAATGGGGAAATAGGAGCACCTATGTATAAGATTCAACATATTTTTCAGTTTAAAGCCAAAAGGAGACATAGAGACTTCATTGGGAGAATATGAATTAAGAGGTTGGGGACAAGGGAAGGGTAGGCCTGTAACTATCCAGAGCATAGTAGCTTCAAGTTCTAAAACTGGAATTGTTTACAAATATCAGCTGGTTAATTCCTTCATATCCTCATTTATACACCCAACATGATTAGGAAATTTGCCCTTTAAATTAAGATTCTTAACAATTTAAATTTTGGTTAGTGCTGTTATTTTGCTTTTTTTTCTTTCCATATGGCTCAGTTCCACTACACATTTTTTAACCAAAAGGCTTTAGATTTATTTTTATATTAAAGCTTTTATGCTCTGCTATTCCAAATAGCAGAGTTAACTAGCAGACATTTCCAGTGTGTATTTGGTGGTCTCTTTGTTGTGATTTAAAACAGAGCCATGTCCTCTTAGGTCTCAGGTACAATAATAAAATTCTGGTTTCACTAAAATATCCTTGACTTTTGGGCTAAATTCCGGTTTAGTCTAATTTCTGTCATGAGATTCATTTTATATTTGAGCCAAATATTTGGTGGCTTTGGTGGCCTTAAAGCAATATAATTAATTAGCATATTCTAAACATATTATAATGCAAATCTGAACAACTATGTAAGTGTGGACATAAAATGTGCATTTCTAATTCTTGCTCATCTTGGAGTAGTCCTATCTTTGTGATCCCTAAATATAGACACTGAATTGATGCCACGTAATCATCACTAATTTCTTATAGGTTTGTATACAAGCAATTCCCATTTATTGATCACTTGTTCAGCGACAATTCAGCTTGCAATGCTGCTAAATGGTGGTACCAGCTATTGAAATGCTCCTGTAGTCATGTGATCACAGTTTGGACATTCAGCATTTAGCACAGATTTGTGACCTTTACAGTATCCTATGGTCATGTGATCATATCAGGTGACCTTCTCTGACAGCTTCCCAGAAGCAAAATCAATGGGGAAGCTAACGAGAAGTTGGAAGTCATGATCACATGAGGCCCTCTCATAATAACTCCTATGGTCTTCACTTAATGATGGGAGCTGCTGGAACTGCCATTGCTAAGCAGCATGGTCATGTAATATTGCACTATACAGTGGAACCTTGGGTCATGAATGCTCCTGTTCACGACCAAATCCACCTGATTTTTGAATCGGATTACGATTCAAAAATGGAGTGGCAAACAAAATCGGCACAGAAAGATTCCCTTTCCACACTGATTTCCCCTTCGGCGCCATTTTTTTTAGTGCCCACTTGCGCAGTCAGTTGTGTTTCCAGTAGCGACCCGAGGCTCCACTGTACAACCGTATCCCTTAGCAATAAAAATTCCGGTCCCATTTGCCCTCATTAAGCAAGAACCAGCCTGAAAGAGTCCCTATTTCATTGTATGCAGAATTTCTCACTTTTGTAATATACAAAGCAGGTTTCTAACCTGTGCCTGATGCTATGAGACCATATTACGAACAACGTGTCTATTGAATTACGAGCAATGTAATGCTAGCATTGCTGAGAGGGAACATTTGGGGAATTATTACCTGGGTATACAGATTGTAATTTTTTTTTCCTGCCTCCCAGTTCAATTCAGACAGAAAAGAATATTAACTACAGATCAAATTACCCCAGAAAGGAAGCTAACATAGCTTATATGCAACTGTGCCATTTCAGTTAATGACAGACTAGCCTAGTCTCTGTTCCCCAAAGGAACCCTTGTTTTTGTTTACTGCCTCTTCCTATTTAAGGAGCTGCACAGGAATGTCTCCTAGGAGAAAAGGGGATGTTTTTCCAAGTTTTTCCTTCAGAATACAAGAGAAAACACTCTCTAATCCCTGGCCCTGCTGCCCTGGTGTTTTGAGAGCTGGCATCCAACCACATCTGGAGGGGCAAGAGGTTCCCTTGCTCCTGACCTAGATTAGCGTTTAAATTATTCCCAAACAAAAATAAAAGACAAGGGGATCAAAACTGATTTTTTTTTGTCTAGAAAAGTTGTGGGTTTAAATCGTTTAAAAATACCCCTCCTCCCCCCTCCCGAAACTTCACAAGAGCAATAAAAAGTAGCATTTCTTCTCATCTATATGATATTTCGTATCAAATAGCACTCTGATCATTCCATTTAAGATCTTTTCCAGCAACAGCCTTGTTTATCATAGTCGTCTCATTTGCAAAGAAACATAGATAACCAAAATGTATTAAGAGGTCTGTGACCAATAAACAGAAGTCACAAGGCTTCTAATTTATAGCCATGTGCAGGTTTATCTTCTTTTTCTTTGATTTGATTTTGGGATTTATTTATTTTTTTGCTGTGCTGGCTAAAAAGTGCTACTTAGATCACTTCTTTTTTTCTCCTGCTGACTCAGCATTGCTGTTGAAAAGGGCCTACGTTAATCCATCATTTTCTTTTCTTGGAAATAAATATTCTTTTTTTTTTTTTTTAACCAAATTTTATTCAATTTTTAACAATTTTTTAAAACAGCTTTTTTCAGTAGACAGCATGTTCCCGAGTCATCACTTTTACATGCAAATGTGACAGTAGATCTATATTCCTTTTAAACATTTGACTTCACTTCTATTCCATTTTAGCGACAAAGGGTCAAAAAATTAATCCTAATCTCAAATCTTAATCTCATTCTGTATAGCCCCCCAGTTCATTTCAAGTTAATTGCAAATATACATATATATTTTAAAAACTTCATGTATAAATCTTACAAATAACAATATATTTGCCCATCATATTAAAGATAAAGTTCATCCATGTCTAACCTTTAATTATCTTCACATTGTTAATACTCTTTTATCATTTACAGAATTCTTTTGTCCGTCAGATTTGCCCTTTCATCACATATTCTCACCATAATTCTAAATCCATACCCATGTTAACACTAAAAAGAATGAAAAAAAAACCTAGACTTGCACCCCTTTTACTACTTTGAAAGTGACACCTCAGTGGTTAATATAATAACATAATCATAGTCATTTCCTTCAAAACGAAAGATAGAGAAAAAGAAAAGAAATGGAGAAAAGCTCCCTTACAATATATCTCTAATCGGTTGGGTCTCTGCAACACATATCCCCCTAAAATTAATTTATGGTTCCAAAATAATAATAAAAATAACTAATCTTGGTTACTGACAAATCCCATTTTAAGCACTTTCTAAAATCATTTCAATTAATTCAATTCATCTAATCATCATTTAGCTTTCTTTTGTGGATAAGAAATGAAAAATGTGACCTTTACCAGTGAAAATTGTCAGTAACCCCTATTGTTTTACACTCTATAATTACAATAGATTCCTATTACCATTTCTTCATGCAGAACCCCCCTTTTAAATACTCAGCCATTGTCTCTATGCAAACAAGTTTCTCTCTTTGTTATGTAATTCCCGTATCTCTCTATCTTTTGTTCTTGTTTCTTGTTCTTCTCCTCTCTTTTATCCCGCTATCCCCTTCTCTATCCAGTTTGAATCCCTCTCTCTCTCTTACCTTTCTGCTCTCTATCCTTCTGGACCTTTCTAACATGCCTATTTCATAAATGTTCCTTTTTTAAATTACCTTCTTAAGTTTCATTTTTTTGACCATCCTCCTTTCCCTTTATTTGTATTAATCTTTGTGTTAATTGTCTTCTAAATAGCTCGCTTGTGCGGCTTGGCTCCCTTCCCTCCCTATTATCCTGATCTCCCCTTCTCTATCCAGTTTAATCCCTCTCTCTTTACCTTTCTGTTCCCTTTCCTCTGAACCTTTTCTGGCATGCTTAATTTCGGAAATGTTCCCTTTTTAGATACTTTCTAGGTTCCGTTTTTTTTAGCCACCCTTCCTTTCCCTTTTATTGTATTAATCTTTGTATTAATTGTCTTTTTAAAATGGCTTTCTCCTGCGCTGGCTCCACCCTTTCCACGCTTCTTCTTCTTTATTCAGCACCCGAATGCCCATATTTTCTGCAACATGCCAGTTAGTTCAGTCACTTCCTGTAACAGTTCTTTCATACTTTTAAACTCCATTTTTAATTCTTTGGATGACCACCAAAATTTTAATTTTCCTTGTTTCTTCTTCTTTAAATTTTCTATGATCCTAACCCAGGTCCAGAATCTATATAATATTACCAATTAGTCCGCAATCCGTCTTTGTATTCAAGCTTTCACTTTCTATAAATCCTGCGTCTCTTTAAAATGTAGCAACTCCATCCACAAAGGAACAAGATAGTTTCTTACTTCTTTAGCTTCCAATTTTTCTCCACAAAGTGGCACTTTCTGCACAGAGTCTTAACCCTTTCCTTTTATTTTGATAATCAAAGTTTCCGGCCCCAAACTTAAGTTCTTACGCTGGCTTCTTCCTTTCCCGGTTCGAAGCCCCTTATAGCTGTCAGAAATATTTTACTTATTTTCTTTCCACTTGGAACTGCGCCGCTTCTGTTTCTCTTTTTCAAAACTCATCTTTATCTTAATCCCGGGGTGCCTTGATCTTACCATCCGATACTCCCGTGGTTCCTCTGCTTGTCACTTCTCTCTTTCCTCCTGCACCAATCTTAGTCCCTTTGAGACCTTCTCTTCGAGGTGCCATTTGACCACCGCTTCTTGACGTCTTCGAGGGAAGAGACCAGACCCAAAGGGGGGAGATGCGGCTCCCCTCACTCGGCTGGCAGATTTCCCTTCTCCGCCGCCCCTCGAGGCGCTTCAGCCCCGAACCTTGCAGGATCGGGGCTCTCCGACGCAAGAGCCAGGCTGCGGTCGTGGACGATCACAAACCGCCGCCTGTTCTCAAGAAGGCTCAACCCGGAAGTCGGAAATAAATATTCTTGTGGCAACATTGTCTAGAAAGAGTACAGAAAGCCTGATAATGATTTAGGCTAAAGGTGAAGCCAAGTTAGATCCTTTTATTGAACTGATGGGATATTTGTACTAGAATATGCTAAGATTGGGATCTTCAGTAGTCAGCAAATACAGCCCTTCAGCCCCTTCTGATAACATAAAGATCAAAAACGATAGAAAAAATCCCACCACTGTATTGATATCTTCTTAATTATCTGAAACTTCATTACTTCTTTGTCAGTCTTTCTCTTTTTAAAGTGACATTATCAAAGAAAGCAGGACAGTTATATGCAATTCATGACTTACTCTTGAAACAGTAGTAGTGTTGGGCTACATCATAACAAAGCAAACTTATAGTATTTATACAAAATAATCAAGTGAGCCTAGTCAGAACTCTAAGAATACAGCTATAAACCTGACAGTACTACTAGGTGAAAAAATATATGTTCATTTAAAATTTAATAACTTCAAGCTGGTCATAGCTTTGCTGCATGGAATTCCCTATCTGGAGCTGTTACAGAAAATTGACACCACTATCTGACTATCTCTACAGTACTGTATAGCCTATTTATTTATTTATTTATTTATTTATTTATTTATTTATTTATTTATTCAACGTATATGCCGCCCCCTCTCCCAAAGGATTCGGGGTGGCTCACAGCTAAAATACAATACCAACAATAAATTAACCTAAAAATGTATTAAACAAATTGAAGCCGAATTAACATTAAAAACCCCAAAATTAAAATAAACCCCAAAGAGTCAGCACAGCCCAGATTTAAAATAGCCAGGTTTTTAACCGTGGCGCCAAGGTGAGATCGGGAGCCAGCCGGAGCTCCAGCGGAAGAAGATTCCATAAAGTGGGGCTGCCACCAAGTAGCTCTCCCAAGCTTGGTCTGCAGACATTGCCAAGTACAGGGCGTTGCGGCTCACGTAAATGCCTGGTAACACCACACTTGAAGCATTGCCTGGTAACACCACACTTGAAGCATTGCCTGGTAAGACCACACTTGGAGTATTGCATCCAGTTTTGGCCACTACGATATTTAAAAAAAATGTTGAGACTCTAGAAAGAGTGCAGAGAAAAGCAACAAAGATGATTAGGGGAGTGGAGGTTAAAACATATGAAGAACAGTTGCAGAAAATGGGTATGTCTAGATTAATGAAAAGAAGGACTAGGGGAGACATGATAGCAGGGTTTCAATATCTCAGGGGCTGCCAGAAAGAAGAGGGAGTCAAGCTATTCTCCAAAGCACCTGAGGGCAGGACAAGAAGCAATGGGTGGAAACTAATCAAGGAGAGAACCAATCTAGAACTAAGGAGAAATTTCCTAACAGAACAATTAATCAGCAGAACGACTTGCCTCCTGAAGTTGTAGGTGCTTCAACACTGGAAGTTTTTAAAAAGAGATTGGACAATTATTTGTCTGAAATGGTATAAGATTTTCTGCTTTAGCAGGGGGTTGGACTAAAAAGATGCCAAGTCCCTTCTAACCCTGTTATTCTGTTATTCCTCCTGTCAGTTTCAAAGTATTATAGTGAACCTGGTCTTTTCAGTACATTGGGAATTTAAGTTTTAGTTTCAGTTCAGTGTGTTTAATTCATCAACACATCTTGTAGGAGCAGAGGAATCCTTGAAATTGGGTACAAACATTGACTTAAACAAAATATATGGAAATAACCCTCCAACCCCCATTTAAAACCATATGATGCTGTGAAACCTATGGATTACTTCTCAGTTTTTCTTGAGAGTATCTCCCACTAAACTGAGCAGGGTTAAGTTTTAATCAGGCTAGCTGGGATATTTCCTTTATTACTAGGGAAACCTTTTGGTATTTCTTCCCACCGGATCTACTGTTTGAAGACCTGGCCTTGGAGAACAATTCTGGATGCAGCCTATTACCTAACTGATATAAATTACCAGGATGTAGAGGAATTCTGAATCCTTAAGAGGAAAAGGACTTTCCATGCCAGACAAAAGAAGGCAGTTTCCCAGAGTAACACAATACTCTAATTGCAGTAAAAGCTCCAATAAAGTGATTCAGCACATTGAAGGTCTAGATGCATAGAAGTCCATTGTTAATATTCGGCCTTCTCGTTCAGAGGAAGCTCACATCATTTCCTTTGCTGGTAGTGGAATTCCCCTCATTGTATACTCTGAGGAGATGCTTATTCTCCTCACTGGTTGTTTAAAAATGTCCTTGTAATGGGTCTGACAGTACCAACTAGCTAAGGCTTCCACTTTGTAATGATTATTATTTTAAAATAATACAATTTCCAGGGGAAAAAAGTTAGAATCAAGCCTTTTTGCTACCCCCTCACTCTCAACCCTTGATCCTATCATTTATTTTTTTTAAGAAAAAAGCAAACATATGAGAAATGGATTCTGTGATGTTGCTTCCCTGCATTATTTGTTAAACGGAAAAAAACATATTCCACTCTCTCTATTCTCTCTATTCAGCCCAGGAAATGTGTTTTAACATATACATTATGTCCTTCTGCAGAAAACATTAGTGCCTCAACAATCAACACTCAAACTTAACTTGCTGAGTTTTCTTTACAGCTCTTAGAAGAAAGGAAGAAGAGAGTCTGCAATCTCTCTTTAAAAGACCTACTTCCTATTTTTATGTGTACAGCTTTTCTTAATTGATCACAGACACTTATGAATAGTCTATCTCAGGGGTCAGCAACCTGCGGCTCTGGAGCTGCATGTGGCTCTTTCATCCCTCTGCTGTGGCTCCCTATTGCTGGTCGGTACCACAATCGATAGGGCTTTTGGTTAGGACAGGTAGAGGACAAAAGATGCCGCGCTAGGAGGAGATTCTATGGTGGGGGAACTGCCATAGAGTCTGGTCGGCTCCAGAATTCAGCAGGGGGCTTCCGGTTAGGAACTTTGTGGCTCTTTCAGTATTAAAGGTTGGTCTATCTCCTTACACATTTTGCTGATCCAGGAGGTCCTGGATCCAGGAGGTCCTGAATCAAAAGCACCTTAAAGGGGACATCTTCTCTCTACTGCTCATTCATTGGTTTTCCCCACTTTCAATTCAAAAATGCTCAAAGGTGAGCACCGGAACAGAGGGCTACAAAAGGATGCTCCTTTGCCTCATTTCTTATTGTTACTTGCATATTTGGAAAAAAAATGTAATACCCAGAGCTCCAACGAATAATGGAGAGAACTTTAAAGTGGTGTGGTTCTTAGCAGACGCCCTGGAATTGCATAGGGCAGAAACTCAGATCATTGATCAATCAACACATTAAATAAATGATATTTTGTATTCATCTTACCATTCCTGGACTTGCACCTTCAATTTTATGTGCCTAAACACACACACACACACACACAAAATTGTCTCTGCCATTATCAACACCATCTGGCTCTGCATCCAAGAGGGGACTGACTGAGAAGCAGAAGCAGTCAGGGGACACATAGAATCATATAGCAATAGCAATAGCACTGAGACTTATATGCTGCTTCATAGTGCTTTATAGAGGTTTATAAATGTCAGCATATTGATCCCAATGATATGGGGGTCCTCATTTTATCGGCCTCAGAAGGATGAATCAACCTTGAGTCCAGTGAGGATCAAACTCCTGGCAGTGAGCTGAATTAGGCAGCATTACTACATTCTAACAGTACTCTCTTTCTACAATTGGAAGGGATGTTAGAACTCATATCCTTCAATTCCCTGATTAATGCAGTAAGGGCTTGTTCATGATTAGATTCTCATTATTTATTTATTTATTGAATTTGTATTGCCACCTATTGCAATTGAATAGCCTATTGCCTATCGCCACCTATCACCCATGGCAATTCAAGGCAGCTTATACAATATAAAACCACGTTTAAAACAATAAAACTAATAAAAAGAAAAAATAATCAAATAAATTAATATAATAAAATAAAATCCACACCCCCACCCCAGCAACACCTCACATGAGCCATTTAATGTGCTCCATCCTACTCTGGGTTCCCCAGACCCGCTGGCAGAGCCAGGTCTTCAGCTCCTTCCAGAAGAGTGCTGGGGGGGGGTCATTCTAATCCCTGGGGGGGATTATGTTCCAGAGAGAGGGAGCCACCACGGAGAAGACCCTTCTTCTGGGTCCCACCAGGTGGATGGGACCCGCAACATTCCCTACCTCCCCACTCTGATAGGTCAGGTAGATATGACCGCCAAGAGACGGTTCCTCAGATAAGTTTACAGGTGGACCAACTATGGTAGCCAAACAGCACTGTTTCACTGTTCATTGTTCTTGCTGCTCTTTGAGTTACATGGGCTAGTTCTGGAGTCTGAAGAAGGCTCTGACGAGTGCTCTGTGTTGGAGGCAGAGATGGGACCAGGGCCATCTGGCAGTTATCAGCTGCCTTTGGAGTCAGACATCAGTGAGGCAGAAGAACAGCTAGAGCCTGTTCCCAGTGTGCTCATGCACAGAGTTGTCAGACAAAGGGGACAACTGAGGAACAAGGGCCAACTTGGGAGTAAAGCCACAAGTGGATGGTGAAGGGCCCCTCCCCTAGAGTATAAAAGGGAGTGAAAGGGCTTTGCAGGAGATAACTAGTTCATTCCAGCATGCTTGCCAAGTATTGCAGCATCTGAAAGATATAGCCCTGGTCCCTCTCCAAGCCTGATAAAGGTTTGTAATTGGGAATTATTGTGAAAGACTGTTGGCTGGGACTTTGTTGGAGAGTAAACTCATTGTAAATTAAATAGGGCCTTGGTGGTGCAGGCCGTTAATAGCCTAGCACTTAGTTCCAGCTGCCTGTAATTATTGCAGGCTCGAATCCCACCAGGCTCAAGGTTGACTCAGCCTTCCATCCTCTTGGGGTAGGTAAAGTGAGGACCCAAGATTGTTGGGGGCAATTAGCTGACCTTGTAAAAATGCCGCTTAGTAATAAGCAGGCATATACAATGGAATGAAGGCTATTGCTGAGCGCATTGGGTTGTATCCCAAAAAATTGTAAGCCGCCCTGAGTCTCCGGAGAAGGGCGGGATATAAATATGAATAAAAATAAAATAAAATAAAATAAAATAAAATAAAATAAAAGAGGTTTATCAGGATGAGGCCTCAGCTTCGTGCTGTTGGAGAAACCTAGGTCAGAGCACAGAAGACCTGGCAGGTACGTTGTTTCAAATGGCCAGCAACTCAGGACCAAAAGGTAGTGGAATGCAGTGACCAGGACTGGACAGGAGGGGCCATGCACACACTAGCCAATTATTATTATTTATGATGTTGATTATTATTATTATAGTCTTTATTGTCATTGTACATCATGTATACAATGAAATGGGTTTAGCATTTACTGGTGCAATCCTTAACAGAAAATACAGACATGAATAGTATAGAAAATAATCTTTATACAGGTAACTGGGAAAGAAAACAAAACTAGTCATATGTCTCATGGATGCATGGAGTGATTGTAGTTGTATTTACAAGTCTGACAGCCCATGGATAAAAGCTATTTTTAAACCTGTTTGTTCAGCTGGCAATACTTCTGTATCTTTCGCTCGATGGTAAAAGTGAGAAAAGACACTGACCAGGATGTGAATTGTCCCTAAGTATCTTCCTTACTCTGCTGAAACAATGAGGCCTGGTGATGTCATTCAGTGGTGTTAGGGGTCAGCCAATGGTTACTTGTGCTGAATTTATCACTCTCTGTAGTGCCATCCTGTCCTCAGCTGTTGAACCAGCATACCATACTGTTATACAGTATGTAAGGATACTTTCTATCATGGACCAATATAGAAAGAGGTCATCATCCACCTGATTTTTCCACAGGACTCTAAGGAAATGAAGTCTCTGCTGAGCCTTCCTAACCACCAGGGACGTGTTGTTTTTCCATGTGAGGTCTTGACTAATAAGCACTCCCAAGAATTTAAAAGATAAAACCCTCTCCACCCATTGCCCCCCCTCGATATTCTGGAAATCCAGCACCATCTCGTTTGTCTTGCTAGACTTTAAATGTAAGTTGTTTTTTGAACAATAATTGAACCAAGGCATCATTAAGTGCGAAATACAGTGCAACGGATGGATGATCAGCACCACTTTTGCTGCCAGGGGTTAGAAAACACAACTTTCAGATGCTGAATAAGAAAGGATAAGCAGAGGTTGCCTTCCTCATGAGTTGGGATAAGCCAAAGATGCGTCCTCCAGAATTAGTAAGCAGACTGTTCTAGCCAGAGCAAGCAGGACACAAAGATGAACCTTGAATTATTTCTGGCTCTGAATGTTAATCTATTAATTATCTTTTTTTTTTCATTTTTAATCTTCTGTTCAATTATGTCCAATGAAAGCTCCTTGGTACTCTCTGACCTTGCTTATTTTCTTGCAGATGTTTCATTACCCAGACTAGATAACATCATCAGTGCTAGTGATCAGACTTCAGTATATTCTCTTTTATTAATTGTGTCCTATTCTTGGAGACTGCCTAGACAGGTTCCTGTGGTTTTGGGGAAGCGATTTGCCTTTGCCGCCTTCTCAGGGCTGAGAGAGGAGGGGCCCATACTTGCTTGATGACCCATATGGTTTGGTGCCTAAGGCAGGACTAGAACTCACTGTCTCCTGGTTTCTAGCCTGATGCCTTAACCACAACACCAAACTGACTCTCTCCCCCCTCTTCATAGGAGGTTTCAGAAAGAGAGATAACTCACGGGAAGCATACTGAATCTTACACAGATCTGCTGAATGATGCCAGTCTGAACAGATTGACAAGATCCAGCATGTGAAACCCAATACAGATATTATAAAGTCATTCACAGGAGTGTATAAGGAATATAAATGGTCTGGAGTTATTTCGCATTCTTCCTGTCCAGTGATACCTTTGCTAAAGTTCTTTCTGAACAGTTCAACAATTCCTGCAATTCTGATTCATTCAATACATTTGCTTTAGTGTAATGCTTTCTGGGAGATCACCTTCCCCTTTTGTTTTGTTTGCTAAATCAAAGGATTAAGCTTTACAACAGCTGTTGATCAGATACAAATGTGGCACAAACATTAATGGAACCATTCTCTCCCGCCCCTCCATTTTTAAATTATCTGGAGGAAATACAGCATGTGTATCTGACCTAGTTACACAATGCCTTGCTAGCAGCTTCTTCCTTATTATTACACAGAACATCATCACAATATGGTTGCAAATGTATAGAATAGAGCTATTGATCACTGATTAAGATGTATTCTTTAGTTATAAGTAAAAGAGATACGCAAATGTTTTATCTAAAATGTTGACAATTTTATACCCCAGTTATAAATTAAGAGAGGACAAACTGTATTGAAAAAGAGAGATTTGTAGACATTTTTTTTCCTGGAAATAAAATACGATGAGATTGAAATAAAAAGGTAATTACTGATTCAAAAATAGGGCAAGGAAACAAAGCTTACATTATTCTTGTAAGTAATAAAACCCCAGAACCTCTCCCTATCACAAAAAAACCCCCATTTCATCACAGGCAAAAGAAAAACTACAACACATATAAAATGTCCATTGTTCAGGTTATATCTGCTTCAGCAGTAAAATAATTCATTGCATCCTTTAATCCAACACTTGAGAACATTCACTTAATTTGTTACTATTAGGTATACCAATAATCAGGTTCCTTTTTTAATACAACAATTGATATATTTCCATGATGCTTAACTCTATTTTATTTTATAAGAATCTTTTTACCTATTCATTAGGGGCAAATAGATGTGACCTTTTCAGTAACAGAGAATACTGGGTTGTCTGTTCACCCATATGTGTCATGTTAACAAGAAAAATAGCACCTCCAGTCTTGGTATCAGCACTTGTCAAACTTTCAAGGAGGAATTAATTTGTATAATAAAATATTGTGACACAATTCTATTTTCTGACCAGCCAAGACAAGAAGCTATCAATTTGTAACAGAAAAAGTCACATCATGATAATTACCAGTAGCTGCTTTGACAACCTGATTCTCTCATAATGCATTATACTTCAATTTCTCTAAGTTCCTACCCTACTCATTGGCTGGAAATTATGATAAGAAACCAGGATAGAGAATATATCCCACTAGAAGAGAATATCTGCACCTCAAGGCTGAACTATGGAGTCCTTAGTGCTCTTTGAGCTTGGTTGTTTGCTTGCAGACATCTCATTGCCTGACTAAGTAACACCATGCTCTAATCATAATGATGATGATAATGACAGCACTCTTAGATAGTTGACTGATCATGTCACCTATTTGGGTAATGAAAACAAATTCAGAGAGGACCAAGGACTCCACAAGATACTCACTGTTTGGCCTGTTGCATAAAGCCACCACGAGTAAACATTAATAACCCCAGTCCAGGGGTGGGATTCCACTGGTATAACAACCAGTTTGGTGATTGCACGCTTCACGCATGCACACACACTTCATGCATGGGCCAAACACGCATTCCACGCGTGGACTCTGCATTTTAAAAAGCTCTAATACTTACCTTCCATTACAGTCCCTGTGAATAAAACAGCTGAGGCACGGCAAACCACTCTGCTGTGTGAATCAGCTGTGCTCTTAAAAAAGGAAATAAAGCACAGGAAAGAGCAGGGGTGGGCAGGCGCACATGCTCATCGCAGTGAACTGGTTCGCTGCCAGCTGATCTTTGGAGCAAGGGGTTCACCCAAACCAGTTCAAACCAGTAGAATCCTACCCCTGCCCCAGTCCAATAAATTATTAATCCCATTTTATATCATCTGTCACCAAGGCAATTCCTTATGGCATTGATTTCTGTAGTTAACGCTGTGTGAAAAAGTATTTCCTTTTGGTCTTTCCTGAATCCCCTGCCAATTACTTACTGTATATGGCATAAACCTTCTTTTACCTGTAAACTTTATAAGGATCTAAATAACTTAGTAGTGGGACCAGAGGTGGTATTCAGCAGGTTCTGACCAGTTCTGAGAACCAGTAGCGGAAATTTTGAGTAGTTCAGAGAACCGGCAAATACCACCTCTGACAAGAGATTTTACAGTATCTTCCTCCTGCTACGCCCAGCAAGCCATGCCCACAGAACCTGCAGTAAAAAAAAAATTGAATCCCACCATAAAAATGTTTAGAAAAAAAATGAACACTAGATTTTCAACTGTTTGGCTAAATTGTTTGAGAAATATAATTGGAACTGAATATTATAAAGACTCCATTTGGTGATCTTACATAGATAGGAAAAGTTGGTTTAAAAAACCATGTGTCTACAGTAAAAAAAATGCCAGAGACATCTAAGTTAAAAGGGTGAAGGAAGAAATATATGTATAGACTTATTACATGCTATGCATATTGTTATGTTCTGATGTGAACTGGGATAGAAACAAAGGAGTAAAAATTAAAGTATAGAGTTATTCTGGTTTTTAATTTTTCAGACTTTAAAAGGAATATGGGATAGACAAACCCATCCCTCTGTTTTTAGCAGTGAAGTATTGCATTTAAAGATTTGCAAGAAGCTATTAATCATACTTGATTTAAGCAACATGTTAAGTGTTTCCCACTTCTGATCTTTCATTGTTTTCCCTTGCCTCTCAGAACAATGCTTTGACATCAGGAAAAAAGAAACAGAGAAAGCCTTTCTAACATGCCAAACTCTGGTTGTAAATAAATTCCTTGACTTATAATATGCTTATAAACTCATTTAGTTTGGGATCAGTTCACTCTACAGTACAGCTTCTTTTTTCCCCCCAATACTGTCTATTCTTCGTATTTCTAACCATAAAGCTGGAAATGTACCCAAACTGGGGTTATCAAATTAGGCACTCCCTTCAGAACAAAAGACCAATAATTTCAGTGACCCAAAATATGTTTACATTCAAAACTGGGTGAGAAATTCTATTTAAGCTAGAAAGCTTGGGATAAATTTATTCATAGTAGGCAGCATAGTAGACTTAGCAGAGCAAATAGAATAATGAAATCTAATTCTGAATTAAAACTATGATCATAGCCAAAGGTCAGAGAAATTGCATATTTTTCAGAGTTGCAGAAACTTGCATTTAATTATAAAATTCTGAAAAAGTATATAGGTTGAGAGCACCTAACTATCATTTGTCAGGATTTGGGATACTGAACAACTTTTGATAGGAGATCTGATTTGGTTCTAAATAATATTTGAGTCATCAGCTATATTAATAGTATAATACTGAAGAGATTGCCTCAGGAACTCCCTCTTTCTCCTGTAAGAACGAGCAATGTCAATAGATATATAGAACTTAGGGAGAAGTTAAAAAGAACAGTGCATTTCTGCAGATGGGCTGATTTCAAGCTGTTGCAAAAACCAAAATAAGAACCAGTATGGAAAAGTGCATCTTTGTGCACATAATAGAAATATTGGGGACCTAACAGACTAATTCTTGAAATTTTCAGAAAGAATAAGTTTTTTATAAAAAGCTCTCACCAGAAATCATAACCACCTATACTAGATGCACAAATATCTACTTTTCCTATTCTACATGTTTCTGCTCAAGTCTCTACAGTTTTCTTGGCACAGTTTCTCAGAAATGGTTTGCCATTGTCTCTTTCCTAGGGCTGAGAGAAAGTGACTGGCTCAAATCACTCAACTCACTTTGTGCCTAAGGTGAGACTATAATTCATAGCCTCCCACTTTTTAGTCTGTATACCCTACTCCAAACCGGCTCTTTCTTTGTTGTTAATGGTAACTAATGAAAGGTATATAAATAGTGATTTAACTAAAATTTTACTTGTGAGGTGGTTCTAGTATTATTAACATTCCTTTGCCTATTAATTTTGTTTCAGCTGCTTTTATACTTTTTAAATTTTGTTGTTGGTCATGATTTTAGATATTTATTGTTTTGGTTTTGTTGTATACCAGATGTTTGTATGATGGATGGCTAAATAAATCAATAAATATCACAATTGTTAACCGATTGCTGTATTGTACATAATTCTCATTTTATAAATACTGTCAGGGTTCCGACGATTGCCTAATTAAATCATGAGTCTCGAGTCAACAGGAATGCTTTATGAGTTGACAAATAACACATTTGACAATACAGTAACACATTTGAAAAAAGGTAAAAATAAATGTTTCCCCTATCCACTCGTATCTGACTCTGTGTGTGTGTGTGTGTGTTCATCTCCATTTCCTAGTTGAGGGAGCCAGCATTACATTTCCATGATCACATGGCAGCATGACATCATGCCGCAGTGCAGAGCATGCAGCAAAAAATGGAACATTGTTACCCTCCTGATGAAATGGTACTTATTTATCTAGTCACATTTTCATTCTTTCGAACTGCCAGCTGGACAGGAGCTAGGGCAAGAACAGGAGCTTGCCTGTCGCACAGCACTCAGATCTTGAACCCAGGCTGTCAGCGTTCTAGCTGATAAGCTCAGCTTCACAACTGCTGAGCTCCTCCAACCAAGAAAATATGAATGGGCAAATAGCAAGACAAATCACCTTCTCACCAGTTTTTGTTCCGTATGAATGCCAGGTTTTCAGGAAATGGAGGTTTAGTTCTGTTGCATCAACAATGGCAGATCCTCTCTTTTTCAATTAAAGATATGACATGCTTGACAAATAAATGATTTATAATTAATTGGAGCAACTTTACCTAAATCCCTTTTTGCATATCCTAAGGATATATGCAAATGTATCCTCAAGAGTCATACGAATAGATTCTTTGTAGATATGACATCCTTTGGCAGACTTCTGTGGAAAGTCAATCTGCTTTAAAAAAAATAGCAGAGGAGAAATGTATTTGTGCAAGAATCAGAAAACTTCTGAATAATTTCCAAAGGATGCCCAGCCCTAATAAACACATTTCAGCCTGCACAGAGTTAAGTGGTACTGATGTCATTTTTAAAAGAATATTTGTTTTAATTTATGCAATTCTAGTGCTTGATATCACCTCAGAAGACCTTTCCATTTTCCAAAAAGAGCTTAAGCTCACAAAATTTATTCAAGGAATATTTAGCACATTCAGGCAGGGTAGACCCCAACCATATTCATACATACTTGGAAGTAAGCACGTGTTTAAAGGGGCTTACATCTTAGTAAATAAGTATAAAAAGACAGTCTAAGGCTCTTTCAAAGTCTCCAACTAAACCTTTTTTTCTCTTGAAAATAAAAATCTGAGTGCTTTATAAAGTTCTCAGAGCAGGCTTTATTTGGAAATACTAGGACCAAAAAAGTTTTTATGGCCTAGTCTTCTATGCAACTCGTTATACAAAGCAGTTAGCTTGTATCAACTATATTCTTAGAATTTTTGGTTTATTTCTTTCCCTGGCTGAATCATCATTCTGTACTAGAACGTACAATTTGTTCACTATGTTAACAAGTGCACAGGAAAATCCATGCTTAATAAATTATTTAAGAAAAGTTAGGGAGAAGGAGAACAGAGAGTAAGGTAAGGTAAGGTGGAAAGAAGGGAGGGAGGGAGGGAGGGAGGGAGGGAGGGAGGGAGGAAGGAAGGAAGGAAGGAAGGAAGGAAGGAAGGAAGGAAGGAAGGAAGGAAGGAAGGAGCAGCTTACTTTGCAATCTATAAAATTATGATAGAGGTGCCAAAGTCCACAATAAGGCAGGCAGAGTTTTAAACTTACAAAAGTATGGCCTGTCATTCAGGGAGAGTTATATGGGATAGGACAAAAAAAAAGACGTAATGTCATGTATTTTTGTATACATTTATATACACTTCAAATTTACTCACTTGCATAATGCATTTTTATTGTTGATAAACTATAATTCATGATTCTGAGGAACAGAAACATTGAATGGTAATAGCATTTCAGTTTTTCTCTTTATAGAGGAGTGGGGAAGTATGTAAATTCATCCTAGAAGGAAAACTGAACAAATTGCATCCCCTTTCAAGCCTACAGCACTATTCATTTGCTTATTTCATTCTTAAATTGTCCCTGTTCTTCATGAGTACTCAAAATGCTTTACAATACATCTGTACAAATAACATTAAACAAACAGTAAATATTTCAAAGGGTAAACAAAAAATAACATACTTTAGACTGAAACAGGAAATAACCAAAATTAGGGAACTGCATTATCTTGCATATTACACATGAATATACATACATGCATCACAATTTGAAAAAACAGATGTTGAGATAGTTTTTTCTTATAGTTTCTGTTTAGATCATAAGAACAGTTGTGCCAATTAAGGGAAGCTTAAAGAAGGTTTTCTAAAATAAAAATCAAACTGAATCTACAAGATTAAACTCTGAGCCTATATTTCTGAATACAGTCAACTGCTTCTTAAAATCCTGGATAATTCGCTTCCCCGACATCAAATGGTCTTTTTATTTTTCTTCCTCTTGTTGTTCTTTTCCTGGAAGATTCAGAGACAAAAACCTTTATCAGGCTCCTTCCTTGTTATTTAATTTCAAGCTAAATGTCCATCTGAGCTTCTTAACCAGAGGTAAAAGAAATTAGGTTATACTTATTTTTACCCAATAACATTCTAAACCAACAAAATCTTTTAGAGACTTATCTAGGTAAAGAGGGCTGCTCCTTTAAACATCCTATTTTTATTGTACTATCCTCCAGCCATCTGATTTTCTATATTTATGTTAAGAACTTGGAGAGCATAAGGCTTCCCAAGCTTCTGGGGAAACAAAAGGGGTGGAGATAGAGTGCAGTTGGGTCATATGTAGCAGATAGACAGGGATTTAAATTTAAAAGAAGGCTGGGATGGAACAGAAAATCTCTCTCTCTCTCTCTCTCTCCCTCCCTCCCTCCCTCCATCCCCCCTCTCTCCCTAACCCTAACCCTAACCCTAACCCACCTATCTACATTTATCATGTAGAGGACCCAGATTGTTGGGGGCAATATGCTGACTCTGTAAATCATTTAGAGAGGGCTGTAAAAGCACTGCAAAGTGGTATATAAGTCTAAGGGCTATTGCTATCATTTATCAACTACCTATTTTCCTATCCACCTACTTGCCTATGTCAATCAGTCAGTCAGTCAGTCAGTCAGTCATCTGTCTGTCTATCACTTGTCTGTCTATCTTCTATCATCTCTTTCTGTCTCTATATATATCTCTTTATAGATGTGTGTGAGTGTGGGTATGCAATAGTGGTGAATATCAGGGGTGAGATTCTATCGGTTCTGTCCAGCTCTGTAGAACCGGTAGCTCAACTGCACAGCTGCAGTTGAAAAAGCAGGAAAAAAGTGCTTTTTTAAACACTGTTTCCCTGCACGCAGCACTGCTCAGCTGTTCAGGCAGGAAGCTGACAAAGATTTACATGTGCCTGCAGCATGCAGGGAAGCACGTCATAAATCACCGAATTGGTAGTTAACCCTGTCAGATCCCACCCCTGATGAATATCTGTAGCTCAGGTGTAAGATGAGGGTGAAGGTTCATTCTCCAAGCTTGTGGGTTGGTTTCTGAATGTTTTGTTACCAGGATAGATAACATCTTCAGTGGAGTTTAGGGGATGTCAGTGTTCTTCTGTTTATAAGGGCTTCAGGTATGGGTGTGTCAAGTGAGGTTCTTGTGATGGGTCAATGGTGAATCTTGTGATGGGTCAATGGTGAATCTTGTGATGGGTCAATGATGAGTCTTGTGATGAGTCTTGTGATAAGGATCTGGGTCACTGGAAAGTGAACTGCTGGTGTGTGGGGCGGTTGGGGGTGTTGGTTGAGGGTCAGTGCTATCTCTGGTTGGCTGTGCAATTGATTTGGATTCTGAGGGGTTCGTAAGCTGGTTGTAGGTCAATGTGTCTGTTGATGGAATTGCTTATGGAGTGCCAAGTTTCGATGAACTCATCAGCGTAGTGGGTAGTAGGATTATTTTTGTGTTGCTCCAATTGAACTGGTGCTGTTTGGTGTCGGTGTGGATAGAGATTAAGGATTTAGGATTGTGGCATTTGACTGCCACCCAGTGTTTGTGGTTCCTGGTTTTTAATTGATGTGATATTTGTCCCATGTAGAAAATCAACTGTAACCATTGCAACCAGTTCTACGTAGATATATGATAGATAGATATAATGTATACATCATGTATCTAGTCTATCTATCTATCATCTATCACAGGGCTGTCAAACTCAAGGCCCAGGGCCCAGATCTGGCTTGCGGAGTCCTTTTTTCTGGCCCATGGGGCCACCCTGGAAACAGTGAAGGACTGGGCCATGGTGCCTCTGCCAGTGAAAATGGAGCTCGGGAGCCTGTTTTCTCTGGCAGAGCGCTCAGGCCACCACAGGTGCCCCCAATATGAATGACGTTGAGCTGGCCACACCCACCCTGGCCATGCCCACTCAGGCCCCTCCAAGGTCAAACAAAACCCTGATGCGGCCCTCAATGAAATTGAGTTTGACACTCCTGATCTATCATTTATCTATCTGATCTATCAATCCACCCATCTATCTAATGTATATCTCGCCTGAGTGATTCCAGATGATTTACAAATTTTAAAAAATGTTGTAGAGAACAGGAAGAAGAAATAGAGACAGAGGGTAAAAATAGGATGTGGTTTGGGGATGACATTCATGGCATCCAGTTGGGCAAATGGAAAGAGATTCTCAGTTGGGCAAACTGAGAAGTCTAAGAAGATGCATGGTGGTTTGTTAGAACTGCTGTTGGCTGGTTTGGGAAGATGGGAGGAGGGTAGCTCTTCCTTTGTGGTGATTGTTTTGGCACTGAATGAAAAGATGAATTTGAGGGGGAAGGGGTTAGTTGGAACTGTCTTTCAATATCTAAGTGGCATGGAGAATTAGCCAGCTAGTTTTGAGCAGCATCAGAAAAGGTTTTTTGACCTGCATAAAGAGGTTATCTTGGAGAACTAATCCTAGATCCGGACAGGATTTTTTTCCTCCTTTTTGAAGGTCCAGAGAGCTTTGGGTTTAGGTTCAAAGTTTTCTCCTGAGTAAGATAACCTTAACTATGAGATTCTGGGAAATTTGCCTGAGGAAATATTTGAAAATTTTGATAATGGTTTGTAATATGGTGTGGGAAAACAGCATTTTGCTTAGTTCTGGGAAGGTGAACATTATTATCCCAATGAGTCAGTTTCAGAATCCTATCAACCAATTGCCTTGATATCTTGTTTATGTAAAGCTATGGAATGTGTGTTGAACAAACACTTAATGGCATTCCTTGATAAGCATTGTTTGCGTTTGGATATTCAATGTGGTTTTCAAGAAGGAGTGTAGAACTTTGGGTCATGTGTTTTGATTGGAAACTGATATTTGGAGAGCCTTCTATACAAAGGCTTTTGTGAATGTGGTCTTCTTGGATTTGGAAAAGATATGTGTTTTGGTGTGGCATAAGGGTTTGCTGTATAGATATGAATGGGAAATTCAGCGAAGATTTTTATGGTGGTCCTTTCTTTGTAGATGGATTTGAGGTAGCATGTGGAATTCCTTTTTTAACCTCCAGGATGTGACTAATGGTGTTCTTCAGAGTAGCGTTAAAATTTTCTTTGTTTAATATAATGGTGATTTACCTCAGGTTTTACCTCAAAGGGTACATTTTAGTATCTTTACAAATGATTGTGCAATTTGGATTAGGAGTGAGAATTTGAGGGAAATGGTTGGTTTATTGAATATTCCTCTTTGCAATTTGAAACAATGGGAGGATGCTTGGGATTTGGGGTTTTCTCAAAATAAGACTATAGGGATGGTCTATGTGTATGTCAGGTGGGACATTTTTGGAAGGTCTTCGATTGTTGTTTGCATAGTTCTCCAATTTGATTGGTTTCTCATTTTAAATGCTTGGGTGTAATTTTTGAAAATGCTGACTTGAATCGTCCATATTCAGTGTGTTGAGTATAGATGTAAATAATGTAAATAATTTGTTTAATTATTTGCATTGTATTGCTGGGTCCTAATGTGGGGAGATTTGAGTTTCTTTTCATGGTATTGATCCTGCTTTTCTGAGGCCTTTGCTGGAATGTGGTTGCCAGGTGTTCTCTTCAGAATCAAAGACAGTTTTGTGTAGATTTAGTTTGATGGAAACTAGGGTTCTTTGTATTATTTGTGTGGTGCATTTGTTACTACCCTTTTTAGTGTATTTGAGGGTGTTACAAGTGAATGACAGGAATTTTGTGGCAGTAGTGTGTTGATATTATGCATTGAAATATGTAACACCAGCAAGCTCATTATCATTAATCCTGTGCTGACAATGGTCTATGCTGGTGACCATTAGTAGATATTAAATAAGAGTGAGGACAGTTTTGAGCCCTGTAGGACCCATCAAAACAAAGGCTTTGGGCTCAGTCACTTCCCCCATCACCAAATCTGACAGAAACTGACACCAGAGAAAGGAGCACAAGTGGAGTCAGTGTCCAATTCCCAATCTCCAGAGTCAATCTAGAAAGATCCCATGTTTGACATCAAATACTGCTGAGAAATTACACAGAGCCAGGGAAGTATGGACAATTATTACAAGTCTTATCATTATAGGAAAACCATCCTGTGATGGTAGGATGAGTAGTAGCAGTAATTATAGAAGATGGTTTGGTAGAGCCATTCTGGAAACTCAAAGTCTTTGAGTCTTTTCAAAACTCAGTGAAGCCTCAAGTTATAAGTTTATACAAACCATTCTGAATGAATAACTAAATGTCTGTGGAGACCTTGGTACTCTCTGAGCTTGGTTGTTTTCTTGCAGATTTTTCATTATCCAACTAAGTAATATAATAGCACAAAGGTCAGAGAGCACCAAGGGTTCCACAATTCAACTCTGAACTATGAATATTCTCTTCTGTTGGAATTAAAGATTTCCCACAACCAGTATTTTTTATACAATTCTTGGCAGGATATAAATATTTGTTTATGCTTTATGTGGATTATTTTAATCAATATAAGCTCATTCAAATTTTGTTTTTATATTTTTCTGCACAATATTGATTGGAGGGGACTTACTGAGACCCTCTGTTCAGCATCACTGGAAGGAGTTCAAGTTTATTCTTTGCATTGCAAATAATTCTTGTAGTTTAATTAGTTTAATTCCTTTAAGAATATATGTAATTATTTTTTTCCTTTTTTTTATAAAAAAGTTATTTTTGATACAAACATACAAACAGGACATACAAAACATAAAAACCATCTTCCATATATACATACAGTGTGTCAGTTGGTTACAAATCCTTTGTGTCATCCTTTCATATTCATCACTCACAATTTATCAAAAAGAAAATTTCTCATATTATCAATAAAACATTATGTATTTATCAATTATTACTTGTGTACAAATAAACTATTTATTTCATCATACATACGAGATATATTTTTAATCTAAAATTTATGTTATACTTTCATCCAATGGTTATATATATCAACATTATATTTTATATCAGCCTATTATATTTCTATTACAAAATTATATAGTCTATTGCATTACCAACTCTTTTTATTCAACCATTGATAAAACAAATCCCATATCTTGTAAAATTGTTTATCTTCTTGTTCTCTAATTTCAAATGTCAATTTACTCATTTCAACACAGTCCATAATTTTCCTAATCACTTCCTCCTGCATAGGTATTTTATCATTCTTCCAATTTTTGGCAAATACAATTCTAGCTGCTGTTAAAACATTTACAATCAAATATTTCAACTCTTTATTGTAGATATCTGGTATAATTCCCAATAAAAATATTTCTGGTTTCAAGTCTATGTGTTGTTGTATCATTTTTTCCAACCATATGTGGATTTTAGTCCAATATCTTTTGCATCCAAACAAGTCCACCACATATGGTAATATGATCCAGGTATCTGATGACATTTCCAACATTTATCCGATTTATTCTTAAACATTCTTGCAATTCTCGTCGGGGGTAAGTGCCACCTGTAAAATATCTTATACAAATTTTCTTTATAAGCAGTTGACATTGTCATTTTATAATTCTGGGACCATAATTTTTCCCATTTCTCTAGATCAATACCATATCCAAAATTTTCCCCCCAAGCAATCATTGTTTCTTTAACTTGTTCCTCTTCCATTTTAATTTCTAAAAAATATCCATAAAGTTTTTAAATCACCTTTTCATCAGTACCCATCAATATTTTGTCTAGCCCAATCTGCTTATTATAAATACCTTCTACTTTAATATCCTTATCAAATCTAGATTGTACCTGCAAATATGAAAACCAATTCATTTTTATACCTTGTTCTTCCAACGCTTGCATAGATTTAGGTTCACCCCTTTCATTCAATATCTCACCATATCTAACTGTTTGTTCCTTTTTATATATTACTGGATATGAAAAGGCTTCAATAGTAGATATCCGTATTGGAATTTTCAAGTAATGTTGTTTTTTAATCTTCTCCCAGTTTAAAAACAAAGCTTCTCAAATATAATGTCTTCTAAAATACCCTTGTGTTTTAGTTCCCTTATACCAAAGGAATGCATGCCACCCCAATAGCAAGTCATGTCCTTCTAGAGTCAATAATCTAGTATTCCTTAGTGTTATCCAATCTTTTACCCACATCAAATTTGCCGCCTGATAGTGTAGTTCCCAATTGGGCAAAGCAAACCCTCCTCTTAATCTTGCATCCTGCAATAACTTAAGTTTTATTCTTGCTTTTTTGCCTTGCCATATATATTTCAACATCATTCGATTTAGGTCTTCAAAAAACTCTTTCCCTAATCTGATTGGAATTGTCTGGAATAAGTATAGAATTCTAGGCAATACATTCATCTTGATTGTTGATATTCTCCCAATCAACGATAGTTGTAAGTTTTTCCATTTTTCCAAGTCTGTCGCTATCTGCTGTTTAAGTTTAATGTAATTATCCTCCTTCAGTGTACTACATCTTGCTGTAATATATATCCCTAGATACTTAACCTTACTTGTGACCTGTATTTCTAAAGCTTCTTCCAATTCTTTCTTCCGTCTCGCTAACATATTCTTTGTTAATATCTTTGTTTTATCTTTATTAATTTTCAAACCTGCTACTTCTCCATACTCTTCTATTCTTTCAATTAGCTTAAGCTGATTCCAGTGGGTCCTCTAATATAAATACCAGGTCATCTGCAAAGGCTTGTAACTTATATTCTTCTCTTTTAATTTTCATTCCTTTTATTTGTTTATCTTCTCTAATACACCTGTTTAACACTTCTAAGGTTAACACAAACAGCAGGGGTGACAGTGGGCAGCCTTGTCAAGTCCCTTTTCTTATATTTATAGGCTCTGTCAATTCTCCATTTATCAAAACCCTTGCGGTTTGTTCAGAATATTTGGTCTCAATAGCACGTATAAATTTTTTGCCAAAGCCCATTTGTGTCAATTGTAGTAACATGAAGTGCCAACTCACGTTATCAAAGGCTTTTTGAGCATCCAGAAACATCAAGGCCATTTGCTTTTCAGGATGTGCCTCATAGTACTCCAGAGTGTCCAGGATTATTCTCATATTATGTTTGATTTGTCTTTTTGGCAGAAACCCATTTTGGTCAACATGTATAAAGTTGTTTAAGTATCTTTTCAGTCTTTCTTCCAAAATTGAAGCAAAAATTTTATAGTCTGAATTTAATAGGGAAATAGGCCTATAATTTTTAACTTGTTGTAAGTCTGTGTCCTCCTTCGGTATAAGTGTGATATAAGCTTCTGACCAAGTCTTTGGTATTCTCTTCTCTTGCATGACTTCATTCATAACTTCTAATAATTGGAGGTTTAACACCTCCTGAAAAGTCTTATAAAATTCCACTGGTAAACCATCTGGGCCTGGTGCTTTCCCTGTATTTTGTTTCTTTAAGGCTTCTGTTAACTCCATCATTGTTATATTCTCTTCTAACATTATTTCAATATCTTTAGGTATCTGTGGTAACTTTGCCTTTTGTATATATTGTTTAATTTTTTCTTCTTGAATACTCTCTTGATAGTACAATTTTCCAAAATAGTCTCGTATAATTCTTTTTTTCCCTTCATTTCCATAACAAGGATGTCATCTATTAAATGGCTAATTTTCCTTGATTCTCTTTCCTTTCTTAATTTATAGGCTAACCATCTTCCTGGTTTGTTTGCGTCCTCAAAATAATTCTGTTTAGCATTTTTAATCTTTTGGGCTAGCTCTTCTTTTTCCATTAATTCCATTTTATGTTTGGTTATATCCATTTTGATTTTAACATCTTTTTTTTTGTGGAAGTTTCTGTAGTTCTTTTTCCAGTTTTTTATATTCTTCTTCTAATGTTTTAAAAGTCTTTTTGTTTGATATTTCTTTTCCTTGTATAATCAATTATCAAGCCTCTTGTATAGGCCTTCATCGTGTCCCAGAGATTCTGTAACGATGTATCCTCTTTCTTATTTTCTTTAAAAAAGAATACCAGTTCTCTCTCCATTTTCTGTTTAAAATCTTCTTCCTTTAATATCTTATTGTTTAATGTCCATCTAGATCTCATCTTTTGTCCTTTCCAAATAATAATCATTGGATTATGATCGGCCCAAATACTTGCTTCTATTTCAATTTTTGTATATTAAAAATAGATCAGCTGATGTCCATATCATATCTATTCTTGACCATGATTCATGCCTGTTTGAGTAAAATGTATATTGTTTATTTCCTATATTTCTCTCTCTCATGCATCTTTTAAATTTATTTCTTCTATCATTTGAAAAAAGGGTTTTGGTAATTTCTTTCTAGCTTTCTTTGTGGCTTTTTGTGATTTATAATCCAGCTGCTCATTAATTATTCCATTAAAATCTCCCATCATGCATAAATTAATGTAGTCCAGTTCAATTATTTTTTTATGGAGTTTATTATAAAATTCCTCTTGGTGATCATTTGGAGCATATATTGCTATTAAAAGTATTTTAGTATTATTGTCCATTATTTCTACCATTAAGATTCTTCCATCATCATCTGTATAAATTAATTCAGCCGAAATTGTTTCTTTAATATATAGAACCACGCCTCTTTTTTACATTGTGCCAATGAAGTAAACAATTTTCCTAATTTTTTTTGTTTCAGTACGTGTTCATGTTGTTTTTTAATATGTACCTCTTGTAGGCAAATTATATCAAATTTTAGTTTCTCCAATTTGTGAAATACTTTCCTTCTTTTAATGATTGAATTGAGTCCATTTATATTCATCGTTACCAGTTTTCTTTCCTCCATTTTAGATTTTGTAAGAGGGATTTATTGCTCTGGTGGATCTTATTTCTCTTCATTCTCTGGGCGCCCCGCCTACTGTGCCTTCTTCTTTTTCCTTTTCTCTTTCAATTACTGCTATCAACTCCTTTTGAGGTTCAATCAGGGGCTCTTCTTTTCTTGTATCTTCCTCCTTTCCTCTAATATATTCATAATAAAATGATTCCGCCTTTTCAACCATGTCAATTCTATGTCTTTGTTCCCGCCATATAAACAGAAGGCCTTCTGGTATCAGCCATCTATAATTTATTCCTTTTCTAAGCAGTTATTTGGTTAGAAAGAGGTACTCTCTCCTCGTCTCCCTTACTCTTCTTGGTACCTGTTTCAGCACCACAATTTCTTTGTCTTTATACTTTAATGTCTTTTCTCTTGTCATTTGCAAAATTTGTGTTTTAATAATTTTCTTAGTAAATCTAATATGGACTTCTCTTGGTAGCTTATTCCTCATTGCATATCTTGTATGTACACGAAACACTTCATCCATTCCATCCATCATTTTCTCTTTCGTTATTTCTAGTGCTTCCGCCAATATTTCTATCATTTTTCCAAAGAGGTTTTCACCCTTTTCTTCCTCCACATTTTGAAATCTCAAGTAAAATTCTGATCTATCCATCTCTCCTCTCAATGATTCAATCCTGTCTTTTTCAACTTCACTCAATCTGATATTGATATTTCCAATTTCCTTATCTCTTTGTTCGTCCTGCTCTTCAATTTTCTTAATCTTTTCATCATATTTGGTCATCATCTCTTGGATATTTTCCACTTTCTCATCTGTCTTTCCAATTTTCTGTTGAATATTTTCAACTTTTTCATCCGTCTTATCTATTTTCTGCTGAATCTTCTCCACCTTTTTATTTGTCTGTTCAATTTTTTGGGAGATATTCTCATTACTCTTTTCAACATTTTCTACTTTTGTCTGTAGAATTTGAATTCCTTGCAAATCTTCTGTAATGTATCCTCCTTCTCTTTTTCCTTTTCCTGTTGCAACATTGCCTGTATTGATCGCTGACCTCCAGATGGTGAAGAAGCAGGAGTTGTTGATTGAGAGCTTGGAGCTATTGCTTTTCTACTCATTTTATAGTTATTTCCTAATAGGGCCCCAAAAAAGCAGAGGGCCCTCCAAAAATAATAAAAATAAGTAGACAAAAAGGAAAAAAGTAAAAATTAAAAATATTAAGGAATATATAAAAAATTAAAGAAACAAAAAATTCTTCAGGTTCTTGTACACCTTAATCCAGTTGGTTCCACTTGTATACAAAAATAGAAGAAAAAGTAAAGAAGAAAAGGAAGGTCTCAAAAAGCAACAACAGGTGGTTCCCAGTTCAAAAAATAAAAAGGAAAAAAGGGAAGAGACTTCAGGTATTTATATACCCTAATCCAATGGCGAATCAACAAGATGAAGAAAAGAAAAAAAAGAAAAGGGGAGCAAATCATAGGCAGAGAAAAGGGAAAAAGAAAAATTCCTGGCTAAAAATTGAAAAGGGATAATCCAAACAATAAAAATTCAATCAATGGGGGGGGGGGAAAGATAGAGCAGCCACAAATCCAGCCAAAGAGAAAAAGAAAACTACTGCCACCAGATGTCCAAGGCTTTTTAGAATATCAAGTCAAATTTCCAGTAGAATGTATTTTCAAGGTCACTTTAGTCTTCTTTCTTTCAGTTCCAACTCTGGGTTCTGCTATCAATAGTTCACAGATGGGCACCTGTGTATACAATCCGTCGTGCTCACCCCACTATCTCTTTCAAGAAGGAACTCTATGTCCTTGAATGCAGCTCACATAGATAAACAAATGAAGAAGAAAGGAATACAGTATATCCAAGCCTCTAAATGGCAGTGCTTTCACTTTCACTCCTCCCCCTCAAGAGCAAGAAAAAAGGAAAAAAAAGAGAAAAGGCACATTGGTATTGCTCTCTTTTCTAAAAAGTTCTTAAAAGTTCTTAAAATCATAAACAGCATTTAATCCAAAGAAATATTGGTGGAAAAAAAGGAAAAAGACCATCAGAACAAAAGATTATTTTACATAGAGTCCCTTTTAAAATCAAATAGTTCCAGAAGAGATAAAAAGGAAGAAAAAAGCCGTCAATCTTAAGAAAAGCTTAATCTTGCCACTTATAAACTGTTCTCTTTACTTTTTAAGTCCACTTTCCAGTTATTGGGGTGTTCTCTTCAGAAATAAGTAAATAAAAAAGAACCTATCACCAAACCGACACACCTTCATCCGATCTTGCCTTTCTTTCGGAGCTGTCCCAGCTTCAGCAGCTTGATGGCTGCCTCTTTTCCGCCAACAAAAAGAGCTTCTCCTGGATCAACCAGGGACTTTGCGATGTCCCTGGGATCGACAGGACGTGCTCTTTCCCTTCATCGTCTCCTTGGGACGGTTTAGGTCCAAATGGACCATCCAGCTGAGAAGATATCTACGGTGATCCAGGAGCTTCCCGATCGCACGTAGTATCACTGGGACACAAGCCCCGCCCTCCCCCAAGAATATGTGTAATTATTTATGTCTAGCACAGATGCTTTCACTAGCTCTTCCAGAGCCATTTAATATTGCTGAATACTGAAGTCAGATTAGATGTTATTATCAATTTTACCACTTTGGACAATATACTGAAGTGAAAATATAATATTGGAACGGTCTTAATATGATTTGCAATTTCCCAAGTGATTTCTTCATATATTTTATTGATATTCCTCATGAATGTGAATGAGATTTTGTGAATTCATACTCACCACTACCCCAGTAAAACAGAAAATGGTAACTGAATATTTTAATCTGCTTTAAATAAGCATATTTAAAACTTGAGGTTGGAATGGGATGGAAAAGAAAATGGCAGAAAACAGAAACCGATCTTTTAAAAATCTTAAAAATTGTAGTGAAAACATCCATATTGGACACTACATGTATTCAAAGTGTTGTTTTCTTAGATAATAGCAAAAATCTAGGAATCTGTGACTCTCCAAAGAGCACATTTGAATGTCATTTGTAAAGAATCTATTGTACCTAGCTAATTTTTACTGTCTTCAAAAAAGCTAAACTGGGTCAGACTCAGTTAGAACTTTGATGGGAGACAACCAGGAAGTCTCTGGGTAGACACTGGACTAAGCTGTTGAAATAAATAACTTGGAAGAAAGCAATGCCAAAGAACTTCCATGTTGTTGCCCAAAACCTATGTATTATATCCAGGTACTCATCAGTAGTGCTCAAACTGAGGGAGGGAGATTTCTCACAGGCATTTGTTCCTAATCATCTTTTCACGTTTGTGTTATGATGCCATTTGCAAGACATGAGGGGAAGGGTTTGCATCATTTCATACCCAAAGCACCTGAAGGCAGGATAAGAAGCAATGGATGGAAACTAATTAAGGAGAGGAGCAACCTAGAAATAAGAAGAAATTTCCTGACTGTGAGAACAATAAACCAATGGAATGGCTTGCCTTCAGAAGTTATGGGTATTCCATCACTGGAGATTTTGAAAAAGAGAATGGATAGCCATTTGTCCAGAAGGGTATAGTGTCTCCTGCCCAGTGGTGGGATTAATTATTCTTTACCACTGGTTCTGTGGGTGTGGCTTGGTGGGCATGACTCAGGGGTATGATTCAACCAGTGTAACAACCGGTTTGGTGAGCACACACTTTGTGTGCGCGTGCACACTTTGCACGCACGCATTGCATACACACAGAGGCAGGGGTGGGATTCTACCGGTTCTGTCCACTTCTGTAGAACCGGTTGCTATGAAAAGCAGCAAACAGAGAGCATACATAGAACCAGTTCTATGTCTGCTGCTGTTTTGGCCCACCCGCTCACCCGGGCTCTTACCTGACCTTTATTTCCTAGGTTTTCAACTGCAGCTGCTTTGTGCGACACAGTGTGGTTGAAAAAGCAGGAAAAAAAGTGCTTTTTCAACTGCTGTGCACTTGCACGCAGCACTGCTCAGCTGTCCGGGCAGGTCAGCATGTTGTAAATTGCACTTGCACGACTCGCATGCACACGCATGCGCGTGCAACGCAGAGCAACAGAACCGGTAGTTATACCGGTTGGATCCCATCCCTGCACAGAGGTTTGGCTACTGACCTTCTCCTGCAATCCTGCATTCTCCCTTTGTGTTAAACAGCTGACGCATGGCAATCTGCTCTGCTGCGTGAAGCAGCTGAGCTTGAAAACCAGGAAATAAAGGTCAGAATAGAGCCAGGGTGGGTGGGCCGGCCCAGCAGCTGATCGTTGGAGCGAACCGGTTCATTCACTATTATCCTCAGAGCTACCGATTCAGTTGAACAAGGCTGAACTGGTAGAATACCACCTCTCCTCCTGCCTGAGCAAGGAGTTGCATTAGAAGACCTCCAAAGTCCCTTCCAATTCTGTTATTCTGCCCCATTACCACCTCCCTTTCCTTAACCTGATGATTATAGGTTGTCTTTATTGTATTCTAATTCTAGTTCATATTTCCAGGCATTGTATTGTCTATCAACTATACTGATATTTTATTCCTTCACTTATTACAGTGTAGATACCTGATGTTGAACATCAGTCCTGGAACTAAGCCATGTCTTGCCTCGGATGCTGTATATTATGCACCCATTTGATTTTCATAGTTGCATTTGATTACTGTGTTCTTCCAACACGAGTTGAACATCATGACCCTTAAATTATTTTTAGCACAACATTTTAGTCTGAAGAATTGTTCCAACTTTCTCTTTTTACTGCTAATGCAACAATATCTTTTACCTTCACCTTCTCCCAGCTCTTAATACCAACCTGTTGCTTCTATTTTTCCAGAGGGAATTTGTCATGCCTCAGTTGGAATCTGATTCTGAGGGAGAGGTGGAACAGCTGACAGGGAGTGGGAGTGTGGCTCCGGTGGCTGTGGAGGAAACTGGGGAAGGGCACAGGCTGGTTGGGCATTCAGAGGAAGACCCAGGCCCATCCCCTTTTCATCCTATGGCACGCAGGGAGGAACGGATAAGAGAGCAACGTGGTTTACGGGGGAGGAAAGGTCCCTGATCCCCTTCATGGGCTGCAGCTGGGAAGACTGTTTAAAAGGGCAAACTGCGCATGGCAAAGTTGCTGGAAGCATAGCGTGCATGATCTTTGTTGAGGCTTATCTGGGTTTTGGTGTCCTCCCAACTGTGGGTGCTGCGTTATCTTTTGGAAGTCTGCAATTTATCACCCTGGCCTGTCATGTTAATTACTTCAGTGTGGTTTGTGTTGGGTTTTTTTAAATTTCTAATTATCTTTACTTTGGGTTCGGACTGCATTTCTTCCCTTTGTAGACTGTTTTTGGAAGAGTTTTATCTCCAGCCGAGGATAACTGGACATTGGGGGCCAAGTTGGAGGCATTAAAGGGAATCTATCTACTTTGGTGACTTTGTTATTTTTGTGCTACACCCTGGGTCATCACAGAATTATGAAAAAGGTAGGTTTTTCTCTTCACACTCCTATATTGAGAATATTGGCACTCCCCTATTACCTGGACATTTTATGCTCTGCTCTGCTTCTGAAGTGCTTGAAAAATACACAAGGCCTTAACCGCTGTGAAACATCACGACGTGTACCAGAATATGAAAAGGGAAGAGACTTCTCTTGCTTCTGCCTTTCTCTTCCTGGACTTAAAGGTGTGGGAGAAAGGAAGGAAGTGTACAGAAGTGGAAGCAGGGAAAACAACACAGAGAATTCAGTTCAAAAATAAACAGAGCTCTTTCTCAATTTTCAAGGAAATTGGCATGATTCTGAGCCAATCCAATTACAGCTAGAAGAAACGTAGTCTTCAGTTGAGAAAGGAAAAAGGTCCACTTGGATTCCTTTCTAACTTCTTATTTCTCCAGTCTTTTGGATGGTCAAATATGCACTTTTCTTTTCCATAATCATCTTGCAACTTGTATGTTATTATTATTATTATTATAATACAATAATATCAGGCAACTTGTATGTTATCACCAGCATCATTGTTTATGCCTCACCATAATATACATAGATTGTTTGCATTTTTGACTTAGAGAACTGTATACCAATATTTTTTTTAAATGCAAACATCAAAAAGTGACCGACATTTTAGGTCGCATATTCCTGCAAAATGCAAATATAAATTTAAGTCCATTCTTATGCATCTTTCCCTCTAAAAGTCTTTGCCTTTGTGTTTCTGGGATATTTGTCACCCGCATTGGGAAACTCTAAATCAAATTTAAGCCTAAGCCAAGGTGGGGTGGAAGTCTGTGGTTGATTTGTATTTCTTTCCAGGTCATTTTTCAGGGCATACAAAAGTGCAATCACCTGCCTGTTACAGATTTTGGGAGCAGGAGAGAAGGAAAGACAATGGAGCCCACAGTTGCAATTGTACAAAGGGCTATTTATAAAGAAATGAGTCATAACAAAATGACGTTAGAACTCTCTCTCTCTCTCCCTCTCTCTCTCCCTCCCTCTCTCTCTCTGTGTTCCACTCTCTCTCTCTGCCTCTCTCTCTGCCCCCTCACTGCTCCTCTCTCTGACTCTCTCTGTCCCCTCTCTGCCTCTCTCTCTGTGCCTCTCTCTCTCTCTCTCTGCTCCCCCTGTGTGCCTCCCCCCTCTGCCTCTCTCTCTCTATGCCTCTCTCTCTCAGCTCCCCTCTGCTCTCTCTCCCTCCTCCCTCTGTGTGTATGTGTTCCTCTCTCTCTCTCTGCCTCTCTCTGCCCCCTCACTGCCCCTCTCTCTGACTCTCTCTGCCTCCTCTCTGCTTCTCTCTCTGTGCCTCCCTCTCTCTGTCTCTCTCTCTCTCTGCCCCCGTGTGCCTCTCTCTCCCCCTCTCTCTGCCATTCTCTCTTCCTCCCTCTCCCCCCTCTGTCTCTCCACAGACTTTATGGAACAACTAGACAAATAAATTGTGTCTATAATAGGCCTATTTCAAAATGCTTGCGAAGGCAAAAATCTTCTGTCGCCTTGTTTCTAAATGACAAAAATATGTTTAAAGAACAGTCAAGTAAGTGTCTTTCATGTGGTGAATTTCAGCTATGAAATCCTCACACCCTTCTCCAACCGTAAAACCAACTGCTGACTTTTCTCACTCAGTTATACCGTAGCTTCCTGGTCAGAAAGATGGTGATGTGGCAAATGAAGGAGTGAAAATGAGGAAGAAATAGACCCTTGCAAATGCACACTCTCTTTTTAAAGATACAAACTACTTAAATGTGTTCTTAGAAGCAGATATGCTACCATTTTCCAGGTGGGGTATAATCCAGGTATTCTTAGATTATATCAGCATGTAAGAAAATTTTGCAGCCGAAGTATAGTTTGATCACAAACTTAGTCTTTGTTACATATTAAATTTCTTCAGTTGCTTATTTATGATGAAGTGGAAAGATTGAGGACTCTATCCTGCAGAAGAAGCACTATAAATGGACTTCTTGATTGTGCTGTTTCTTTGTTGCCTAAGCAACAAAGACTTCCTGGATTTAATGCAATTCTTGTATTTTTTGGCTAGCCCTTCACACTGATCTCCTGGCTTCTGGTCTTGTGCCATGCATCCAATTTCTGACTTTCTTCTTAGTCAAAAATATTGATTCCGTTATTAGTTTAGCTTCTTATTGATTATTCTTTAGCTCCTCATTCACAGCTTTGGTTTGTTGCAGACTACTGCGTATTCTCAATTCTAGATTCATTGGTGTTATCTTTCCTATCAAACTATTTGTAATTTCAGGGAATAACCTTACTAAATGCCCAGTACTAGATATATGTGGAGAGACATATGGCAGCAGTCAACCATGCACTGAGTTCTAGTCTGTGTTGGAATCAAAATGGAAAAGGAAGCAGAGGGCAATTCTTGAATTTTCTCATTGTCAGAAGTAGGTGTGGTGGAATGCAGTCTTGATCCCCAGAAGGGAGGGAGTGCATTCCAGAGGAGGAAAAGACAGAAAAGTTTAGATAGATTGCGAGGGAAAGAATTAAGATGACTCCTTCCTAGTAGCTCTTGGAGTATATGTTTATTGGTGCAAGTAGTTCTGTCTATAGGTGAGGAACAATAAAGGAAACTGCTTAGAACAGGGATGTTAAACTCACATCATCACGGTATCGTCACGTGATGTATTGTAACTTTTTCCCCCTTTGCTAAACCGGGTGTGGGTGTGGCCAGCATGTGACGCATCCGGCCAGCAGGCTGCGAGTTTGACAGCCCTGGCTTAGAAGAACCTCAATGTATCTTACTGTTCTGACCCAGCCTTAGCAGAACCAAGAAATAGACTCCTTGTCCCGAAAGACCCCTCTTTATTTAGCTACTGTGAATTCATGACATTCACACCCAGAAAAGTCCAGGTAATAATCCTTCCAAGGGTTAGCTAGAGTACAGACCTTATCAGTTCCTTGGATAATTGCCAGGCCGGGAGCTTCCAGCCAAAAAGCTGTATATCAAACTCTCTCAAGCAGTCTCTGAGGCATGAACCAGGATGAGCAAATCTTCCAAAAGAAATCTGAATGGTTGTCTTCTACGACACTACTCCTCTTTTGCATCTATTTATTCCCAAGCCAGGGTGGGGCCATTCAGTGTCTATGTATGCCTTTCTTCCTGAGTCAGCTCCTGGTTCTCAGTTGTTCCCCTTTCCTGACAGCTCTGCGCACACGCGCATCTGGAACAGGCCCCAGCTGTTCTTCTTCCCCACTTATTTCTGACTCTGAAGGCAGCTGCGAAATGTTGGACGGCCCTGGCCCTATCTCTGCTTCCATCAGAGCCTTCCCCAGGCTCCAGGACTAGCCCAAGTTCCTCCCCAATGTCCTCATCATCCGATTCTCTCTGGCAGCTGGCGGTCACAACACTTTCTTGGTTTTTAGAGCCTCACAGTAGATGTGCACATGCATAACAACTTTACAGTAAGATTCTGTATGTTTAAATGTCTCTCTCTCTCTCTCTCTCTCTCTCTCTCACACACACACACACACACACACACACATACACACACACACACATTCTCCCCCTCTTTATTAAAAACTCAGTTACAAGAGAGAGAAAATTGGAATGTCTTATGTGATCCATCAGTATGACGCTGAGTTCATCCGTTAGTCAAACAAATGCACATTATGCCGAATAGACGTTGCTAAGATACAGGTATGCACTCCACAACCTTGTTGAATTTTACTACAAACACATTCCACACCCACACCCCACACCTTGGTAGCTCCTTTCACATGTTTAGTTGTAACGATTAGTGAATGGCATATTCCCTACAGGACCAAAACGTTTTGCATATAAACATTTGATCTTTTTCATCAGTAAGTGACTGATGATGTGAGAACATGCTTTTAAATCCAGTGTTAAATAACATTGTTAAAAGCACTTCAGTTATAAAAAAACCCCAAATTCTGACACTCTTATTTTGACTCAAAGGAGAAATGTGCAGTGACTATGAAGGTATCTTGCCCCCCAAAAACTGTTCTAAGGAAATTTAGATGTGGTGGTGAAACACACAAAAAATAGTGAAGAGGCTGTGTTGGTGTGCCATGGTCATCAGTGAAAATACATGCTAAGCTAACATCTTTTGATGAACACTTGCAGGAATGAATCCTGTGCATATAACCACCATCATAGAAGTTCCTTGCCAATCAAGTGGAAAATTCATTCACAACAATGCATGTTGGACAAGAAGAGGAAGGCAGTGAGTAGCTCTGATGAAGGGTGGGTTTATTTATGTGGGAAGTTAGTCCTGCCTCTAGGCAGAGCAAAGCAATATATAGTCTCAGAAGCAATGCATTATATTTTATCTTATTGACCACTGGAGGCACTAAGAGTAGAGTTACCAAGCAAGTGAGCATTTTTGTTTCTTCTCAACTTTCACCTGATTGGAAGATGGATATCATTAATATTCTTACAGGAAGAATAGTTTCCATCGGTGTTTCTCAGCCATGGCAAATGCTGGCTGGTAGAATTCTGCAAGTTGAAGCCCACACACCTTAAAGTTGCCAAGGTTGAGAAACGCTGGACTATGTCTATCTTTTTCATCTCCCCATCAGGAGGATATAAAAAAGAATATAGGAGGATATAGAAAAGTAACATCATGGATCTTTTTGACTGATCAACAAAAGGGCCAGATTTCTACCTCTTGCTTGCTTTGCTGAAATTCCTCAACTACAGTGAGAATTGCAATGTATACAGGAATCCAAAACAACTGGGCAACAATACAAGATCACAGGCATGCTTAATCAATCAACAACAAAAATAACCCAATTTACTACATTTTTTTTAAACTGAAGCATGTAACTCTTTAAAAGAAGCGTTATTTTAAACCATAGCATGTCTCTAATTGGCTTACTTGCACTCACAAACACATATTTTGCTAAATAAGGAACTTGGTAAAAGAGTAGGAAAATGTCAATTAAGGTTACCTTAAATATGGGTAGGATTCTACCAGTTTGCACCTATTCTCTAGAACCGGTTGTTAACATTCTAAGCAGTTCGGAGAACTGGTTGTTAGAAGAAATTACTGGCCTAATCCTGTAAGGAAGGCAGGAAGGAAATATTCCGGTGCTGCTTACAGAAACTGCCTCTCCGTTAACCCTTATTACATTCTTGGCAGGACTAGACTTCCTGTCTGAGGAATGTTTTTTCCCCTCCTTTGCTGGTACTTTGCTTGTGTGGAGTGACCATTTAAAGTTACAATGGCACTGAAAAATGTGACTTATGACCATTTTTCACACTTACGACTGTTGCAGCATCCCCACAGTCATGAGAGGCCAGACGAGGAGATGCATGCCTTGATGTGAATGATATTGAGTTGGCCACGCCCAACCAATAACATGACCACTAAGCCATGTCCACCCAGTCACATAACCACCAAGCCACACCCACCACCTAAGCCACACCCACAGAACCAGTTGTTAAAATTTTTTGAATCCCATCCCTGGTCTACATATTCTACTGAAAAGCAGTGACAACATGTTTCCTGGCTAGTCCTTTATGCAACCCTCCAGCTATTCCTTGCCTTGAAGAGTATAGCAGAGTGTATCACACAATCTGTCATGCTAAGTTAGTCAGTTCTTTGCACCTTGAGGAAAATATTTTACCTCATTGCCAAATTCATCAGATGGCTTAGGTAGATGGAAATGAAATGGAGTTAAGAGCTTGGTCTTTGACTCTGACGGCTAAATGACATGAAAGGAATACTGCCTGTACAGTTTTCTCCTACTAATTTAATTCTTCAGTCATTTATTGAATGCACAGTGAGATTAATAATACAATTAATGTATCATTAAAGAATATACAGAGAGTGCAGTGGAGAGTGGTGTCTCATAAGGTTAGAATGCTGGGCTGCCAATCTGCAGGCTCGCATTTGAGACCCATTGCTGCTGTGAGGTAGCATGAGCTGCCATCACATCCTCCAGCTCCTGCTGACCTGGCAGTTCAAAAGCAGGCAACTGCGAATAGATTAATGGGTACCACTTTGGTGGGCAACTTCAAGGGACATAAAAGGAGCCCACAACTGGGTGTTCCCTGGGCAATGATGATGTCACCAGAAAATCCTTGTGCCACAGAAGCACTTCAGTCCTTCCAACACAGGGGAAAAAACAAAATATACAGTTTCTTTTATTTTGATGCAAAATTAACAGAATTTGAAAAACAGAAAATCTGTTAAGTAGTCCGTCTTCCATAAGAGGTGGAAAGAGAGTAGACCAGAGGCAGGACTTTTTGGTGGTTGCCCCATCATTATACAGAACATGATGTATACAGAGGTATACCTAACTCTTCTCATTTGGTGCAATGAAGACATTTCTTTTTAAATGGAATTTAACACCCAAAGCAATGGCAACTTGATGACCATTGTAAGCTATATATGGTTGTTTTTATTTAGTTGATTAAGTTGAGCTTTCTGGGAATTTGTGGAATATTATTTAGGGATTTGTATTTATATTTTTCCATCATATGCTACTCAGAGTTGATCAGATGATTGTCATAGAATTTCTAAAATAAATAAAATTGTAAACAAAAATATTTTCATTAGTCATATCTCCCTGTAAATCTCCCCCTTAGAATAAATTATTTCAAGTTACTGACCTAGGGAAAGATGTATATTAAAAGTTAATTAAAAGTTATCTTCACTATCACCCCCAAATGTTACAGGAAAATTAACTAATCTATTCTCTCCCTCTGAAAATACTGTATATTTTGATGATACTCTCACTATATATTGGGACAGGCTTTAGAATGCAAATGAATTTAAAAACTATTTTTTGATCTTGCATAAAACTTTTATCTCAGTTTCAGCAGCCTTCACCCTCTCAGAAGATAATACAGGCTAGTAATATTCACCAAACTTTACATCAAATATTCATTCAGCTCTACAAGCTGATAGAAACTAACATTACAAGCAGTACAGGCACTTCACCTTATTAAGGAAAAAAGGAAATTGTATATCAAGGTATTCATTAATATCCAAACATAGTAACTGGTACTAGAAGTGCTTCAAGCAAAAATCAACCTTATTTCCAACAACCCAAACAGAAGTCTCCAATATAGACTTCCCATCTTGGACACTTCTCAGCAATAGCTGGCCTGGTTGAGAAGTTCTAGGGGTTTATCCACATATCTGGAGGACACTCACATCAGATAAGCCTAACTTAATATATTCTATAGTCTGGCTTACCTGTAATGTAGATACATAAATTACCTGAAAAATAAATCGTGTCAAAATCAGGCTTCCTTGTAGGTAACATTCAATTTGCAATGCACCATATAGGAATAGGTTGAACCTTAAATATCTATCATAGATCAGGTGATTACAAGGGGGAACGACCTAAGCCCAACAATAGGAAGCACTTCTCTAGGTTAATAAAAGATCAAATAAGTTCAAAGAGACGGAACAGTCTATGGATCACTGTAATTTAAACTGGACATCTATGCCCTACACATCTGAATGGTAGTTGCTGGTGGGCAAAGAGCAACAACTGGAGATCCAGTTTGGTTTAATGGTTAAGGCACAGGACTAGAAAGCAAGAGACCATGATTAAATGCCTGTGGAGATTCTCATTCATCCAGGTCATGGTTGTCCCAAAGCTGAAGAAGCTCTTGGATGAGAAGTGAAATGTCTTCAAAGAAAAACCAGAAAGTCCTCTTGAAAAACACATTTGGGACAAGAGACCATGAGTTTGAGTCCAGCCTTATCCATGAAAGCCATCTGGGTGACTTTGGGCCAATCACTCTCTCTCAGCCCAACTTATTTCACAGGGTTGTTGATGTGGGGAAAAGAGAAGGAAAGTGTTAGATAAGTCTGCCAGCTTGAGTTATTTGTAAAAAAAAAATTAAAAAGGAAATTAATAAATATAAAGATTGTCTTCATTCCCTGATTTTGTATTTAATGGAAAGAATCTGACTGGTTATTGTGGGAGGCGGGATGCATGACCAGATGATCTTGTTTGATCCAAGAAGAATGGCTGTGTTTCCACCTGAACTAAGGTGTAGGAGAATAGAATGGGACCCTATCTGTTCTATCCTGATGGCGCAGTGATTAAAGTCCCATATTGCAGGCTAACTCTGCCCTCTGCCAGGAGTTCAATCCTGACAGGCTCAAGTTGATTCAGCCTTCCATCCTTCCGAGGTCGGTAAAATAAGGACCCAGATTGTTGGGATCGATATGCAGACTTTGTAAACTGCTTTAGAAAAGGCTGTAAAGCACTATTTTTTTAAATTCATATTTATATGCCGCCCTTCTCCGAAGACTCAGGGCGGCTTACAATTTTTGGAGCACAACCCAATGCGCTCAGCAATAGCCTTCATTCCATTGCATATGCCTGCTTATTACTAAGTGGCATTTTTACAAAGTCAGCTTATTGCCCCCAACAATCTTGGGTCCTCAATTTACCTACCCCGAGAGGATGGAAGGCTGAGTCAACCTTGAGCCTGGTGGGATTCGAGCCTGCAATAATTACAGGCAGCTGGAGTTAAGTGCTAGGCTATTAACAGCCTGCACCACCAAGGCTATATACTATGGGGCAGTATATAAGTCTAAGTGCTAGTGCTATCCTCCTCACTTGTTTGCTTCACAAGAGATTTCAGAAAAAAACTATATGGATCTAACCAATGCACTAGAAAAAATGCAGCAAAAAGAGCAATGTAGTATTTTGTCCCAAGATGCGGTGAGAACTTTTAAGCTCGGCTATTTTTAATTTTGCTCCAGTGTTTTAAATTCTGCATTGTTCAAATCCAAATATTTTTCAGTTCATAGTTTCGTCATGAAATGCTTGCAGCTTTTCTCAGGTATTCAGTGGAAATGCTAATTAGCTATTAATTAACTAAATATACATAGAATCAAAAATCAATCTTTCTATCGTCCTTGAAAGCCAGATACTGTATAACAAGTATAGCTGTAAATAGATACTGTAAATAGCTCAAGGGCAGCTTTTAAAATAACAAAACATGATGCAGACTTGGATCATAAGCATCATAAAGGCTGATTAGGACTAAATGCCTACTTGTCCATCATTGGTGAGTTATCTAATTAGAGAACACATGAATTAGGTAACTCATTTAGCTGGGCTATTTGGAAAGCCCTTCATGCCACCTGTTCAAAGCAGAAGATGCAAGCTTTCCCCTCTTATACATTAGAAACACTTTCTTGATCTATCTGCAGTTAGGGGGAAAAATCCAAGAGATAAAATACAGGGTAGGATTTTTTTTTAAAGCATCAGTTTAAGGAAGATCCATAAGTATTCATGGATGACAAATGCACAGAAAGTTATTCTAGCTCTGTTTGCAAAGAAGCTAGAGGGAATATAATGATGTAATAAAACAAGTTAAACTCCTCTTGACTACTTTACATTAAATTGGGAAGTCTGAAGGACCTTTCATTTAAAAAAAGTATGACTTTCTAGTCAATCAGGGAACCTCATAGAGGTAGCATGCTTAACTCCAGTCGTTCAGTAACAGTTACATGTCTGAAAAGAGCTTCTGCTGGGAGAAATTATTATATCTTAGTAATCTCTGAAGGAGATGGGTGGTTTAGAAACATGAAAGATAGATAGATAGATAGATAGATAGATAGATAGATAGATAGATAGATAGATAGATAGATAGATAGATAGATAGAAATAGAGAAATAGAGAGATATAGATGATAGGTTGATCAGGAGAGAGAGAGAGATGATAAATAGATGAAAGATAGATAGATAGATAGATAGATAGATAGATAGATAGAGATAGATAGATAGAGATTTTCTCTTTGTAGAACTTGAGCAACCACTCAAAAGAATGGAGAACTACTCAGTGTCAACCAATGTTGATTCAACTTTCCATTGTATTCAACTTTCCATTGTATAATCAATATTGGTGCATGCAGACACAGGGATCTAATTCGTTCTTTCTCTCCATCTCAAATATTATAAATATATAAGTATAACTGTATCAATTAGTTTCACTGAATGAACCTTAATCAAATTTAGCTGTTGTATTAACTTTCCTTACACTCTGAGGTGTAATTCTCTGCATATCAAAAGAGGAAGAGTGGGCCCTATCCTATTCTTAAATAATTTGTTGGGAAGCAGAAGGCCTTCAGACAATGTAGTTCTTTTTCTGTCAGAATTGGCTTGTTCTTCTGCACTGAATTGATTTTGCATGCATTTGTATTCTGTTTGCAATCAGTTAAATTGCTAATGAGCCACTAGCCATACCTGCAAAGATACTTTTTTCAAGCTGAGTAACACCTCACAGAAAGAGCTGATGAGGCACAACACAACTCATCGATACTAGCCTGCTAATCTGTCTTACATTAGCTTCACTCTCCATTAGTTCTTCACCTGCCATCTGTGGGTATATTGTAAAGATAAAAGGAGGGAAAACACAGTATTAACTTTCTAATTTGTTCAATATGGTCTTTAAAATATTTGTGTGTGCATGGATGTAGTATTCTGAATTAAATAATAATTAACTGAAGTATTTTATGTTGGAGAGAGAGACAAATAGAGAAGAGAAGGGAAGGGAAGGGAAGGGAAGGGAAGGAAAGGAAAGGAAAGGAAAGGAAAGGAAAGGAAAGGAAAGGAAAGGGGAAAGGAAAGGAAAGTGTTTGGCCATCAGATAAGTGTGTTTATTTAACAAATAAATAAATTCTGCAGATTTAAAAATTAAAATCCTGTGAGTTCAAAAAAAAGTCCTCCTCGATAGGGATGTCTATGTCCATCTAAAGAATTATATACTTGCTTTTTTGTACATTTCTTTTCTTTTCTGTTTTGTACAAACATCTGAGCTTAAGGATGACAGATGCTACCAACCCCATATAATGCAAGATCTCTCTTGGCACACCTAGATTCCAGAGAAACAGTACCTCCCATCATCCAGGAATGCCTGGATTATGAGTCCTGGGCTTAGTCAGGCCCTGGTCATCTTGTGTCTGGACTACTGCAATGAGCTGTACATGGGGCTGTCCTTGAACAGTATTCAGAAGTTACAGCTGGCATAAAATGCAGCTGTATGGACAATTCTTGGGCAACATCACACCTGAGTTGCGGGAGCTGCATTGATTGCCAATTTGCTTCCAGGTCCAATTCAAGGTGTTGGCTACCAGCTTTAAAGCCCTTTATTTCATGGCGCCAGATTATCTGAGGAACCATCTCATCCCAATGGGATTGGCCCGGGGGTGGGATTCTACCAGTTCTGTCCAGCTCTATAGAACCAGTAGCTCTGAAGAGCAGCAGACATAGAACCAGTTCTATGTCTGCTGCTGTTTTGGCCCATCCACCCACCCAGGCTCTTACCTTTTTCAACCACTGCGCACCCGCGCACAGCACTGCTCAGCTGTCCAGGCAGCAAGCTGACGACGATTCACACATGCATGCAGCATAAATCATAAATCACCGAACCAGTAGTTACACCAGTCAGATCCCACCCCTAGATTGGCCCATTGTACCCATGCTGGCAAAAGGGGCATGCTGCAAACTCAGTTGGTCAAGGAATTCCAGAGGGCATTATTGAGACCTGATCAATTCAGTAATATTTGAATGTACAAATACTCTGTTGTAGTTTGTGTACATTTATTTACCAAGCCTATGACATGAGTGAATGCAGCCGAGCTCAACCTAAGGGACAGGCTCAAACCCTTGGCAGAGATGCAAATTGTCAAAAATTCTGAAATGCGAAAGCAAAGATAATTATTTTAAATATGCTGGAAATGCTACCATCTTCAAATTTTGACATCCCTCAGACTTTATTGGAAGTCATGACTTTTCTGAAGTGAAATGCATTGGTTGAATGAATGTCATGTGAATGCTCCTTCCTTGAGCATAAAGCAGTAATCCTATATCCATTTACTTGGATGTTATTTCTGATTGAGGTCCTATTTCAAGGGTGCTGAGTCCTCATGACCATGAGGAGAGAGTAGGAAGTGGTTAGAGAGTTAAATAATACTTTAAAGATAATAAAATAAGGATTTATTTGTGTCCCTTTGTCTAAGACAGAGGTGGGGAACTATGGCCCCTTTATGACTTGTGGATTTCAATTCCCAGAATTCCGCAGAAAAATCACATAAGATTAGCTATCTCTTAGATCAGGGGTGGGGAACTGTGACCATTTTATGACTTGTGGACTTCAACTCTCAGAATTCCCCAGGAATACTTAGAGGTGAAGTCCACAAGTCATAAAAGGGCCATAGTTCCCCACCCCTGATCTAAGAGATAGCTAATCTTATGTGATTTTTCTCTGCCTTTCTTCTCAAGTAAAGAAACCCAGATACAAACACACAGACATGCTCAAGTCCAACTCTTGGACTTGAGCATGTCTGCTCTTGGGAAACACACACACACACATACACACACACAATACTTCAGTTTGACAGTAAAAATGCCTCGGGTTGAACATTTAATTGCTGCAACCTCTGTATTCCATTGTACTTTCTCTCAGCTACCTGAAAAATGAGGAAGGAAAACAGGATAAGCCGATAAATGCTGTTAACGTCCCTATCCTTGGAGAAATAGCAGAATGCCAATGAGTTTAATAAATTGTTCTGTTTTAGGGAATACAAAGATATCCTTATAGTCATGTTTATATTGCTGTATTTATCACAGAGGTCCTATGGATCAGATCTATAAATAAGGCCTCTTCTGCATTGAAAAACAGGTTACTTCATTGTTTGCTTATTTAAATTCACTTGGGAAGCACTATCTAATATGCTGCACATTCTCAGCAAGGAAAAAACCCCTTTGATGAAATTTAATGACTTGATGCCACCCATCTGAATTGAGACAAACTGATAGCAGGATACTGAAGCTGTGAAAAATACTGTTCATTAAAAAAGATACCATATCAAACCTCAAATGCCAGAAAGGAACATTAAGCATTCATCTACATGTAAAAATGGGTTCCTTGCCTTCCTTGACAATATAGCTGAAAGCAAAATTTAAAAATGCCATTTTTAAAAGAAAAAAATAGGACTGGCAGTAGAGCAGAAAGGACAAAATAAAGTTGTAAGGGGGCATGGTGGTGCAGCAGCTTAAAGATGCTGGAATTGTTGGCCAGAGATGGTTGTCACCCCAACAATTCAAGCCCATGACACCGTGTGACAGAGTGAGATCCTGACTTTTGCTCCTAGCTGCTGCCTGCAGTTTGAAAGCATGTAAAAATGCGAGTAGATAAATAGGTACCACCTTGATGTGAAAAGCTAGTAGTATTCTGTGCAGAAGCAGGAGATATCACTAGACCTGCCCAGATACAAGGCAGTAAGCCCAGATGATCCAACATTCCCCGAATGCTGCTAGCCAGCTGTGCAGTTACTTCATCCCCCTGTTGTGTTCTGTGGATTGTGTGCATGCATGAACAAAATGAGCTAACAAACTACAGAGTAGTCTGAACTACTCTGTGGTAAAAAGCATTGTAGATTTCCCTGGCTATGTAAACCATATGCTAAATAAATAAATTAATAATAAAGACCATTGTGATGAGATGGAATTATGAGATCATAGAAGAGGCATAAAAACTCTGAAGAAGAAAAGGTTGTGTATAAAGCACTGAATGGATAAGAATGCATCAAATATATTTCTTCAGTGTCTCCCACTTTATCATCTGTCTGATTTCTCCATCCTTTTTCTTAACTACTACTTAGCAACTGGCCCAAATTCTCTCTTGTTTATTCTTGTTTTTCCTAAGTTTCCTGTTTATTCTTGTTTTATTTTTAATCCTAATTTTATTTTTAATCCTAATTAAAAATATGTAAACTAATTTTTTTTTATTTTCATAATTTCATCTTTTAGTTTTCAGAAACCTTGGACTACTACTGGATGGGGAAATTACTTATGAATGTGGATATGCTTAAAAAGAAAAATGCAGGAAAAAGTTCCTTATGGTAGCATATTCTTCCACCTTTTTACTGATTTTGTTTTGTTTTGTTTTGTTTTTTTGCTGTGCTCCATAATCCACTGCACAGAGGAACAATACAATCCAGATTCTTGAAAAGGATAGATTGGGAAAATAATAAATTAAGTGACTTGCCAACAACCACTGAACACAGGACAGAGTTTATCCAGAGTTTATTCTGAGTGCTTTCTTTCTTAATAATATCTGGAAGTGGTGATTTAAATCACTAGAGTTAATACATGTCAGTAGTAATTAGTGAGCACATTATTGGTGTGTACATGCTGGAAGAACACAAGTCTTCATGTCAGAATGGAATGGTAAGAACTCCACCCTTTGAATGGGAGTAGAAATCATTAAGACATTTAAATTGGAGCCTAGCTGTCCTACAAATATCATTCATAAATCATTAATAATGATTAATAACTATATCATTTTTAGCAATGATAAATAACATGTGAGCCTAACAACAATATTCAAGTCTTGTATCGGGCAAATAGTCAACTTAGCATGTCCTTCCCAGGATGTGGTATTCAATTTCACTTTCTTTGAAATTTTCCATTCCCCTTGCAAAAACTTATTTTTTTAAATTGTCATTAAGTATTTCCTATTTGTTCTAGGTTGTTGTTTCAGGAAGGGGCAAGCTCCAAAGTTCTGTATTTCTGCAAAAGTTGTGATTACTTCAAGCTGGCTGAATTCTCCCTTCCTTGTGTATATGATTTTTATTGGACTTTTTTCTACTGTATTATTGTGTTATCACAGTCATAGATTTATAGGGTTAGAAGAGGCCATTCAGGAAAAAAAAATCCAATTGCCTGTCCTGGACAGAAATCCACATTAAAACATCCATGACAGATGGCTGTCTGGCCTCTGCTTGAAGAGGTGGAAACCAATTGGTTCCACTGTCAAAGTCCTCTATTAGAATTTCCCCCCCTTAATAGTCAACTTGTTCTGCCCTTTGGGATGATAAAGAACAGGCTTTAGCATTCTTCCATATGACATCTTTTCATAGAGTGCATTTGCAAAGTTCCACCATATTTTATCTAAATTTCTTTTCTCAACGCTAAGCAATCCTGGTTCTTTCAATCTCTCCTCTTAGTTTCAAATCAAGCTGTGTAGTGGTTCAGTTTCAAAAGGTCATGTGAAGCATCCATTTTATTTTCAGCATCTCCTTAAATATATAGATCATGTAGTAGCAGCCATGAGAGTGCAGAACAAGGAACAGCCTTTCATGCCCACGACATCTTCCAAATCCTTTCTTCTTTGATTACTGTGCAGCCCTCATTTCTAACACCCAATCAACCTCACTGAATATGTAAACCATTGGAAGGTGAAATAATAATTTCCTGTAATTTAGAAACACTACTTTTTTTAATGAAACTTATAACTGCATAAGTCTTTTTTGCGGCCACATCACATTGCTAATACATCTTCAGTCTATAATGAATTCATCCTCAAGAACATCTTACTTACAGGTATTACTGCCAAGGCAGGTATTCAGTGTTTGAGGCCTGCATATTTGTTTATTGTGTCCTAAGTAAAGACTATGTATATCTCTGTGTAGACTTTCATTCTGGTATTTTCAACCCATTTCTCTTATAAAGATAGCTTTGAATGTTATGCGTCTTCCAAACTAATAATTATTGCACCAGATAGTTGCACCGAAATCCAAACTGAAGTCATCTAAAGTTTTGTGAATCTCCATAATGTTGCAAATCAAGAGATACAACCTGTTTGCTTTTTACTAAGGGGAAAAAGCCATCTGTGGGAGTAAAAGGAAAGGTAAAGGTTGCCTTGCACATACATGCTGGTCGTTTCCAGTTCCCTATTTTTCTACTTTTTACATGCTTTCGAACTGCTAGGTTGGCAGAAGCTGGGACAAGTAACGGGAGCTCACTCCATTGCACGGCGCTAGGGATTCAAACCACCAAACTGCTGACCTTTCTGATTGACAAACTCAGCATCTTAGCCACTGAGCTACCACGTCCCTCTTCTGTGGGAATACAGCCTTATAAAATGAAAACACATGGATAGTGGTGTTGGGCTGTAAAACTGTGTGTTTCATTTCTTAACTTATTTATTTCTTGGCTAAACTGAATGAAAATTAAATCATATTGAGCCAGTTTGGTCTAGTGGTGAAGACGCCAGGGAGACCATGCATTCGAGTCCCACCTTAGCTCAGAAAGCCCACTGGCTGACTTTGGGCCAGTCACTCTCTCTCAGCTGAACTCACCTCAGAGGGTTGTTGCTATGGGGATAATAGGACGAGGAAGCAGTGCTGGATATGTATGTAATCTTCAGTTATTGTAAAAAATAATAAAGGCAAGATACGAACAAACAAACAAGGAGATAAATAAATAGATTGTTCTCTTTCCCAACAAGATAAACTCTAAACTGTTTGCAGATAGTTCATTTCAAGGTAATAGCTAAAACAAATCAGCTTTTACTTCTTGGAAGAACAGAGGTCATGTTTTTGGGAAGTGCAAGTACTACGAAGAGGGCTTAAACCACGCACATCCCCATCTCACTTGACAGGAGATGCCCAGAGGTTTTTCAGCTAGGCACTTTGGTTGCACAGCCTTGTTGTACTAGAGTCTGTTTATTACAGTTTTCTGATCCCCTGACAATGCCCTCATTAAACAAAGTCTTCCAGCGTTGATGGAATACGCATGGGTGAGAGAAAAGATGAGTGTGGATGGACAGTAGAGATGTTTAATGCAAGCGAAGCTCTTAAAGACTGCAATGTGCTTTTTTGTTAAAAAAAATCTGGCTTGTGTACGTTATTATGTTACACGCACAAAGAGAATTGCTGTGTTCCTAAATAGTGCTTTCTTCAGGCAAAAAAGAAAGTATCCTTGTAGTTCTTTTCATCTAACTGGACGCAGGAGAGCTGTTCTGTCTCGTAAGATCAGCCCTTCTCTGATTCTTCCCCTTGTCGCCTTAATTCATTAGCTGACAGCTTGCAACCTTTCTTCTGCGTTTCGCCTTTCACCTACATAATTCTTTCTGGGCTTCTGTTTAAAATTTACTGATCTTGGTCAAGCGTAATCTAATCTTATCTCCCTCTCAAGATCCTTTATGCTGGGTTGAATAGATTTTTGTCTCTTTTAACATTAACCTACAAAAGAAATTCTCTCTTCCTTGAGGAACCCCGAACACAGCCTAAACTAATATAGATAAATGGGCTGGAAATGAATTATTTATCAAAGCACAGAGACATTTTTTATGAAAGGGTAATAACTAGAAATTATTGTCCAGTGATGCAAAAGTCCATTGTCACTTTTTGAACCCCTACCTTCTTTTTCTCCCTCCTCTTATATGGTTTTACACAAAGCCAGTATTGCTTGTACCTCAAAGCAAAGCTTTCTTTTTTTTTTCAGAATGCAGGTTCAATGTAATGGAGACCTGTGAAAGCCATCACTGGAAACCTGCACACTAAGTTACAATTGATATAACGTTGCTAGAAGCAGTAATGGACAAACAATGTGCATGAAAATCTCTAGATTTCTAGTCACATGGCTATGACATGTAAATCTGTGTTTTTTGAGGACAGTGGATTTTTTAAAGTAACTCATTCCAGCCTTTGAGACCATTCAAAAATATTTAAGGATGTGTAGGAAGTTAAAACCCACCCCTCTCCTAGAAAAATGAAATACTCTAGGAAATATTAAAAGGGCAGAATATTTCCCCTAAAAAGAGAAGTAGAAACTCAGAGACGCAGAAACTCAACCCCCTCCCACCTTCGTTAATGGGCCATTAAAGCCTGGGCCAATCTATTCTACATAACAAAGTTCTACCTCCCTCAGGCAGAGCCATAATAGGAATTGCCCAAAGCCCTTTCATTACATCATCACCCAGCAAGAGTCAACCAAGCCTGAGGCTCAAAAGACAACCTACCAAATTACCCCTGCATGGCCCTGTGGGAGTCTGACAACCAATCAGAATACCAGCTCAAATTCAAAGCCCAACAGAAGGCATAAAACCCAGGCACTCTCAGCATCTCTTCCCTTTTCTGCCCAGGAACCCCTCCTGTTCATCAATAAACCATCTTTCCAAGTGGCTTCCATGTTTCCAGTGTCTTTTTCCCCCCACTTGCAACTGAACCCAGAATAATTTTTCTTCTTTAGAGCCACTAGGGCACAGCTTTTCTAGAATCACATCAAAGTGGAATTAAAATGGGTTTGGTGTTATGTAGAATACAAGGCTAGATTCGCTAGCTGCTAACAGGAGGGGAATAGCATGTAAGAAAAGCAATAAAGACAAGAATTGGTGATTATGGTTTTTGAGCCGGAAAAGCTCTAATCTGCAAAAGAACACGAGAGGAACTAATGACTGAGGGAGAATAGTAAAGCCCTTTTAAGCCAATATTTTCAAGCAAAGCCTGGACTATTATCGGCCAGAGATCATTTAATTTGATATCTGGTCCTAATAGAAGGAAGATGGTCTTGGCAACCCAAATGGAAAGTGTCCTAGGCATAAACATCATTAGAAGCCAAATTAGACACATTAGCAGGTGATTGGTGTGGGGAGGACTCCTAAGTGGGTAAAATCCACTTCCAGACACAAAAGTCTATCTCCTTGCACTAGTAAATCATGACTTCCTCTTCACACTTGTTGCCCTTCTTTGACAAGCTTTGCTCCTCGGGAATTGGAGATAAATTGCTCCTTGATTAATCTCTTTTTTTCCTACCAAAACTAATGAGGAGGAGGAGAGAAAGAAAGAAATGGAATTACAGATTTATTTCCTTGTTAATTTCGTAACGGCATAATGCTGTTTCATTAGAGAAGGGGGTGGAAATCATAAAAAGAATTACCTACCAGTACTAAATATAAAACAGTTACTGGAGCAGAAGCCCTAACACTTTTAATTAAAATGTATCATTGCTCTTACTAGCACCCTATGTCTCTTGACTTCTCACAGTGGCATCCTTGTGTTGGGTCAGAGGCAGGGGTGGGATTCAAATTTTTTAACAACCGGTTCTGTGGGTGTGGCTTAGTTGGTGGGCATGGCTTGGTGGTCATGTGGCTGGGTGGGCATGGCTTGGTGGTCATGATATTGGCTGGGTGTGGCTAACTCAATATCACTCACATTGAGGCACACATCTCCTCGCCTGGCCTCTCATGACTGTGGGGATGCTGCAACAGTCATAAGTGTGAAAAATGGTCATAATTCACTTTTTTCAGTGCCATTGTAACTTTGAATGGTCACTCCACACAAAGTACCAGCAAAGGAAGGAAAAACAACCCCAGAGAAGTTCCTGAGACAGAAAGTCTAGTCCTGCCAAGAATGTAATAAGGTTTAATGGAGAGGCAATTTCTGTAAGCAACACCAGAATGTTTCCTTCCTGCCTTCATTACAGGATTAGGCCAGTAATTTCTTCTAACAACCGGTTCCCCAAATTGCTTAGAATGTTAACAACCGGTTCTAGCGAATAGGTGCGAACTGGTAGAAACCCTGGTCAGAGGCCATAGATACTTGCCTTGACTCAATTGCAAGATATTTGGGCAGAAAGGAATTGAAGATTGATAATCAATGAAAATAAGAATTAGGGCTAGTATGATAGCAATGTTCCAATATCTAAGGGGCTGCCATAAAGAACAGGGGAGTCCAGCAACTGGATGCAGAACAAGAAGGAATGGATCAGTGGTGGTATGCTACCGGTTCAGCCTGATTCACCTGAACCGGTAGCAAAAATTACCAACCAAACCAGTAATTTAAAAAAAAGCCTCTAACAATCAGCTGGGAGGAGGGAAAAAAAGTTGAGAGGAAAAAGAAGAGAAAAACATAGGATCGGGCCTCCCACCCAGCCCTGCACTTTTCTCTTCTTTATCCTCTCAGCTGATTGGCGCTGCAGGTCTCAGCTGGTGTGTGGAAAGCTGCGCGCACACATTAGGTGCATGAATGTTAGGTGCACACACGTTAGGTGTGCTTGCACGATCACTGAACAGGTAGCGGAACAGGTAGGATCCCACTGCTGGAATGGATGGAAGTTAATGGAGGAACAACCTAGAACTAAGGATAAATTTCCTGACTGTTAGAACAATTAATCAGTGGAATGATTGCTTCCAGATGTTGTGGGTGCTCCAACACTGGAGGCTTTCAAAAACAGACTGGACAACCATTTGTCTGAAATACTATAGAGTAGGGAGCAGGACTAGAAGGTCTCTAAGGTTCCTTCCAACTGTTATTCTGTTATCTGTTAATTGTGATGATCTGCATGAGGATAGGCTATACCCTGAATAGGTGGAAAGCAGCTGTTAATTATATTATTATTATTATTATTATTATTATTATTATTATTATTATACACAAAAAACAACAGTGTACACAGCAAACGAGATAACTATGCTGGGTTTTGTATCACAAATCACTAGTCGAGCACTTCCCAAGTGTTTAGGACTGCGTGATGTATTAGCAGATTATGCCAGCAGATCCCAGTAAGGTGGCCTTCTGCAGCTGGCCAATGGTGATCTTGTCAGCACCAATTGTTTTTAAGTGCTTGCCTAGGTCTTTAGGCACAGCACCCAGTGTGCCGAGTACCACTGGAACCATCTGCACTGGTTTATGCCAGAGTCTCTGCAGTTCGATTCTCAAGTCCTGATATCTGGTGATTTTTTCAAGTTGTTTCTCGTCGATTCTGCTGTCACCAGGTATAGCAATGTCGACAATCCACACTTTTTCCTTCTCCACAATCATGATATCCAGGGTGTTGTGTTCCAAAACTTTATCAGTCTGTATTCGGAAGTCCCACAGTAGTTTTGCATGCTCATTTTCGACCACTTTTTCAGGCTTATGATCCCACCAGTTCTTTGCTACAGGCAGATAGTAGTTGTGACACAAATTCCAGTGGACCATCTGAGCGACTGTGTTGTGACGTTGTTTGTAGTCAGTCTGAGCAATTGTCTTACAACAGCTCAGTATGTGATCAATAGTTTCATCTGCTTCCTTGCAGACTCTGCATTTAGGGTCACCAGCAGATTTTTCTATTCTGGCTTTGATTGCATTCATTCTGATGCCTTGTTCTTGGGCTGCAAGAATGTGGCCTTCTGTCTCTTTCTTCAGTGTTCCATTGGTCAGCCATAACCAGGTATTGTTGTTGTTGTTGTTGTTGTTGTTGTTGTTGTTATTATTATTATTATTATTATTATATTTATATTTATGCTCCATCTTTTGGTTATACAACTTTCTTTTTGAATAGAAATTTCATTAAAAACATGAACATGAAAAAAGATTAAAAACTAATATGTTTGAACAAATAAAAGAAGAAAATAAAAAATAGAAAGTGCAGAAAAGGAAAAAAAATAGAAAAATAGAAAAAAAACAATACTGTAATATAGTAAAGAAAAAAGAAATATATTAAAAAGTTCATTACAACATTACAACATATATAAACAATTTTTAAATTTGTCACCTTGGTCAGACATTATGTGTGATGTTTTCATAGTCAGGAGAGATATTTCACCAAAAGTCGATGAATGGAAACTAATCAAGGACAGAAGGAACCTAGAACCAAGGAGAAATTTTTAAACCAATGGAACAACTTGCCTCAGAAATTGTGGATGTTCTTTCACTGGACATTTTCAAAAAGAGACTGGACAAGCATTTGTGTAAAATAGTACAAGGACAGTTCTTCCCCGAAGGCCATCACTCTGCTAAACAAACAATTCCCTCAACACTGTCCAACTGTACTAATGTACTAATACTGGATGTATTAGGTACTAATGTACTAATGTACTAATACTGGATTACTATTATTCCTCTCATCCTTCCTAGTACCTATTTCTTCCCACTTATGACTATAACCGTGTTGCTTGTATCTTTACAATTTATATTGTTTTATTTGTTTCTTAGTATGATTTGATTGCTTATTAGTAACCTTTGACTATCACTAAGTGTTGTATCTTATGGTTCTTGATGAATGTATATTTTCTTTTTATGTACACTGAGAGCATATGCACCAAAGACAAATTCCTTGTGTGTCCAATCAGACCTGGCCAATAAAGAATTCTATTCTATTCTATTCTATTCTGAAATAGTATAGTCTCCTGTTGAACTAGAAGACCTGCAAGGCAGTGGTGGGATTTTACTTCCTGTTCTGTGGGTGTGGCTTGGTGGGCGTGGCAGGGGAAGGTTACTGCAAAATCCCATTCCTTCCCCACCCCACTAACCTGCTTTCCAGTTCCGTTCTCCTGTGCAGGGCAACAAAAGAAGACCCAGCTGATCAGCTCGGACTCAGGAGGCAGAGAATAGATGGGAGCGGGGCCAGTCAGAGGTGGTATTCTCCGAACTACTCAATATTTCTGCTACCGGTTCTCCAGAACTGGTCAGAACCTGCTGAATACCACCAAGTAGAAGAACAGAAGGCCTACGAGTAGAATAATAGAAAACCTATATTTTGCACTGCTAAGAAATCTGACATCTTATTTTGGACCAGTTGTAATTTCTGTAGGTTTTCAACTAGCACTGGATTAAATGAAAAGGAAAAAAGAACAGTAAACCAGGATTGAATTGCATATTCACCTAGAGACTGAATAGATTTCAGGTAGATCCATTCCCAGAATTAAGTGGCAGCTTCTGGCAACCCTTGGCTGTTTCTGAAATGCAAAGCAGGACCTGAAATGATTGGTTGGTACTTGGGCAGAAGATAACCAAGAAAGCTACATGATGGTGGAGGCAAGTTGTTGAAAAATTCTAGTAGATTAATGGTAAACCACAAGTTGATTGTGACCAAGAAAATTACATGGATTCTATATTGTTACCACAACATGAGCTTTACCCAAAAGGGCCCTTTACTTTTTTTTTAACAAAATCAATCATTTTATCACTGTGCATCTCACATATATAAGAACCCAAACATAAACTAACCAATATGGCTATTTATTAGCCATTTTAAACATCTGTCATAAATGTGTGGTTAATTTGGCAATATTGCATTTGCCTACAGAAATCTTTTCTAACTTCTACTAATCGACATAACTTATTTTGAAGTAACCTAACTGGAATGTTACCTTTGTTACACTTTCTTGACCTACATACAAAAAAACAAGATTAAATACACCAGTAGTCACATTTTTCCAAATTTGAAATGCCACAGTCAGTACAGTATGTGAATTCAGCTGATTGTGTACATTATTTTATTAAATTATTTTCATCTTGTAATAAGAAGCAAACAATTACTATCACTCCATTTCTGGTATTAGCAATTATTTTCTAGTTGAGGAAGTATAATTATGCCTTACTCATACAGGTGGGCAAATCTGAGTCTTCTTTCTGATGCAATGGTCTAGAAACAGAAGAATGGGTAACCACATTTCAAGGGGCATTATTAGAATAAGTGTAATTAGCAATTAAGGTATAAGGAACAATTTGATCTGATTCAAATCATTGATTTGATTCAACTCATTGTTTTACTCCAATTTGAATTAAGTTGGAAAATCAAGTAGATTTTCTTTTCTGGGTCATTTTTTTAATGACATCTAACTTGATATTTCCATTCTTAATCAAATGTGGAATATCTGTCTGAGTTAGAGTTTCAGCTGAATCACATTAGAATTGCCTTTCCGAATAAAGCATCAAGTGGGGCATAATATCTACTATTTTGTAAGCAAAGTCAAAGGTCCTTAGAATAACACTTTTAAACAATTAATTCTGTGTATTTGCTTGGAGAAAGAATAACTGAATCTAGGTTGCCTTCTGCCTGCCCTTGCCTATGTATTGTTTTATTCTCTTGGACTATATTTTTTAATCTGCTCCTAGTCTTTTACTTAATCCAATATTAGACTATTTCTAGAAGTGTACAAGATTTACAGAAAAACCAACTTGGGCAAAGACCCCATTGCTTTCTACATATTACAAAAAAAACATTAACAAAGAAAAACAATCTTTGGGTTGATGTGTCCCTGTAGTAAGCAAGTTGTTCATGCTCTACTTTGTCTTGTTATGTTCTTTTTGTTAGTATTATTGTAACCAGATGTAGTCTGTGCATAATTCTTTGAAGCTGTGGTTGTAACATTTGATGTTCCAATAACCTGAGGAGGCAGAGGGGAGGAGAATAATAAAAATATTTTTCAAATGCCAAGAGTCGTTCCAGCCCTCCCTCACCCCTAGTTATGTTGTCAGAAATCCAAAAAAACAAGAAGCTCATTTTGAAAAGACATGTCTTCTTCTCATTATGAAGGTTTGCAAAGAGAAAGACTGGCCAGAATATGCCAGTATGGCACAACTTCCAACATCAATGTAGACCAGGGGTGGGCTGCTGGGGGTTTGTAGGGCTTCAGGAGAGCCCCTACCTAAGATTCTGTGCAGTGTGGAGATCCCCCAAATTCTACTCCTGGCTGGTCCCACCCACCCACCCTACCCCTCCCAGGAGTCCCCACGCAGCCCATTTTGGATTCAGGTAAGTGCAGGGCACGCATGAAGTTCTGGAAGGCCAGAAATGGGCCTGTTTCTGGCTTCCGGATAGCCTCCAGAGCCCAGGGGGCCATTTTCACCCTCCTGGAGGCTCAAGGAAAACCTCTGGAGCCCAGGAAGGTCAAAAACACCTCCCCTGCTGCCATGGTGCTGTCAACTGCCCTCTAAGGAGCTTCCAATTCAAAGTCATGCTTTTCAGACTACAGGGTCCCCCGGCGGTGTTCATGCAGTTAATAAATGAGGTACTACACGAACATCTTTATAAGGGGGTTCTTGACTACTTGGATGACTTCTCATCTACATGGAGATGATGGACGACCACATACCCCTAGTCCACCAAGTACTGGAAAAGCCTCTAGCAGATTGCTCAGAGGAAAGAGCAGTTACAACAGCACGGGCGACTCAGGAGTAAGGCTGCAAGGTAATGGCCCCTCCTTCAAGAAGATAAGAGCCAGTTGTGAAACGAACGTACTTTGCAGAAGGCAAAGATGTTTTGAAACTCCAGCCTCATGGACATTCCAGTATCCTGAGTTTGTATTTGAAGATTCTTATTTTGCAAATTATTTCTTGTCCATTATCTTTTGGCAAGTCTTGCATAGTTTGGTAAGACTTGTGCTTATCACAGCTAATTATTTTGTAAAAGCATTACAAGGCCTCTGTTCCTTTTGGATTGTGTTTGATTTGTTGGAAAAGGGCATGGGTCAGAATACCACCCCTGATGTAGCCAACTAAACACCTACACTCAGAAATCTGCCTGTATTGCATATCTGCATCCTATTAGCACCTGCAATCTAAGAGAAGGCTCATTGGAACTCATATTTGTCCTAGCAGCACTCCTATGTCCTCCTGAAATTTAGGGTGACTCATTATGTATACTCCTCAATTTACATTCATTCATTTAGCAACCTTCAAAGTTAGAACAGCACTGGCCGACACACTTCTTAACAGTGCAGCTTGCCTATGGTCACTTGATTGTGATTTGGGCACTTGGCAAACAGCAGGTGTTTACATTGGTTGTAGCACCCCAGAGTCATGTTGTCGCTATTTGCAACCTTCCCAGCTGTTTTCCAACAAGCAAAGCCAATGGGGAAGCCCACAGGAAGTTTCAAGTCACGGTCACATGATGTCAAATTTGTAAAAAATTGGGTGTGGTCATGTAATGCCTCGTGTAATGACTGCACTGCTTAACAATGAACTTTCCAGTCCCAACTGTGGTCACAAATTGACAATTACCTCTATATAGATGAGTGAACCTGGAAAAAGCAGAAAGAGAGACTAATGGTTTCACCACCCTGTGGTACTCTTTGACTTATGAGTGCATTTATTTGCCAGCAATTTAACTCTTGCACTTGGGAAAGAGATGAGGCAGCCTCCTTCTTATATGCCAATAAGAGAATGGAACTGAAGGTTTTTAAGAAGACATTGGACACCCATTTGTCTGAAATGGTATAGGGTCTCCTGTTTGGACTAGAAGACCTCCAAGATCCTTTACAACTCTGTTATTCTGTTAACTGTGGGTGGCAATGGATTCCTTTGGGGTATCAGTGCTATGCCTGGGGGAACCTACACAGGGCAGTGAACTTTCTGGAGAGAAAATGGAACCACCAGCCTGCCCCTTATGCTTTCTTGGCTTTCATCAAAGCACAGATGTTGCAGTCGGACTCTGCCAATGAATAAGCCCACTTGACAGCATAATTTTTTTGGGGTGGTGGGGAGTCCATCGACTCATAGACACTAAAGAGAAACTTGACACCTTTGATAATTCAATGTCATACCAATGATGCATTATGCACAGTGTCCCAAAGTGCTTTATTTTCAAAGGGCAACTGGACGTTCTTGATTATTTTTTCCATTGAAAACACTCAGCTTCTCATCCAAGAAGCTTCTTCAGTTCATTTGCCTTATGAGAATGTTTGAGAAACTCCATAGACATTATGCAGAATCATATTGCTGGATCATTCTCCTGCTTTTCTAAAAATTGTCTAGTGCAGGGGACTTTGTAGGGACAGTAGAACAGAGGACAGAAAGGTTTTTTTTTAAATAGCAATAGCAATAGCACTTAGATTTATATACCGCTTCATAGTGCTTTGCAGCCCACTCTAAGTGGTTTACAGAGTCAGCATAATTGCCCCCAACAATTTGGGTCATCATTTTACCCACCTTGGAAGGATGGAAGGCTGAGTCAACCTTGAGCCTGGTGAGATTCGATCTCCCAAATTGGAGGCAGCTGGCAGGCAGAAGTAGCTTGCAGTACTGCACTCTAACCACTGCGCCACCGAGACTCTTGATCCAGTTATTAAATAAAGGCCAGCCTCAAGAGAGCTTAAATTTGGAATGAGGATACCAGAATGGCTTTATGTAACTCTGCCTAAAAAATAAATGCAACTGATGGGTAGTGTGGAAATGGGTATAAGATGGACAGAGGTTTTTAGGCTAAAGACCACTGGTAACATATTACATGGATTAACACCCCTCTCTCATAAAGCATATAAGTGTGACCCTTTAATTAGAAGAGAACATGTTATAATCCATACAAAGGTCTACAATTATTTACAGTGGATGTAGAATTGCTTGTCCACTGGATGTAGGATGTAGGGCAGGGGGAAATCTCATTAAAAAAAAGAATTTTGAGAAGATACAGGTTAATATTAATAAGCGCTAAATGTCAAGCCTTTCACATTACTAGGCACCTAGCCTTTAAAACACATTGATGAATGGGAGGAAAGCGAAAGAAAGAGGGAGAAATGTTAATTGAAATTAAAATAGCATTAAAAATTCTGCTTCAGAAGATGAGAATTTCTTTTTGTGCACCATATAATGGGGAGAAGGAAACCTCAGACTTCAAAGCGCTCCATAATTTAAGAGACAACATTGACAATTTACCGCCACTACTTAATCTCTCAGCCTTTTTATATTAAAACCTTGGCTTGGCACAAGACAGTCATTGGTGGCGCTGACTGTGAACTAATGAAATTTGTTATCAGTTTTTTTTTTAAAGTCTTCCTTTACTTAAGGAACAAAGTGGCCTTAAAAATGCAGATTTTAAGCCCTCTGTTATCCTTAAGGCAAGCCCTCACATTTTAAACACAAAATAGTTCATCTGAGGATCCAAAGATACATGCTGAGTTTCAGCAGACTGAGAAGTGGTCTTAGAGGGTAAAGCCCTCTAACCAAGGACACATACTTCAAACATAAATATCTATTAATAATTAATCAATCATATTCTCTTCTCTTCTCTTCTCTCCTCTCCTTTTCTCTTCCCCTCTGTTCCATTCTATTCCATTCCATTCCATTCCATTCCATTCCATTCCATTCTATTCTATTCTATTCTATTCTATTCTTGGTCTGTCATCTTTTTGAAGACTTGGCTGGAGCTGAAATGCACTGACTTCTTCCTTTAACAGATCTGCCTGGGGTTATACAGGTAGCCCTCAACTAAACCATTGGTACCATTCATAGTAACAGCAAACTGAAAAAAGTGACTTATTGTTCACACTTACTACTGTTGCGGCATCCCTAAGTCCTTTAGAAGGAATTGATAGGTTAATAAAAATGCCAAATCCGGTCTAAACATCCGGCTGACTGTTCAATGAATCATAATAAACCCAATAATAATAGTGAAGACAGTAATAATAAATCATTACTTATTATTTGCAAAACTTGAAACAGCTTACATCCTGTGATGATACCTTTAACACCATCAAATAACAACATCTACCTGTCCCGGGTCCTTGGATAGAACTCAATAGGTGGATAAAAATGCCAAATCTAGTCTAAACATCTGGCTGATTGTTCAATGAGCCATAATAAACCCAATAATAATAGTGAAGACTATAATAATGACTATGTTAATTGATAACTACTCAGAATTTAGATTCTTTGCATCAAATTGATCTTGAGCCTTAATTAAGGAGAAAAAATAGATACATGAAATGAGTATCTATAAATAGCTCCCACTCTGAACTGTATGGATCAATGCAACTTTTATTTTAAGGAAGGAAAATAATATGCTTATTATGTAGTACTCCTCTTAACCATATAAAATCCCTCTTTAATATCCTAGTTTTCATAAATGCTATTGTAAATTTTCCTTGTTTCTTGTTTCCTTCCTAGATCCAAGAACAGTTTTTTCCTGAACGCCATCACTCTGCTAAACAAATAATTCCCTGCTTATATCCTTATGATTTATATTGACTGTTTCCTAGTATGATTTGATTGCCTATTTGTATTCTATGACTACATTGTGTTGGACCTTATGATTCTTGATGAATGTACCTTTTATTATTATGTGTATACTGAGAGCATGTGCACCAAGACAAATTCCTTGTGTGTCTAACCACACTTGGCCAGTAAAGAGTTCATTCATTCATTCTTCTGCTATTTAGCCTGAGAGCATAAGAAGGATCCAGCTGGTTCAGACTTGATCTTATACTATATGAAATGTACCTTTACGAAAGTTGATAATGATTTCTGTATGTAATATATATTGCCTCAGATGAAGAGTTAGAAGAACAGATAAGCCTGGTTTCATAGGGCATGTTAACCAGGCCAGTTTTGTTCCCCTGATCACAGCTTTCAGTTGTGGGCCCCTTTCCGGTAGGTATCAGTCCAAGTGTGTGTTTTACACCCTTCCAGAGATTCCTGGTGCTTCTAGTCACTTGGGTGTCATAATGGGATAAGGCATACAAGTATAGTTTGTGTACTACATTTGATATTAGCCCAGAGGATTATCATCAAACCAGATGGCTTGACTGGAACCTGGCCATGATAGTCTCAGTATTCAAATAAAGCCATCTGGTTTTTGAGTGCTAACTTTGCACCCAGCCTGTTTGACGGATTGTCTGTCTCTGCTCCTTAAGCTTCAAAATCATTAGTCCTATTAGCACAGAATTCAGCACTTGGAGAATTTGTTCAAATGAACCTTTAGAAGAAGAGTGCAAAGCAGTGGTGGGATTCAATTTTTTTTTACTACTGGTTCTGTGACTGTGGTTTGATGGGTGTGGCAGGGGAAGGATACTGTAAAATCTCCAGTGAGAGGTGGTATTTGCCGGTTCTCTAAACTACTCAAACTACCAATTCTCCAGAATTGGTCAGAACCTGCTGAATACCACCTCTGGTGCAAAGTATTACATTTGCAGGTTAGGAAAATTTGTGATCACAAATCTGTTCAGCTGATTCTAATCTAGACAATGCTAGAAAGAACAATCGCTTTAGAATACATAAGCTGGCTTTTAAAGGTCTAATATTGAGGGCAGTACAGTTTCACACTGAGAATTTTTTATTGCATCCTGAAGTCAAGGAAAAACTGGACAGGAACTGGGCATGGCTAGTCTAATGAAGAGAAAGACCAGAGGAGACATGATAGCAGTGTCCCAATATTTGAGGGGCTGCCAGAGAGAGGAAGGGGTCAAACTATTTTCTAAAGCACCTGAGGACCAGACAAGGAATAATGGATGGAAACTAAACAAGGAGAGATTCAACCTAGAAATAAGGAGAAACTTTCTGACAGTGAGAACAATCAACCAATGGAACAACTTGCCCTCGGAAGTTGTGGGAGCATCATCACTTGAGACCTTCAAGAAGAGATTGGACTGCCATTTGTCAGAAATGGTGTAGGGTATCCTGCTTGGGTGGGGGTTGGACTAGATGACCTACAAGTTCCCTTCCAACTCTGATTATCTGTTATCTGTTTAAAACATATCTGCTTTTTCTTCTCTCTTGTCCACCTTCTCCCATCCCTGCATAGCGTTTCCAGAAGGCCTGGCATTTTATGAATGCAGGTAGCTTACATGGATTTAGCACAATGAAATATGTAAACATTCCAGGAACAAACCAGGAACAGCACTTGAGGTTCTCTGTCCAGAAGTCTGCAGTGCTAGGAATAGCTAAGAGACTGTGCAAAACCCCCAAACTCCAAGGTCCTCTACCAGGCTGAGGAAGACACAGATAACCCACAGGGTGATTTTTTTTTATGAATGGTACACAACTATGGGGGTCGTCTAGTCTCTCCATAATCAGCTGCATTTGAATTTCTGCAAAGGATATGCTACTTTCCATTCTGAGTTGAGAAACATGTGGAAAATCTGTTTCTTTCTTCCCGAACAAGAGACAATAGTTACCAAATATAGCCGCCAGAAAGTTGGCAGCAGGAATGGAAAGGTTGAGTTGATTTTTACGTATTTGTTTAAAGCGTCAAGATTTATTTATTTATTTGCCTAATTTATATACCCCCCACCATCTCACAAGCAAATGATTCTGGGCAGCGAACAGCAAAATGAAAGCCATTAAGATTCTTGCTATTTGTTCCCAAACTATATCCCAGGCTACAGCGCCAAATATATAATTTAGAATTAACATAGTTGATATATCCAGCCCTTAATTAAGGGTGGTAGGTTTTTTTTTAATGGAGGAAAATGTTCAAAATCTGAATGCTGTACTCAAAAGTATCTAAAGATATTTTTGAATCATAACCAAATCCTTTCCAGCATTCTTGAAGTGGGATTCTCAGCCTATGCTGGCCCCTCATCTATCTGCCAATTTTGTAAGTGAAAAAGAGAAAAGGGGTGTGTGTTGCCTTTTCATATTTCCTTTATACAGACCATCAACCTCCAACCCACCCACCCCAAAATGTTGCTGTTACAGGTATTATTATTAATGTTGTGCTAAATTGTTCATGCCCCTTTCTTCGTTACATGGAAAGATGAATTAAAAGCAAAACTCATCCGAAAAAAGGATGAGAAACAAATCTTTTAATTTTCAGCCGGAAAGGCAAGATGGAGAAATCAGAATAAAAGAGTTGGGATGGACCTTAGCAATAGCACTTGCACTTATATACCACTTTACAGTGCTTTACAATCAGTTCACGGAGTCAGCATATTGCCCCCAACAATTTTGGTCCTCATTTTATCCTCCTCAGAAGGATGGAAGGCTGAGGCAACCTTGGAGGTCTTTTGGTCATGCAGGAAACCCGATACCATTTCAAACAAATAGCTGTCCACTCTCTTCTTGAAAACCTCTAATGTTGGAGCACCCACAGCTTCTGGAGCCAAGTCATTGCAACAGTCAGGAAAATTCTCCTCAGTTCTAGGTTGGTTATCTCCTTGATTAATTTCCACCCATTACTTCATGTTCTGCCTTCAGGTGCTTTGGAGAATAGCTTGACTCCCTCTTCTTTGTGGCAACCCCTTAGATATTGTTATCATGTTACCCCTAGTCCTTCTTTGTGACCACAAAATCCTACATGGTAGAGCAATTGTTTTGTAGAAGAATCACCTGCAAGATGTATGTATGCATATATGTGTGTATATGCATGTGTGTGTGTGTACACACATATATACATACATACATACATACATACATACACACATACACATATATAAAGGCTTTTATAAAGGTTTTTTTAAAAAAAAATCAGCCACATTCTGCAAAGTAACACTTACCTACCCTTCCCTATCTGAATAATTGTTATTAAAATTCTTTTACTCCCTAGGAAAATGGGCCTTCTCCCAAATACCGAAGCCAGGGCTTGGTTTAACATGATTATAAATATTTTAAATCAACCTCCTTTGAAATAAAGAACGTCTAAATCAAGCCATTTTCAAATAGTCAAATAAAGTCAAATAGTCAAATAAAGAGATGTAATCATGCCTGGTGATTCTAAAAAACAGAAAATGTTCTCTTTCATTCTGAAGGGAAAGAAAAGTTGGATGACCCCGTGATAAAAAATGAGATTCTACACATGTTCCAAGAAATTCTGTCATATTTTCAAAATGAATCCAGGCCATAGCTACTAAATCAACTTTGCACAGGAAGTCGAATTTGGCTTCTCTGGCACTACAAATAGAAAAGGTTCTGCTCAATGCAATTATCAGGGAATAAATACCACAAGGTATAGTGCAATTTCTTTCTAAGTAAATGGAAGAGAGGGTAAAGTTGCAATTTGAAGTATACCTTACTCACATTCAGTCGCATGTAAATTCAGTGCAACAACTTGCTTCTGATGAAAATTGAGGATTGACTGTGTACAAGAGTTTGAAAAGCTGAGCAGATAAACATTGCTTTGGTTAACATTTCTTTTTTCAAGAAACAAAAAAAAATCCCTGAAAAAAATGATGAAAATTGTTCAAGCCTTATAAAAATACAATCAGTTCCATTTTGTTTCTGAATACAAATATGTATTAAGAAACATGTATTTAAGAAACACATATTATGATTGCTGGTATCCTTGGGTAATAGATAACAAATTACCTAATCAAATTTACTGTATTCAAATATTTGCTGTACACATTTACTTCCACTCTAAGAAAAAACTTGTTCTTGTTTTCTTAGAATAAACATGTAACAGATATGACACCCCCAAATTTTCATATATGTTATGTATGTAGGTTTGAATGTTATTGGTTTATTTGAACTGTTCTTGTAAAATGTCAAATGGTATTGGTTTAAATAGTGCGGGAAGAAACCCTGCACTCCCATTGGCTGGCAACCATGGCTGCAGGCTATAAGAGGCAGCCGTAGCCAAGCCAAGAGGGGTCCATTCGAGCTGTAGTCACTTAATAAACTCTTTGCTGGAGCTCCTCGCGTCTGACTCTTCATGCAGACTTAACAATATCTATTTCTTTATAGTTTTCCCATAAAAGGGTTTTTTTTCATTCGCTTTGCTTCTTTGGTCTAATAAGAGATATGTTGCATAATACCCAATTTTTCCTAATGAAGATGTTCTTTTCCAGGTAGCTTATGGGAAGTCCAAAATCAGGCTGGTGACTGCTTTTCGCTGATGGAATGAAGAGGGGAATCTTCCCAGGAGGGAGGGAGTGCGTTCCAGAGGAGTAAGAGGCAACTCAGTTGAGATAGTTTGTGTGAGACAAAGAGGATGAAGACAGCCCCTCCAGAGTATATGCTTGATGTAGGTATTAGGCTGCTTCAATTTGGCAAGATTTTTTTTCTATAGGTTTGGAACAATGAAGACACCTGCTGAGAACAATCAACATGTATGTTTCTTGGTTTTGGAGGCCTGAAATTTCATTTCTTCTTACCATGATTTGGTATCAGGCCATTAATCACCTCGAAGACAGACCTTTTTTTCTGTGCCCAAATTCAGTATGGAATAATTAAACAAAAATGTGCCTACTCTACATTAAATCTGATTAAGCTTTATGATTTTAGTACAAGATCTCCAGCTTGTTTAGATGAATTCATTGGGAATTTTGGAGAAAAAAATTCTTGGCACTTTGACACTCTTTTTTTCAGTATGAAAGTTCATTTACAAAATGGTTGGTAGGGTGGGTACACTTTAATTTGCACAGATACTTAAAATATACATAACTTGATTCAAATAATTGAATACTACAAATTTGAGTCATAGACACATTGGGATATATTAAAGCATAGAAAAATTGCCTGTAAATCTTAATAGTGGATGTGGGATTTGGGCCCCAAACTATAAAACTACATCTGTGTCCTCAGAAAATATATATTTGTCTTTTAGGATTGTGAGAGGGCAGGCTGCCTGAGATTAATTAGCACTTGGGCTGATGGTACCTCATTAAGACCTCTCCCCAGCCAGCCCAGCTGCTTATCTGGATGTGGTGTGATTATGGTTTGGTTGTTGTGGTGGAGCAGTTGGCATTGACAGTGTTAAGGATAGAAGTAATCTAGAAATAAGGAGAAATTAATGGACAGAACAATTAATCAATGGAACAATTTGCCTCCCTAAGTTGTGGGTGCTCCAACACTGGAGATTTTTAAGAAGAGATTGGACAACCATTTGTCTGAAATAGTATGGGGTTTCCTGTCTGAGCAGGGGGTTGGACTAGAAGGCCTCCATTTTCCTTCTAGAAATCTCTTTGAGTGGGCAGCCATTTGTTTGGAATGGTGTAGGATTTCCTGCTTAAGCAGAACTTGGACTAAAAGACCCTCAAGGTCTCTTCCAACTCTATTATTCTATACTCTGTGTTTACTGGTACAACATATTTCTTATTATACCATTTCAAAAAGAAAAGGAATCCTAGCATGTGGTTTAACATTCTCTAGATCCTTGTCTATGGTAAAGTCTGAAGTAATTATAACACTAACATTCATTTCAGTTCCTGGGTCTCAGGTCAAATTTGGGCAGACAAAAATCTGGTTCATGCAGTGAACAATGCTATTCAGAAAAATTAAAAAATATAAATACAATCCTAAGTACACTAAATAGGGGTGGCTTCTGAATAACCACCCAGCCAACCAAACCAAACCATTTTTTCCAGGTTGTACCGATACAAGCAGAATGACAAATAGGACTGTGTTACTCTCTTACAAGGATTAATTTTTTGCTGAGCAGTTTATGTTATGTTTGCATGAAGAAACAGATGCGGAGTCCTTCAAACTCTTTAGTTTATTAGTGATTACAGCTCAGAACGGACCCGATTTGGCTGGGCTGCGGCTGCTACTTATAGCCAGCAGCCGCAGTTGACAGCCAATCAGAGTGCAGGGTTTTCCCGCACTTTTAAACCAATCATTTCTAACATTTTACAAGAACAGTTCAACTAAACCAATGACTTTAAACCTACATACCTAACAGTTTACCCAAGTAGAACTTTAGTTTTCCTAACATAAATTGTAAATCCTATTTCTTGTTCCTATGCCTAGGTCAACCAATGTCCTAATCCTCAGGTTTACTGCTACTGTATTAACTATTGACTTCTTTACTGAGTGTTCGTAACACTTTACTTTTGTGTATAAAATCTCCTATGCTTCTTCCCTTTTCCAGATTGTTGTATATAAACAGCTGGCCATAAATCAAGTTATTACACAGTCTCTGCCAAAACTGGTAACTTGGGTTCTTTAAGTAATGCTGCATTCACTCCGGCCCCTCTATGGTTTCATTCTCATTCATTCTTATTTTCATTCCTATTTATCTTTTTATTATTATTGTGTTTTAATTCCACCAGCTTTCTGCTGTTGTTCTAATTTCCTCTGTGTAGATTCCGTTTTCTGAGGGTGCCTCAGTTTTTTTTTATCAAGCTTCAACACTTCATTAGATTCTTGGTCCTTTCTTCCTCACCTTCTTTGCTGCAGGACTCTTTAAAGTCACCTCTGTCTTCTCATTCCCTATGTTATCCTCTTCCCCAGAGAAAAATCTTGCTTCCTTCCTGACAAAATGGCAGCCTCCAGACACAAATGCCCAGGCCAGTTCTAACAGCACCTCTCACCATCTCTTGCTTTTATTGCAGCTTATTTTCCTAGTTAGCGGCTGACAGAAGGTTAAGAAAGCACAGATTCCTGTCCTAACTAATATGCTTGGAAATCTACCTGATAGGGAAGGTCATTCTTTAAAAACGAAAATCAGAAGGGAGGAAGGGGAAGACACGCCTGGAAAGGGCTCCCCTCTTCCAGATCTTTCTGTGCAACTTTCCTTCCAACCCGCATTTAGAATTGTAGTCTTAATATACAAAATGATTAATAGACTTACATTTATGGTTTTCCTGAAGTAAACAGAGCTGCATAGCTTCCAGTCAATAGCATAGAACAAATGGCCCCCTAAATAGATGTGATATGAATCAAATAAACATACATAGTTATAAGAGAATTTTAATTAATGGGTTTAAGTGCAGTTAACTCTCCTTTGACTTAACTGCACATGGAATGAAACAAAATCAGGCTTCAATTACTTAATTATAATTATATGTTATATCCTTTATATTGAGTAGATTATAAAATTGCACTGACATTGTAGAAGAGTCAAGAAACTTCACTGGCATAAAAAATAAACCCTGTCACCCCATGTAGTCACACACCAATACGCACAGCTGTAAGGCGCAAACAGAGGGCAACATATCTAACTTCCTTAAGCGACATAACCAAGATGGAAGTTATTTTTACTCTGGTCATATTGGAAATCTTAGTCATTCTACATCTCCATAAGCACAGGGTCTGAATTGAAGCTAGATGTGCAATTCTACTGTCTAAAGGACAAAAAGATTAAACCAATTGGAGACCGATAGTGAATACAGACTGGAAACATAGTTACCTGTAATTGCTCTTCAGGAAAAGATCACTGTCAAAACAAACAAAAGTGTTATGTATGTAGGTTTGAATGTTATTGGTTTATTTGAACTGTTCTTGTAAAATGTTAAATGGTATTGGTTTAAATAGTGCGGGAAGAAACCCTGCACTCCCATTGGCTGGCAACTACGGCTGCTGGCTATAAGAGGCAGCCGTAGCCCAGCCAACTCGGGTCCATTCGAGCTGTAGTCACTGAATAAACTCTTTACTGAAGCTCCTCGCGTTTGACTGTTCATGCAAACTTAACAAAAAGGTCTTTGCAAAGTGTGGCAGAATGAGAGAAAAGTTTGCAATCCAGTGATAGGACAAATGTTCTCTAAAAGTGCCCCTATTTTTTAATATCTCTGTAAATATCACTGAGCATTTTGGAAACAACATACAGTTGAATTTAGTTGATCTTAAAAATCTAAGGAAGATTACTAGTTAAACTATTAACTATATGCAATACGTGCAAAATTGCTGGTATAATCATCTATATTATAATCTTCTATTATTCTTGTTGGCTCTTGTACTATTAAAATGGCCAATAAATTTTTAAAAATGTTGAAACACACAAAGAGAGAAAGAAAGAGAGAGGGAGGGAGGGAGGGAGGGAGGGAGGGAGGAAGGAAGGAAGGAAGGAAGGAAGGAAGGAAGGAAGGAAGGAAGGAAGGAAGGAAGGAAGGAAGGAAGGAAGGAAGGAAGGAAGGAAGGAAGGAAGGAAGGAAGGAAGGAAGGAAGGAATTGCTGGCAGCATTTTATTGGACTTGACATGCTGCATTACTAGATGAAAAAGAAATCCAGATTCCATTTTGGTGTCTATGCCTGTGTTTTACTTTAAATACCATTTAAACAATAAGACCAGATGCAGAGGATTAATCAGAAAGTGTGTTTTTTCTGTCTCTTTCTCCCTACAGTGGGCAGGAATATTTGGTTTGTTTATTTTTATATAGTTTCCCTTGAGAACCAGTGATTCAGAAGAGTGATAGAAACAGGGAAGGATTGTGTTTTAAAATTCTAAATGGGAAATGTGTCCTTTTAAATTCACTGCAACAATCCAGAGAACGGTTTATAAAACCCCAAACAAGGCTAAGCCCTTAACCTCTCTGCCTGAAAAAGGCCACATGGCTGGTTTCAGTCAACTTGGTAGTTTTGTTGAAACAACTCCTCTTTACATAGTATATCATTTTTTTACAAGACACAATCCTGAACCATCTAAGCTTACAATTCTGGAAGCAGGACACTTATATACATACTTTACAGAGCTGCCGTAAGAGAGAGACAATACACCTTTTATTTATTTTATTATTTATTAAGAAACTGGTAAAGGTATGTTGCCTGGAAGGCCTTTTGTTGACCATAAATAAGTTGCAACTGTTTTTTTACCTTATGAACCAACTTAACTGTTTTACCTATTTTTATCTTGGTTTTTGATTTGCTTGATATTCAGCTGCTGCTAGCAACTTCAAGCACCGTTTTGTGTAAAAACAGGATACACATCTATCCATTAATAAATACACATTGCTTACCTTTCAGACTGGCTTAATTCCAAAATAAATAGAATGCCCTTAAGTTAAGTTGGTTTTCCAGATGTTATTCTGTGATCCAATATTTGAGGGGCTGCCACATAGAGGAAGGGGTCAAGCTATTTTCCAGGAAGGGGTCAAGCACCCGAAGGCCGGAAAAGGAATAATGGATGGAAACAGTGGTGGGATTAAAAAAAAATTACTACCAGTTCTGTGGATGTGGCTTGGTGGGCGTGGTGTGGCTTGGTGGGTGTGGCTTGATGGGCGTGGCAGGGGAAGGATACTGCAAAATCTCCATTCCCTCCCACTCCTGGGGGAAGGTTACTATAAAATCCCATTCCCTCCCCACCCCACTTACCTACTTTCCAGCTCCATTCTCCTGTGCAAGGCAACAAAAGAAGACCCAGCCGATCAGCTGGGACTCAGGAGGTAGAGAATAGATGGGGGTGGGGCCAGTCAGAGGTGGTATTTGCCGGTTCTCTGAACTACTCAAAATTTCCACTACTGGTTTTCCAGAACTGGTCAGAACCTGCTGAATACCACCTCTGGATGGAAACTGATCAAGGAGAGATTCAACCTAGAAATAAGGAGAAATTTTCTGACAGTGAGAACTGTTATGTATATGTACACAACGTAATTGGGTTGACAATATATAAACCACAAATATATATGTTTGTAGCTTTAAGGAAAAATACTGTAATGTATTATACTATGTTCTGGTTGGTTGGATATGATGCAAGTTGCCATAAGAGGGAGCTAGAGATCATGGTTTAATTTCTCTCTCTCTTTCTCACTGATGATCTCTTTTGATACTGATACTGACTGACTATGGACCGATACTGACTAACTCTGCGTGCTTTGATATTCTGTTGATATCAAAGGTTATCTGTTGTATTATGGTTTGATATTTGTCTGCTGTAAAAGACGTGAAACTGGTAAGAAGACTTTATAACTGGATATTTCTGGACTGTAAAAAGGTGTATGACATGGACTGTTTCTTGGACTGTGCTATTTCTTCAAGTAAACATTAACACAACTTGATTTAACTCTGTGTGGCTGTATATTTATTCATAACTGTTCTCATATACGTTTCCATGTGCATATCCTTGTTATACAAGGGTTGCTCTGCACATATCCTAACACTGGTTATGGGCCCAGAGAGATATTGAGAACCAGTGTAAATATACAATTTCATATTCAAACAGCTAATTGTGGTTTATGTTACAATGGCACAAGAACAGTCAACCAGTCTATCCCTGATAACCTGGTTGGATGGAACAAACTATGTTTCCTGGTCTATGAAGTGCAGCCTACTTCTGCGTAAAGAAGGATTATGGACTGTAGTTAATAATCCACTGGATGTAACAACTTGGGACCCATTGAATGATGAAGATAAAAAGAAAATAGCTGAATTTAACCAGGATAATGAGAAGGCTCTTAGTATAATTGGACTGACACTGAGTGATTCACAGCTAGTCCATATTCGTGGTGAAGAATCTGCTGCTAAATGTTGGGACATTCTGAAGAAGATTTATGTTCGAGATAGTGTGGGTGCACACATATACCTTACACGTAAACTGTTTTGAGCTCGTCTTATAAAAGGTGGCAATATGTTAGCTCATTTGGAGTTTATGAAAAGGACTTTTCCAGAGCTACAAGAAAAAGAACTGATTTTCTCTGAGTTACATCAGGTTTATATTATTCTTTCTTCTTTGGATGAAACTTATGATGATTATGTGTCTTCATTGGAAGTTTTAAACAGAGATGAACTGACATTGACTGGCATAACTAGAAGACTGTTAGAAGAATCAAGAAGAAGGCAAGATAGAAATCAACTGAGAGAAAAACAACCACAGGAAGAAAAACTGTCTTCAACTGCCTATATTGTTAGGAAATGTTTTTCTTGTGGGGCTAAAGGACATATAGACAGATACTGTAAAAAGGGTAAGAAACAGAATAATATACAGAGAGCTCATAAGAATGTTAGTTTAGCAATATAACTACAACTGTAAACCATGATATATGGGTAGTTGATAGTGGAGCATCACAGTGTATAACTAAAAGTAAAGAGAGGTTTGTTAACATGATAAAGAATAAACAGCATATATCATTAGCTAATGGATGGAAAATGAAGGCATATGGAGAAGGTACTGCATATTATTCATGTATTAATGAAAGTTTACCGATGTTATATGTACCTGGAATGAAGTTTAATTTGCTATCTGTAAGAGAAATAGAAAAAGCAGGATTTGTAGTAACATTTAAGGGAGATACATGTTTAATAGACAAACAAGGTAAAAATATTACTGCAAGATTGGAAAATGGTTTGTTTATTATAAATGATGATTCATCAAGTAATGCTAACTCAGTTTATGAGAATTAGAAGCCTCATGATGAATGTATTCATCTATTCCATAGGCGTATGGGACATGTAAATTTCAAAATGCTCAAGAAAACTGTCTACTGGTATGTTCTCATATACGTTTCCATGTGCATATCCTTGTTATACAAGGGTTGCTCAGCACATATCCTAACAAGAACAATCAACCAATGGAATAGCTTGCCTTTGCAAGTTGTGGGAGCTTCATAACTGGAGGCTAGATTGGACTGCCATTTATCAGAAATGGTGTAGGGTCCCCTGCTTGGGTGGGGGGTTGGACTAAATGACCTACAGTACAAGGTCCCTTCCAACTCTGCTAATCTGTTAAATCTTTAAAAAGCCAACTTCAACAGATTAAAAAATTTCAATTTTAATGCCATCTTAGTATAGGAGGTAGAGAGAGGGGCGTAAAGCTGTTTAAAGTATCAAGGTAAATTAAGACTTCAGGATATCATGGAAATCTTATTATGACACATTTTTAAAACAAAATAACTCCCTCTATCTTGTTTGGACATGCCATTATATATCTACACATATAGGAAGTTATATCCTTTTGTGTAGCACTCTCTCTGTAGCAGTGGTTGCCAACTGGTGGGCCATGGCCCACTGGTGGTCCGCGAGAAAATTTTGGTGGTCCGCAGAGAAATGTCATCCCCCAGACCACCCCCCAAAGCAATTAATCCAGGCTGCGTGGGAACACAAAGCTGTGCTACCCACATGGCCTGTGGGAACCCTCCCTGCCCACTCACTCCTTACCTGGCAAACTTGCCTGCTAAGTTGCTATTTTTCCTTTTTTTCCCCCGACCATCAGCTGTTCTGCTGTGCCGGGAGATTTAGATTAGCTAGAAAGCAGGAAACCATTGCATTTCTTGCTTTCTAACTAATCTTTAGATCTTCGGCTCTGCTATTAAGCAGAGTCAAACCTTCCTTAGGACTGAAGCTTCTATTATTCAGTGCAGGTAGTCAATGGCAGAAAGATAGATCTCTGAATGAATCTGTAATTCTGTCAGCAACTCAATCTACCTGCCTGCTTTGCCTGGTTTTGGGTAAAAGTTGCTCTTTTTTAAATAAAAAATTCAATATCTACATACATGGTGTGTTGTGAGTTAATTTTGTGAGTTTGCTTACTAACAAATGAGTTTGCTTACTAACAAAGTTTGCTTGCAAGCAAATTTTATGTGACAGACTCAGGTAGCCGATGCCAGAAAGATAGATCTCTGAATGAATCTGTGATTCTGTGAGCAACTCAATCTGCCTGCCTTACATACAAGCCATGCCCAGCCAGTCACATGACCATCAAGCTACACCCACAAATTAGGCCACACCCACAGAACAGATTAAGAAATTTGAATCCCACCTTTGCCTCTGTGTGAGAGAGATCAGATCTCTCTCTCTCTCTCTCCCTCTCTCTCCCACCAACATCAGCAAGACACCGTCAGTCAAAATTCATATTAGTGGTCCCCGGGATTTAAAATTATGAGTTTGGTGGTCCCTGGGGTCCAAAAAGGTTGGTGACCCCTGCTCTGTAGCATCCTCTTCACAAATTTAGTAGAATTAATACACCAGCAAATAGTGGGCTGGATTAAATTTAGACTTCTGTAAATTCTGACATTTGCAGGAGAAATCCTTATAATTTTTCATAATTAGAGATAAAGAGCAGTAGCAAGGACTCTCTGCAGCAGAATGCAGATTTTTTATTTTTTATTTTGTTTAGATCAGTGGCACAGTGTTTTTTGGGATTAAAATAGCCAAGTGCTTCTCTGGTGAGATTAATCTTGTTGGAATTCCTTTCTGATCCATGTTCCCTGCAGACACATGTTCTAAACTCAGTTAATATTCATGATGACATAAAGACACACACAGGAAGAAGCAGAATTGCAAATCATTTCTGGAACATCTGCCTCATTGGAAGTGTCTGTTTATAAAAAGCTTCAGAAAATGACGCTTTACTGTACCAAGTACATACACTATGTACACAAGGAAGCCTAAGCAATGCCAGAATTTCCAGGAAGCAAGGTAACACTGTGTACTTTACCGGAGTGCCTTGATTAGATCATCCATTTCTCTACTGACCTTAAAGGTTGTTACAATTTGGAGATGTGGAACAGCAAGAGAGCCAACATTTCTGAAGCACATCAGATTAGAGTGAACTGCGGATATTTCATTAACTATAAGCTTTGATCAGAAGATAATTTTTTTCCAGTTAGTGACTTCATATAAGGTATTAAATACAGATTTATGAATTTATTGTGTAGTACCAGGCCATGCTATATCTATCTATCTATCTATCTATCTATCTATCTATCTATCTATCTATCTATCTATCTATATCTTCAGTCAAACTTTGGGGTGGGCAGAAGACTTATTTGTTTTTGAATGATGAGAGGAAGAAGCCAAAATAAAATAAAGGATTTTATTCCTTTATTTAATTCAACATTATTCATGTAGATGGCCTCTTTCAGATTACCACCTTATGATTAGCTGGAAAGAATTTAAGAAGAAACCTAGATGAAAGATTGGTGTTTCCAAAGGGAACTACTTGGAATCTGAATATTTTGCTGTTGTTGTTAGTTGCAAAGTTGTGTCCGACCCATCACGACCCCATGGACAATGTTCCTCCAGGCCTTCTTGTCCTCTACCATCTTCTGGAGTCCATTTAAGCTCACGCTGACTGCTTCAGTGACTCCATCCAGCCACCTCATTCCCTTCTTCTATTGCCCTCAATCGTTCCCAGCATCAGGCTCTTCTCCAGTGAGTCCTTCCTTCTCATTAGGTAGCCAAAGTATTTGAGTTTCATCTTCAGGATCTATCCTTCCAAAGAGCAATCAGGGTTGATCTCCTCTAGGACTGGTTTGATTGCCTTGCAGTCTAAGGGACATCTACAGAAGATAGTCCCCAAAGCAGTAGGTAGCTTTAGAGGTAAGAGACAGTCCCTTGCATTGGGCCCAGAAATCTACAGAGAAACAAGACAGTTGTCACAAAATAGGTGTTCTTCGGCTGAATTGGCTTTGTCAGTCAGCAAAGAAGCACCTGGATTTTGTGTTAGTTGCAATTTCTGATGACCTTCAATGGCAGCCCATGAAAGGTAGACTGAAAGATGACAAGACAGTGAGTCACAGTTTTCAATCTCTGGTTCAATTCCTTTCACTGTTTTGGTGATCAGTGAGAGGTAGTGCTGCTAAATATACTCATAACTGAAAACTAAAACTCTCAGCTTCTCCAACCAAGTCTCTATAGTGGAAGTCAAATTGGTCAGACATCATGATAAAATCCATCAATGTCTGGACGGTTTTTCATAACTTTCATTTCTTGGGATAGGTTTGCAATTGATGCTAAAATAAAAGAAGGAAACCATATTATAGATTAATTTTATGCATGACTCAAGCCAAATGTTTTCAGTATATGCCTACCCCTTTGTATGGAGAATCAGAATATTCTTACCTAATTATCCTCATATCTTAAGTCCTCCTTAAATTAGGCAAGACAATTTCTTTGAGCCACAATCCAGCAACCACAGAGTTAGAAGCCAAGATTCATTTTCAAGACATTTCGTCTTCTAAACGCAGCTCAATACTAGATTTAGTCTTGTAACCAGGTATGGGAAACTTTGTAATAGCTACAGTTCAGTCTTCCAAACTTCCACTAGGCTGCAAAAAAAAAAAACATCTAGAGCTGATGTGAGTGAAGCTGCATCTTTTTTAAAGTTTAATCTCGGGCATGGGAGACGAATAACTTCAATTTCCACACCCAATTCCCTGAAAAATGTTCTCTAACAAGGCTCCTCAAGTGTGATCATGAAATAACCCACTTCCAGGCTATTTTCAGAAGAGTTAAATGTGGAAATGTCAGTGGGATCCTTCTCACTTTCATTCTCCCCTTTCTTTGGTGGGGATAAAGAAGAACAAACAACTGCATCAGCAGCCATTTTGCTACTGAAATTTGGAAATGCAAGCTTACAGTGCTGGCAAGGCATACATAGGGGGTGCACAGGTTGCCACTCTACTTAACAATATGAGGAAAGGTGACTCAGTAGATTCTCAGCAAGCTGCTAAAAGAAGCTGGAAGATTTAGCCTTGTGTCTGTTTAAGGAAGTGGGGAGAAATAAATCAGTAGCTCCTTCAACCAAATCCCTGATTTTTCCAAGATAAGAGAGCTTTTTACCCACTGTTGCAGCTCATTTTAAACCAAGTTTAATTGTTGCTGTTTCATGGTAAAACATCCCATTAATTCATAATAGAATTTGACTCTCAGAGGTTCATCGACTGTTTCTCTTCTTTGATTAAATGGCAGAAGCCAGAAAACTTTTGGTCATGGTGATAACTGAAGAAACACATATGTCTCATTTCAAGGAACACATGAAAACAAAACAATTTCCAATTATCTCTTCATAAACAGGAAACATCCAGCAATTACTGTAGGATCTCTGCGATACACCATACAAACATTATAGTCTGCAAAGACAGCATTGTTTCAGGTTTCATTTATAATGAGACTCTTTTCAGAAACTTGAAGTTTTTAATTGTTCTCCTCTACCTGAAAGATGTCACAAGAAGAGTTTTGCAAACTTTTTCTTCCTTTTCTTTAAAAAAAAAATTGAGGAACTGCATACCTGCTAGAGTTAAATAATATTTTTTATGGAATACTAGGGAGTATTCAACTTAGAAACATATTAGATAATTTAGTGACTGATCAATTAAATTTATATGTCTATGGAAATTCTCAGTCATCCAGCTCATGGTTGTCCAAAGGTGCGTTTTCAAGAGGCAACTGGACTTTCTGGTTTTTCTTTGAAGATGTTTGGCTTCTCATCCAAGCATCTTCTTCTGAGATGAGAAATGAAACATCTTCAAAAAAAAAAAACCCCAGAAAGTTCAGTTGCTTCTTGAAAACACACCTTTGGGACATTAAATTTCTAGGCCACCCATCTTGCTATCCAGAGTGATTCTGAGTGGCTTACAGTGCAATAATATATATATGCCATAAAAGGATTTAAGGTGATAACCAACACATTGGACTGGACCCAGAAACAATCTGGCAACCAATGCAGCTCACATAACATTAGTGTTGCATGTGCCACCTGATGCCCAACAGAAATCCACAAACTGACTCAGTTTTCTAAAAAATATTGCCAGGCCACTGCTCACTTGAGTATAGGTGAGGAGATCATTCTTACGTTGAGGGATGTATTCTTTTCAGTGTGAAATGAGGACGATGTCAAAATGTCAAAAAAGCAGCATTTTCTTGACCTGTAATCTCTTAATTAGGGGAAGAGTCAGGGTTCACCAGATGGAAGATCCAATTTAGGTCAGTCACTGGGACCAGACTTTTTCTTCTTCTGAGCTTTCGGACTCGTGCTGGAGCCCATCCTAAGGGAACTTCCCCCTAGCACAAGTCCGAAAGCTTGGAAGAGAAAACCTCTGGTCCCACTGACAGACTCAGATTGGATCCTGCAACACTACCCTGGGACATGTATATTCACCTTCATTCATGACTGGATGGAGCTGAGCATTTACTGCCTGGATGCCCTTCCTGACGCCATGTGGAGTTTGCAGCAGATTTTTTTTTCCTTTGTGTCCTAGGAGGGAAACATCTGCCGCTACCTAGGATTGAACCCTGGACTTTCTGAGTGGGAGACGAGCACCTTCACCACTAGGTCACCACTTTGATCTGGGACATTTTCCATCAATTGTTTAAAATATTTATCCAAAAACCTTGTGTGGGGCAGGATCAATGAATAAGAACATTCACAACCATATCTAATGGGTTTTCAATGAACACAAGATGTATTCTTCATCACACAGATTAAACTATATAATACCTGGGCATTCTTGTTAAATTAGATTTCCTTTTCAGAAAGCTGCATTATCTCCCATCACAGCGCATCAGATCGATGAAAAAGAACTGAACCCATTCTCCTTTGAACATTGAACTATAACTGGCTTCATATAGTCGCCACATTTTTGCTTATGTATTTTATGATCAAAAAGAAGATTATATTGTTATTTATGTCCTTCTCTGGTAGATGATTCTGAATGAAAGAAAATATTGTTTATGGAGGGTCAATCTATATTGCAGTCTGAAGTTAAAACCAACCCCTGCTTCTTAACCCTGGATTCATATAACTGCAAATACAATTTATGAATGTGGTTGGTAACTGGTTTTCTAATCAATAAAAAAAAATTCTAATGGAGTAGACGCATTGTTTTGAACATGTTGTTGAACAAGTTTAATCGGCACTTTAGTGGTTCTGTTGATTGAAATTGCCTCAATCTCTCCTTTCTAAAGACTTTGTATTGCAATTTATGTTCCTCTCTGTGAGTAATGTTATAATCCAGTGGAGTCAAGATATCTATTAAAGAAGCTTTATTTGCTAGGAGATTTATATGGATGGTGTCAGATTCATTGGCATCAATCTTCATATCAGTCTATACATGGAGCTTGCTGAGAATCTTAACTAAGGAATATTCCAGGAACCTCAATCAGGCACTGTCACAGTCTTTTAACTAGAAATTCAAAGACATAACTCACTTCCTGATCTATCTACCACAAACCTTATCAAATAGTTAAAAATGAAGCAACCATGTAAAATCACTGTACCTAATTATAGAAAAATACCAGGACTATGTATTGCTCTGATGTTCTACAAGTGAGACCAAAGTATATTAGAACATCTCTGAGCAGTGAAATCTATTCCAATGTTCCTTTTCCCAGAAACTGTTACAACAACATTGAAAAAAGTGAGTTAGGACCATTTCCCACACTTACAACCAGTACAGCATTCCCATGGTCACATGATCAAAATTCAGGTGCTGGCAACTGGCTCTTATTTACAGCAGTTGCAATATCCCAAGGTCATATAATCTCCTTTTGTGACCTTCTCACAAGCGAAGTCAATGGGGTAATGATTCACTTTAGAATCATGTTACTAACAACTGCAGTCAATCACTTAACAACTGTGGTAAGAAAGGTTGTAAAGTGGGGCAAACATTACCTTAACCCAGTTGAGTTCAGTTGGGTTCAATTGAAGTGGTAAGTCGAGAACTACCCTGTGTATTGTATCTGAAGCTTTAAGAAGCACACAAGTTGCTGCTCATTCTCTCCTTTACTAATTAGTGAATCTAGTTTTGTTCTTATTTTACTCAGAGCCAAAGGCCTGGTTCTGCCTCAGGTAGGAATTTTATTATTGAATCAGTAGCCTCTTCAGTCTAGTGAGGACTGAGAGAAATAAGCAAAAAGCAAGATTACAAAGTTTGTTCTGATGGACGGATCTCCATTACAGAAGAGTGGTGTTTAGGTTTGGAAAATAAACATTATCTCTTAATGTTTTTCCTCCAGTTCTTCCATTCTGGTTTAAAAAAAAAAACATTAAGAGAATTTTTCACAACAAAAATTATTACCTGCAATAAAAACTTGGAACTTGCCCTTATTTTTATATATTGTATATTATACAGTCTGGAGAATTGAAAAACTTGAGTGTGCTACACACCAGAAAAAGTAATGGAATTCTGTGGTTGGCATTTTGACCATCACTATTGCATTTCTATGATTTTAAAAGTGATAATAGTAAGAATAATGACATACATTTTTATAACCTAATCTCAGTTCCTGCACACTTGCATTCCCCTTGAGTTTCTTTGAAACTAAACTAATGATCTTAGTCAATTAAAAAAATGGCATTTCTTTGTCTCATTTCAAACATTCCTTTCCTGCAAAGAGATCATTTTATCCATGCAAATGTTAGTAATTTCTTCATAAATATCTACAAATTACAAATTTCCTTATGCTTTTATATTCTGCTTCTTCTTAAGTCCTAAAATAAAATTACTCTATCATATCTGGGACTCATAATAAATGAGATATTTGCCAGGTGGAATCCAGTGGAAGGAAATGAAAGTTAAAAATCATTGAGCTGGAATTAAACAGGAGGTGAAATTTCTCTCAAGTGGTTTGGGTAGAAGATCGTTATTTTTGGAATATAAAATTAGAAATAGTTTTTCAAGACTAACTATACTTTTAAGGTAAGGAAGAGTTTCTATGGCTTAAATTACATTGGTTATCACCTTGTTTTCCAAACTACCACATATGTATAAGTTATATAGAGGCTGACCCTTTTTATTCTTACATCTGCATAATAAACTAAACCCTTTAACAGAATTAACAGAGTTAGAAGAAACCTTGTAGGTCTTCTATCCAACATCCTGCAGATGTAGAAGACTTAATACCATTTCAGACAAATGGTTGCCCAATCTCTTCTTAAAAGCCTTCAGTGATGAACTTCTGAAGGCAAGCCATTCCCTGGTTAATTGTTCTCACTGTCAGGAAATTTCTCCTTTGTTCTAGATTGGTTCTTTCTTGATTAGTTTCCATGCATTGCTTCCTGTCCTGCCTTCAGGTGCTTTGGAGAATAGCTTGACTCCCTCTTCTTTGTGGCAGCCCCTCAAATATGGAAACACTGCTATCATGTCATCCCAATCCTCCTTTTCACTAGACTAGACATACCCAATCCCTTCAATCACTCTTCGTATGTTTTAACCTCCATGCCCTTAATCATATTTCTTCTCTTCACACTCTCCAAAGTCTCAACATCTTTTTTTACCATGGGGTGGCCAAAACTGGATGCAGCATTCCATTTGTGGTCTTACTAAGGCTTTGTAAAGCAGATCTAATACTTCATGTGATCTTGATTCTATCCTTCTGTTAATGCAACCTAGGATTGCATTGGCTTTTTTGGTAGCTGCTGCACACTACTGGCTCATATTTATATGATTGTCCACAATTTTCTCATGCAGAATTAACAATTTAGAATTAAATGATTGTCCACTAGGACAATCAACTACATTCTGCTAATTCTGCATGAGAAAATTAATACACTAATGATGTTCTTGTAGAGACAAATATAATGGTTTAGGATGAAATTAAACAGAAATGCAATTAAAACACACAAGATTAGATTGTCCTCTTAGATCATCAGAACCAGCATCATTGGACATCTTGGAAATTCTGGGAGTTGAACTCCACAGATTTTAAAGTCGCCAAGATTGAGAAACACTGCCATAAAGAACGCACATAGTAAGTAATTCTGATGCTTTCAGCTCTTGAAGCTGTTGCTTCTTGCTCCTCCAAGTTAATTTCATCTTGCTTTCATTGACTTTTCCAACCAAGCCAGCAGAGTTGATGTCTATGTATCTTAAAGTCGCCAAGATTGAGAAACACTGACTTAATCAGCGATAAGAATGAAGCTTCATCATCATTGTTTCATTCTCAAGGGACATTTATTGTAGGTCGGTTGAGAATATAAACACACAAAAAAATTGGCAGAGGAAACATAAAGATAAGAGTGTCTCTTGCCCTTGGGCCCCCAAATACCAGAACTTGTACTGTCTAAAGCTTAATTATTTCTTCACAGCCACTTTCTTACTATTTCAACATATGCACTAAATACCTTACAAACTACCATCAAAATACTTTTCCCACATGTGGAAAAAATAGATGAAAAGTATATTTTTCCTTCAGGTACCTAAATACAGGTGATCACATATACACTGTCATCGTTACTATCATACATTAATATCCTTGGTTAACTATATTGCCTCTAATTTATTTCTGCTTTCCCCAAACCATCATATATTTCAATAACCCCTAGCACTTTTTGTTATTCTCACACAAATCTGCAAAATTGGGAAAGCCATCCCAAGGTGCACACTATCTATATATATATAAACAGGTGTGTGTGTGTGTGTGTGTGTGTGTTCCAGCATAGCTCTGGAAAGCCTTGAGAGGTTTCAACCAAATTTGATACACAGCGGTGGTGGGATTCAAATGTTTTTACTACCGGTTCTGTGGGCTTGGCAAGGGAAAGATACTGTAAAATCTCCAGTCAGAGGTGGTATTTGCCAGTTCTCTGAACTATTCAAAATTTCTGCTATCGGTTCTCCAGAACTGGTCAAAACCTGCTGAATACCATCTCTGGTACTCAGATGACTTAAACTCTGGAAACAAATACTGTGGAGTTAAGACACCTCTAACACTACAAAAATGAAACACCAGCGTAGACAAGAAACTCCAGAGGAGAGGAATAGAAGATTTGCGATGCTGTGCGAGAGACAGTACAACAGTGTGAATCCCGACTACACAGTTTTCCTGTCTAATATAGGATTGGGATAAAAAAATACCCAGGCAACACCAGGTTATCGGCTAGTTACAAATAAAATTGGATTCTAATATTCACTCCTGCTAATTTGATGGATTGTTTATAGTATTCTGCAGACATTCAATGTAATTTAGATCATTTAACATAGATTAGAGCCTTACATGGAAAGGAAGATGCTAGAGGTTCAAGCAGATTTTCTAAAATGCCAATTATATTGTACAACAACGATTTTGGTTCCTGAAGACTTTTGGATATATTTTATAGACACTCTTCAGTACCTGATGGCCATGCTGCACACATGAAACAAACATGTGAAGGCACAGAATTGTTGTTGAAGTACATTCAGCATACCAAGTACAACGGAATATCTATGGAGATCTAAATGTAGTGGCTCTCCTGATTAGAATGGAGCTCGGATATACCAAGTACTGTTGTTATATATTCAAATAGGACAGCTGTGCAAGAGAGTTGCATTACATTAAAAAAAATCACCACTCCAAAAGAATTTGGTTCCAGGACAGAAAAATGTGGCACATGGACCAGTTGATGGCCCAAGATAGATATTGTCTCCTTTTCTCATGAACCTCAAACTAATGAAAAATGTGTGAAAGCAATGAACAAGAGAAATGAAGGTTTCTGTTACATGAGACAGATGTTTCTGAGAATAACTGATGCCAAGATTAAGGAAGGCATATTTTGGTCTACAGATCAAATACATCATCAATGACAAACAGCTCAAAGATTAGTTAGTGAGGTTAGAGAAAATCACCTGGAAAGCATTCAAGGATATCATTGAGAATTTGATTGACAACTAAAGAGCACCAAGCTACATTCAGTTGGTTGACAAACTTCTTACAGCATATAAGATCATGATGTGCAATATATCAGTGAAGATTCATTTTCTGTAATCACACTTGGACTTCTTTTCTGAAAATCTAGGTACAGTCAGTGACGAACATGGTGAAAAAAAATTGTTGTCCAATGTTGTTGCTGATGTTGTGGTTTTCAGTATGATGCTCTATAGAAGCAAAAGTTGGGCTTTGAAGAAGCAGGATAAAAATAATATTAAAGCACTTGAAATTTGGGTGTTGGGGAAGATTCCACAATATATCATAAATATCCAAGAAAACAACCAAATGTATCATAAACAAGGTAATTCAGAGTTCTTACTCAGTGCAAAGTGAATGCATCATATTCTTGATGCATTATTTATTTATTTATTTATTTATTTATTCGACTTATATGCCGCCCCCTCTCCCGAAGGACTCAGGGCGGCTTACAAATTAAAAACAATATAACAATAAATTATCTAAAAACTATATTAAACAAATTAAGCCGAATTAACATTAAAATCCCAAAGTTAAAACTCTAAGACCACACCACCCAGGGGTCACAGTCCAGATTGGTTAAATAACCAGGTCTTCAGATCGTGACGGAAGGTGTGGAGATCAGGGGCCAGGCGGAGCCCCAAGGGAAGTTGGTTCCAGAGGTCAGGGACCGCAGTAGAGTAGGCACATCATTGGGGGACCGCCAGCTGGCATTGCCCGGCCGACGGGACCCCAAGGAGCCCCTGTCTATGAGTTTGCACAGGGCGGTTGGTATTCGATGTTGGCAGCAGTCGCTCCCTTAGATAATAAGGACCCATGTCATGAAGGACTTTATGCAAAGTCTTTATGCAAAGTCTTTATGCGAAGACTTAGCTCTCTGGAGAAATCTATAGTTTTGGGAAAGATGGAAGGAAAGACAATAGGATGACCAGCAGCAAGATAGATGGACTTGATGACAGCAGCAATGGGTGCACTGTTGGAATATCTGAAGGACCAGGTCGGGAATAGATGTTGTGGTTTGCTGGCAGCAGGTGCGGATGGCTGAGGTCTCAGAGAACAAGGACTTCAATAAGGGGCCTGCATGTGATGCAGGGATGGGACCAGGACTGTCAGAGAGTGGGAGGCTGCCTTTGGAGCTTGTGGAGTCTGGCAGCAGTGATGCAGAGGACCCCGAAAAGCCTGTGCCCAATGCGCGTGCACACAGGATACTTGAAGGAAAGAGCAGCTTCAGCAGCACAGGCAACCTGGGAGTAAGGCTGCAAGGTGATGGCCTCTCCCTTAAGGGATAAAAGCCAGCCCTCAGAGGTGGGATTCTTTGCAGGAAGCAAAGAAGTTTTTGCACTTCAAGTCTTGTGGAAGTTCGGACTATCCTGGTTTGTGTTTGGAGGCTTTTGGTTTTGAATATTTCCTTGCAATTTAATCTAGTGTTCTTGGCAGCCTTGCACAACCTTGGCAAGGCTTGTTCTTATCTGGGACAATTAGTTTTAATAGCGTTTTACTGTGAATGAATGGAATTCACAGAGAAGCATTAAAAAGGTTTTGCTTTTATCTCTGTTTGATATTTGTTTGCTTGGAATGAGGCTTGGGTCAGAACAATAGATCATCCTTGGGTGATCAATGTATGAGATTGCTAACAGTCAACACCAACTTGATGGCATATGCTCAATCAATCAATAAGTGTGATTTGCACCTGGATGCTTTATCAGAGAATCATGCATTGGAAGAGTCTATTTAGCATTTATTAAGATCCCCATTCAATATAAAACTCCCAAATTAAAATTTTCTCAAATCCACCATTACCTCCACTTGAACAATTCTTCAGGGGGAAACTCACCATCTCACTGCTTGCACTGTTAATCTGTTATCAGCTGGAAGCATTTCATAACATTCAATCATTTAATAATGTCATAATCATTTAATCATTCCTCTAACTTACAACTATTACTCTGTGTCCTGTATTTTAGTATACCCCATACATCCCTTCAAGTAGGTAACAAATACTGTCATGTTCTCACGTAATGGTATTCAAGGGTGGGATTCTGCCGGTTTGGACTGACTCGGGCAAACCCCTTGCTCCAAAGATCAGCTGTCTCCGAACCGGTTCTTAGCAACGATCATGTGGGCCCACCTGCCCACCCCTGCACAGTATTGATCTTTATTATCCCAGCTGATCAGCATGGAAGACCGGATTGCCATGCCTCAGCTGTGTTACTCCCCCAAAGTAGCATAGTAGGTAAGGACTTTTTTGTTGTGTTGATGCACGCACAGTGCATGTTAGGCACAAGCATATGTGAAGTGCGTGATCACCGAACTGGTTGCTATACCGGCAGCATCCCACCCCTCACAGTATTGCCTCAAGAAACACAGGTAGGTTTTCACCAGACTCTCTGAGTATCCTTTTTAAATCAACTGTGAATCCTCCTAACAGACATGCCTCTCAGGTAGTACTTAATTAGCTTGTTTTTTTATAAAAAACTTATGGGTAAGACTACTATATCTGAACTATAAAAATCTGGATAACCAGCAGATAGAAAAAACCCTCTCATTTTTTAACTGCCATATAGTGGTCGTCCAAATTGGTACAACTCAATAAAGAAGTAATAGAAGTGTGTTGTCATGGGGACAATCCCTAGCTTTTATTTTCACACCAGCCTCTTTTTTTAGAAAGTGCCAAACTCTAAGAATATGAAGCAGTCACTGAGGGATACTATCGTCATTTACAGCTTGTGTAGTTTCAGATATTTGGATCCTAAAATGGGCAAGGAGAAACTAATAATAAACAGTGAGCAAAAGCAAAGAACTGAAAACTTTTACCAAAAAAGCTACATTTTTTTCAGGAGATATTTCCCAAACCAGCTCCCACATACTTTGAACTTTTTGTATACCCCTGGCTATTCTAGTTACTGATTTATTCATATCGTTTTCTTGTTTTCATTGATCTGGATAGTTTCCTACAAATTGCTCTCGTGTTCAGAAAGAAGCACAAAATTAGTGTATAGTCAGGAAGCCATCTTCCCTCCTTTTTTTATTTTGGATTTAATTCTTAGATCTTTGTTCCTTGCGTGGTATTTAGGTAACAATATACCTTGTTTTTCCAATTCTGATTAAACACTTGCATCTAATATGTATATAAATCCATTCCACTAGACCCAGCGATGGTCAAAATGACCTCTGTTTCACATAGAAAAAGTTGTTTTTCTTAAAACCTGAAATGAAATAATAGTAAACTGTAACTAATATTCTTGTTCTTCTTGGCATGATTATACAGGTGAAACTCGAAAAATTAGAATATCATGCAAAAGTTCATTTGTTTCAGTAATGCAACTTAAAAGGTGAAACTAATATATGAGATAGACTCATTACATGCAAAGCAAGATAGTTCAAGCCATGATTTGTCATAATTGTGATGGTTATGGCTTACAGCTCATGAAAACCCCAAATCCACAATCTCAGAAAATTAGAATATTGTGAAAAGGTGCAATATTCTAGGCTCAAAGTGTCCCACTCTAATCAGCTAATTAAGCCATAACACCCACAAAGGGTTCCTGAGCCTTTAAATGGTCTCTCAGTCTGGATCAGTAGGAATCACAATCATGGGAAAGACTGCTGAGCTGACAGTTGTGAAGAAAACCATCATTGACACCCTCCATAAGGAGGGAAAGCCTCAAAAGGTAATTGCAAAAGAAGTTGGATGTTCCCAAAGTGCTGTATCAAAGCACATTAATAGAAAGTTATGTGGAAGGGGAAAGTGTGGAAGAAAAAGGTGCACAAGCAGCAGGAATGACCACAGTCTGGAGAGGATTGTCAGGAAAAGGCCATTCAAAAGTGTTGGGGACTTTCACAAGGAGTGGACTGAGGCTGGAGTCAGTGCATCAAGAGCCACCAGACACAGACGGATCCTGGACATGGGCTTCAAATGTCATATTCCTCTTGCCAAGCTGCTCCTGAACAACAAACAACGTCAGAAGCATCTTACCTGGGCTAAAGAAAAACAGACCTGGTCTGTTGCTCAGTGGTCCAAAGTCCTCTTTTCTGATGAGAGCAACTTTTGCATCTCATTTTGAAACCAAGGACCCAGAGTCTGGAGGAAGAATGGAGAGGCACACACTGCAAGATGCTTGAAGTCCAGTGTGAAGTTTCCACAGTCTGTGTTGATTTGGGGAGACATGTCATCTGCTGGTGTTGGTCCACTGTGCTTCATTAAGTCTAGGGTCAACACAGCCATCTACCAGGAGATTTTGGAGCACTTCATGCTTCCTTCCGCAGACGAGCTTTATGGGGATGCTGACTTCATTTGGCACCTGCCCACACTGCCAAAAGCACCACAACCTGGTTCAATGATCATGGGATTACTGTGCTTGATTGGCCAGCAAACTCGCCTGACCTGAACCCCATAGAGAATCTATGGGGCATTGCCAAGAGAAAGATGAGAGACATGAGACTGAACAATGCAGAAGAGCTGAAGGCCACTATTGAAGCATCTTGGTCTTCCATAACACCTCAGCAGTGCCACAGGCTGATAGCTTCCATGCCACGCCGCATTGAGGCAGTAATTGCTGCAAAAGGGGCCCAAACCAAGTACTGAGTACATATGCATGCTTATACTTTTCAGAGGTCCAATATTGTTCCATGTACAATCCTTGTTTTATTGATTGCATGTCATATTCTAATTTTCTGAGATTGTGGATTTGGGGTTTTCATGAGCTGTAAGTCATAACCATCACAATTATAGCAAATCATGGCTTGAACTATCTTGCTTTGCATGTAATGAGTCTATCTCATATATTAGTTTCACCTTTTAAGTTGCATTACTGAAATAAATGAACTTTTGCACTATATTCTAATTTTTCGAGTTTCACCTGTATATTATTCTTTACTCACTGTCAAAATTACTTTTGGTTGAAGCCCAACTAAGTCCATGCTGAATCAATGGGACTTTAATCATAGGGAATGTGAAAATTAATCTGGATGCAGTCTTTTGTGTATTCTAAGCAAATGCAAGGAATTCAATAGTAATAGTAGACTTCCTTCCTCCCTTCCTCCTTTCCCCTTTTCCCCAGTTGGATCATAGACAGGGAACATCTATCTAAGAGAAAAATTTCTACAAAGCAAAACAAATTCCTCATCCATCTTCTGGTTTCCTATTCCATTTGGTCCAATGGTTACAAGAATGAAAAGAGGGAAGGGAATTTTGATTTCATAAGGATATATACTTTTGTACCACCTTAGGCTTCATTCAATTAAAAAAAACTGATTTGAAAGAATGTGTAAGGATTTCTGAGAAGATTTAGCTGTTGTGAGATAAGGGGAAAGGCTCTCTTATAGATGTGTAACATTTTATGCAATATGTTATAGATCAGAAAACAAAGCACAAGAATAAATGTTAAGTTCTTATGGTCATAGTAGGTACAAAGGGATCTTCCAAGCAGAAGAATTTACAGAATTTGATGGTGTTGTGTGAATGATTAATTGAGTGTTGCAAAATTGTGAAGTAAATTTCACCTCTTATATAAAGGCATGTAATGCTTCATGGTACACATATAGAAGGTATGTATGCTCATTTTGTCTCACTTGTTCCCTCTCCCTGTAGATGTTCATGCTCCAAGAAACTTCATTTTATTACAGAAAAATAAGATAGGGTGAATCACAATTTTATATCAATTTATTATGCTAACTTGAAAAGAAAGAATAGGGCTTCATATCAACCTCACCAATCTGAAAGTCTCAATAGAAATTTGAGGAACTTCTTTCTATATTCCACCATTTTGAAAATTATCCAGTTTGTTCTATTCTTTATTTCCAGTTTTTAATGACTTATTGAACTATCATATAGGAAAGTGACTGCTCTGTTTGCTGAAGTGCATTTGTTTAAGAACTTCATCGAAAGTTGTTTGAAAGTCTAAAGAGACAAAGTCTACCAAATCACTCCTATCCATGTGTTTGTTGACACTCCCCAGGAATGTTAAAGAAACAGTGAGACAGGGTTTAATCTTTCCAGAAGTCAACTTAAGGGTCTCCACCTTTGGGAAGTTGTAAATCTTATCTCCAAAGTCTATATCCACCAAAAAAGAAATGTTTTTAGTGTCAAACAGCCTTGGAGGTGCAGGCTGTTAAATGCCTAGCACTTAAGTTCCAGCTGCCTGCAATTACTGTAGGCTCGAATCCCACCAGGCTCAAGGTTGACTCAGCCTTCCATCCTCTCAGGGTAGGTAAACTGAGGACCCAAGATTGTTGGGGGCAATAAGCTGACTTTGTAAAAATGCCGCTTAGTAATAAGCAGGCATATACAGTGGAATGAAGGCTATTGCTGAACGCATTGGGTTGTGTCCCAGGAATTGTAATCTGCCCTGAGTGTTCGGAGAAGGGCAGCATATAAATGTAATTAAAAAATAATAATAAAGGCAATTCTGGCTTTACCATATAGTTTTTAATTGAGGATTTTTTAAGATTGTGGGTAGTTAGTGTTTTTGGTACTGCTTTTGTTGTTGTTCAATCACTAAGCTGTGTCTGACTCTTCAGAACCCCATGGACCATAGCATGCCAGGCTCCCCTATCCTCCACTGTCTCCCAGAGTTTTCCCAACTTCATGTTCATTGCATCAGTGATATTATCTAACCATCTCATCCTCTGTTGTTCTCTTCTCCTCTTGCCTTCAATCTTTCCCAACATCAGGGTCTTTTCCAATGAGTCCTCTCTTCTCATTCGGTGGTTGAAGTATTTGAGCTTCAATTTCAATATATGACTTTCCAAAAACACCAGGATTGATTTCCTTTAGGAGTGACTGATTTGATCCCCTTGCAGTCCAAGGGACTCTCAAGGGTCTTCTCCAGCACCACAATTCAAAAGTATTAATTTTTTGGCGCTCACCAGTGGTGAGATTCAAATTGTTTTACCACCAGTTTGGTGGGTGTGGCTTGGTGGGTATACTTTGCCTAACCCTGTGTGCAGCTTTCCCCACAACAGCTGAGACCATCAGCACCAATCAGCTGAGAGGATAAAGAAAAGCACAGGGGTGGGTGGGAGGGCCGAACATGCTCTCCTCTCAGCTGATCGTCAGAGGCTTTTTTTACTACCAGTTTGTCCAAACTGGTCCGAACCGGTAGCATACCACCACTGGTGCTGACACTTCCTTATGGTCCAATTTTCAGCTCAAGGTGCTGGTAATCACCTATAAAGCCCTATATGGGCCAGGGTATTTGCGGGACCATCTACTGCCAGCAACAACTTCCCAGCGCCCTGTGCGCTCTCACAGACAGGGCCTCCTCAGGGTGCCGTCGGCCAGGGTGCCAGACCCCCAGGGGGAGAGCCTTCTCTGTTGGCACGCCCACCCTGTGGAATCAACTGCCCTTGGAGTTGCGGATGGCTCCTGACCTTCAATCCTTCCATTGCAACCTGAAGACATGGCTCTTCCAACAGGTCGACCTGGACTAAGGGGGCTTTTTAATGGTTTTTATTGGTTACTGTCGATTTTTAATTATAATTATTGGGATTCTTGTTTAATATTTTTTTAAATTTTAAACTTTTGTATTGTATGTTTTTACTGTTGTGAGCCGCTCTGAGTCCTTCGGGAGATAGGGCAGCATATAAATCCCATTATTAAATTAAATTAAATTAAATATTCAACCTCAATTCGTTCTGTGAAATTTACTAAATAGATAAATTGAGGTATGTAGATTTTTGCATTATATACAAAATAGCATGTTGGACATAGCATGTTGGCAGTGGGTGGGTGTTATCTGAATTACGGCATGTTTTGATAAGTTTGATAAGTTTTGATAAGTTTAGATCTTTTAGAAAAAGAAGGTATGAAGACACATACCTGTATTCTGCCAAACCTTATCTTATTTGCTCTTTGGAGCATTTTGCACTTTTATGATAAATATACATGATGCTTGTAGTGATAACAAAGGTATACCTATTTCAACAACACAAAATGCAAATAATATTGGCTTAAAAGTAAGGCACATATGCATTTCATTTAGCAAAAAGAGGAGGGGAAAAACTATATAGCAATTAAGGAAAGCCACAGAGGAGGTATTAGGTACAAATTAGCTTTGTTTACTGAAGAACTAAAAGGAGGGGGATTTAGTTTAAAAAACTGAGAGGAGGGGAGTCAAAGACACTAATTTGTTGATCACAGGGCACTAAAAGCTAAGCAAACATCAATGTAGCATTTTAGAAATTAGCAAATAGTTCTAAAGGAGAGCTCAACAAATATCAAAACCTCTTCAAATATCAAAACCTCTTCAAAGGCGAGACTAAAGCATTTTTTCCTATGTTTCAGGGAAAAATATTTATTGAGTCACAGTTGCAGTGAACCATCAAATCCTTGGCAATGTATTTGTCATTGGTTGCTTTGCAAAATAGACAGGAGAGTGACTGTGCAAAAGACCTTGGGATTTAACTGAAAAGAACATCAATCCTTCCCTTGTAGTCAGAGCAATATGCTTCATACATGCTGAAGCTCGCACTCCACATGCTGCTTGTAATTTTAGCATCATGGAATTGATCTTGCCTCTGCATTCCTAAAAAGATGGTGTTCCAGGACAAAACTACCTGGAACAGTGCATGGCAAGCAATTAAACAACACAGATAATCATATCAGGACTAACAGGTTGGTTGGCTGATAGGGAGAAAAAGAGGCAGGAAGAGATTTGAGGCAAGGAAGGAGATTTTCAGTCATCCAGGTCATGTCCCAAAGGTGTTTTTTCAAGAGGCAACTGGTTTTGCTTTGAAGACATTTCACTCCTCAGCTCAGAGCTGAAGAAGTTTCAAGGATGAGAAGCGAAACATTTTCAAAGAAAAACCAGAAACTCCAGTTGCCTCTTGAAAAAGCACCTTTGGGAGTAAGACCCATTCTTGCAAATTTAGGACAGCCCCAGTGATTTTCCACAGTTTATCTTCTCCATGGCTGAGGCTAAACCAGACAGCAAGCAAATTTATGTGAGCTTGCTGTATTTTCTAACCCCAATACAACTCTAATTCCATTTGCTTAAATCCACAAAAGCCCATTATTATGAATCAGGATCATCGTGTACAGGGAACAAGAAGTCCAAGGCTCCCCTTAAAACCCATATTTGCTTTAAAAAAAAACTCAGCTGTTTTGCATGAGTGCAAGAGGTTTTTTTTTTAATAATGCCAATTCATCACAAGGTATTTTTTAAGCAACTAAATTTAGATCACATTGGAAAAAAATACCCTTATTTGTTTTTATTTATGTACGGATTCAGTTAGTGAAACAACTCTTCAGCCTGCTAGATACCATGGGCAACAGACAATAAAAAGGTTCAGTAAGCATATTATGAATGAAAAGAAATAAAGGGACAAAAAACATCCTACAATGATATTTGGAGGTGACACTAGCATTAAAACGGAGGAGTGACATGAGATATTTTAAGGTGTTTTGGTATTTTATTATAAGCAACCAATTTCACCTCTCTAGGAAAGGTGGCTCTAAAATCCAGGTGTTAGTTTCAATATGATCCAGTCAGCTTAGCCTCTCTAACTGGTGGGACATTAACTCATTGTATTAGATTGTCTTGCCTAGAGAATTGTCAAGATAAGGAAATTGGTGCCTTCAAAATATTCTACACTATCAGGCCTTGTCAAGATCTATCACTTTCTGAAACCAGGGCTGATAAAAGCTCTCTGAAAGAAAAGAAAGCCCTGGCATACTCCAGGACATACTAAGCTGTGAAAATGTGGAAGCCGCTGGCACAAAACCTACAGAAATTGAAGCAATATTACAAGATAACTTTATTTTTTTTTGAAGACGTCATACCTCTTGTTGAAAGAAATATCCTTCTGGGTTCAGTTCCAAGTGGGGAAAAAGACACTGGAAACATGGAGGCTGCTTGGAAAGTTTAATGGTGAACAGGACCACATGGTCTGGAGCTCCAGAGAAAGATGATCACATGCTTGAAGGAGAAGAAAAAAGGGCTGAGGTGCTGAGAGTATCTGGGTTTTATAACCTTTGTTGAGATTTGAATTGAAGCTTGTTTCTAATTGGTTGTCAGACTCCCATGAGGGGCAACTCTGTAGGCTGTCCTGAGTTCCAAGCTTGGTTGACCCCCGCTGGATGATCTATGCCCTTAAAAGGGCTTTTGGCAATTGCTATAGCTTTACCTGGAGACCTTTCTTATGTAAAGTATTCTGGCTCAGGCCTTAATGGCCCACCCATTAACAAAGGTGGGGTGAGATTCTGCTTCTGGGGTTCTACTCTTTTTAGAAGAAATATTCTGCCTTTTAAATATCTACCAGAATACTTCATTTTTCTAGGAGAGTTGGGTGCCAACTTCCTACAATCCCTCATTTTTTTTTTCAAAACACGTGAGAGTTTTGACAAAAGATTAAAAGGTGATCAGATCAGGGAGACTTGATGGGTGCTTTTAATTTTTTTCTGATGCAAAGGAAAGGCATTGGAAAAAAAAGCAACAGAAAAGGATTCCTTCAGTGGCTCCAAAAGCTTTCAAAGTCTGGGAAAACTCCTGGTTTTTTTTTTTTTTCAAAACAGTATCCAATTTTTTTCATGCCAATTAATTTTCAGGTGTTTTGATGTACTTTTTGTGAGCTTACAGTCAGGTTATAAGCACAAGCCTCTACATTCTTCACAGCCTTTAAATTACAGGCTGCCCATTTCCAAGGTTATGGTTACTACCTGCCTAGCTCTTAGTTTCCAGGGTTTGTGAGGCCAAATTGAGATTAGCCAGTGTGCAATCCAGGCTATTTAGTATTTTTAAAGTTACACACAATGAGCCCTGGGACTTGTACTCATGAGGCCCCCAGTGCAACATATCTTGCTTTACTGGACAACTGGGCAGCATCATTTGTGAGTCACAGTCAGGACTTGGGGTTTGGAGATCTCTTTTCTGCTATCTCTTCAGAAATTGCCTGAGGGAGGGGTGCCCCTCCCCATGGAATTAGAAAGGAGTTTTGCTTGGGCCTTAGTGCCTCAGAGCAGCAAAATAAAACAAAACAAAACAAAAAAATTTTCTTTTTAAAAAGAAGCAAGGGACAGCTTTGTGTGGAAGCAGGTGAAAAAGATAACCTATCTAATTCTAAATGGGTGTCTCTGTGTATGTGCCTGTGTATGCAGCTAGGTTTACAATACAGATAATACAAACATGCTGGACAATTTCCCTCCCACCAGACAGAAGTATAAGGTGTTCAGAACTTGCTGGGCCAGCTACTCTCAAATACAATCATGGGTACATCAAATTGGTTACAATATAAATGATACAAGAAAGAAAACATTACAATGGGTTTCACATTACAATGAATTTTCAGTTACAATGAATTTCCACCCTCCCCCCATAGTCTTTCTAACTGTCTTCTGGGGATTGAAAAGAGTCTTTTAGTCTTTTACTGGTCCATCTCAGGATCCTTTCCCTCATGTCTCTGGATGGCATAGGCTTGGCCTGGTGGTATAGGTGGTCAGTCAGGCTTGGGAAGGTCTGCCCCACTCTGGTTTGTTGTAATGACCTCAGTGGAGGCTGGATCCAAACCCAGTTACTGGTTCCAATGGATAGAATGTCTCTAGGGAGTAGCATCTGCTTCCACATGTGGCAGGGCTGAAAGACAAAGAACAAGGGGTCCCTTCCCCCCTTTGCTGGTAATTCTACCAGGAAAGGCATTGTAAAAGGATTAGAGAGGGGTTTGGAGATGGCTTGCAGGTATGGTTTCAGGAGAAAGAAAAATAACACATCAGTATTGCAGTTACTAAACAGATAAATCAGTTTCAACAAAGTGGAGACACAGCAGATGAGAAAGGAAAAACTGGATTCAAATGCTTCAGAAAAAGGATGAACAGGTAAAATCATTTAAACACATAGTAAATGCAAGGATGAAACTTTTCTTGTAATGAACTTAGAACATTCGTTAATAACCTAGGGTTTTTCTTAAAAGCACAGAGAGGAGAGAAAATTTAACTCTGTTCCTCATCCAGTCTAATTGGCCAGATCAGACTGGGAGAAGACAATCTCTCGGTGTTTTTAATTCTTAACAATTTAAAATTAATATCCGAAGGGATCAGAGACACTTAACAGTTGCAACAGTTACCTCTAGGACACACAAAGTCTTAGACACACACACGTGCAGCACACATACCCACACACAAAGACACAGAGGAAAACAAAACTCTGAGGTTTACACACACACACTGATCATTCCCACAATAAATCTCTCAGTTAAATTGGGGAAGGCATAAATCTTAAGGAACAAACCACGTGGTAGCATAGAAGATAGAAAAAGAGACACAGAAAGAAAGAATTTTTTTAAAAAAATCCCATGTGATCCTGTTTTTACGTTTTGCCCTTTTAAAGTACCTTTATTTAGCACATTGGTCTTCCTGTATCCCTCAGCAAAGCCCATTCCCTATCTATACATTTTGGGTTTTTCTTGCTCATGCCAGCTAGGGTCGGCATCTGCCGCTCATCCCAAGCCTCCAATAGCTCTCCCAGGGGGGTTCAGGACCCTCGAACTACCGCTTCCCATGTTTCCCCGTCCGATGTGGGGTTTCACACTTTGGCTTAGTCGGGTCAGCGACCAGTTTCAGACACAAGTACTTCAAGAGCAAGAAAAAAAAAAGGTGTCTGAGGGAGACTTTGGTCGTTGCACCTTATGCAACGAAATGAGACACTTAAAAAAAACTCTCTCTATTCTACAGAATATTTCACAAAGTATCGGCTCCCTTTTTAAAAAACCACGAGAGACTCTCTCTCTCTCTCTCTCTTCCAAGGTTTTGGACTGGGGTATGCTGCCTGTGCAGACTTCTTTCCTCTCCCCAAAAAAACAGCCCGTGAGACTCTCTGCCCCCCAGATAAGTACTGGTACTCCGTGCCTCTTTCCTTCAGGCCCGTTTAGCGGATTTGGAAGAGCTCAAATCCGGAAAACTTGCTTTTCTGTAAGCAAGTACTGGTACTCCAATTTAGCATCCAAATTACACAACTACTTAAACCCCTGGGGTTTGCTTTTGGGATACACTGGACAAAAAAACCAAATTTTTTTTCCCTCCCTTCAATCATAACCAGCTCGGCTTTTCCTCTTATATACAGAAGGTCTCACACTCTGATGACCTCTCCTTGCTTTTCCTGTCCTGATGGTCATGGCTCTGTAGAGCTAGCAACAGACAAGAGGGCAGCTAGAGGCCAAACAAAGGAATGAGATCCAGCTGCTGTCCAAGTGTAGCCGCACACACACACTCTTCCTCCTTCTCTAACAAAAGGTCCTGTGCTCTGAAACTGTTAAACATAACTTTTCTTTTCAGACAGGAACTTTTTTTTTAAATTGAGAATAATAAAACCCTCAAAACGACTCTATAGAGCACTCCACACTAGAACAAGTAGACACAAGGACAGTTTTTCCCGAACAGCCATCAATCTGCTAAACAAATAATTTCCTCAACACCGTCCAACCATTTACAAAGTCTGCACTACTATTACTATTAATCTTCTCATCACTCCCCATCACCCATCCCTCCCACTTGTGACTGTATGTTGTAACTTTGTCGCTTGTATCCTTACGATTTACATTCACTGCTTCCTAGTATAATTTGATTGCTTATTGTACCCTATGACTATCATTAAGTGTTGTATGCGTTATGATTCTTGATTCTTAATGAATGTATCTTTCCTTTTATGTAGACTGAGAGCATATGCACCAAAGACAACTTCCTTGTGAGTCAAATCAGCTTGCCAATAAAGAGTTATATCTAAAGGGAGATTGTGCTAAGACAAATATATCATTTTACATATAATAACTGCCCAGAATTGTGTATGCACAGTACTGGAAACAGGATAATATACCATCTGAGGGGACAGTGATAAGAAAGATTTTGAACTGCGTGGAGATGGACAGGCTGACATTAGAGTTAAAAGAAAGATGTGAAATCAGTATTGTTGGGAAATATTTAATAAAAGGTATTTTTTTAAAAAAATGGCCAAGGATTAGAATGCAAATAAGCCAGAAGATGAGAAAGGAACTTTATACTACCAAAATGAGAATAAAAATGATAATTCAAGATTGTTATGAAAAGCTATGAGCAAGAAAAGTTTCAGAAGAGAAAATTAAACAATATTTGGAAAAAGCGGAATTACCTAAAGTACCAGAAAAGGTAAAACTATGTTAAATGAATGAATATCAATGATGGAATTATCAGAAGTGATCAAGAGACAACAGAATAATAAAACACCAGGACCAGTTGGGCTGCAGGCAGAATTTTACAAATGGTTACAAGATACTTTAGGCCCATCAACGTTAGAAGCCCATAATGAAGTATTGATTGATGCAAAGGTACCAAATTCGTGGATGAAAGCAAATATTACTTTGATTCCAAAAGATTCAGATTTAATGCAGATAAAAACTATAGGCTCATATCTTGACTGAACACTGACTATAAAACATATGCTTCAATAATGGCAGAGAGAGTAAAAATTTCTAAATGAATTTATATATTCAGATCAAAATGGCTTTTTTTTGCCTAAGAAGTAGATTAAAACACCATGACAATAATTTTAACTTTAAAGGCAATTTGCCATAAACAAATGGCAAAGGTGATAGAAAATGGAAGTAGGACAGAGAATTTTAATATAAAAGGCACAAGAAAAGGATGTCCACTATCTCCTGTACTATTCATATTGATATTAGAATTGCTAAATATAGATATTAGACAAGAGATAGAAATTAAAGCTATGGAAATAAAAAGGGAACAATATAAATTATAGGCATTTGTAGAAGATTTGCTCTTTATCTTGGAAAACCCACAATAAAATGGACTCAAACTAATTAGGAAAATAGAAGAGTATGGTGAAGTTGCAGGACTGAAAGGTTAAAAAAATCAAAATAATTGTTTACAGATATATAGAAAAAGAGCTAACAAGGAAAATAGGTATACAGATAGTCAAGAAAGTTATAAATTGGCCAACAAATGAAACAAATTTGGTTAAGTGGAAAAATCTACAACTATCATTGATGGAAAGAGTAGCTACCATAAAATTGAATATCCTGCCAAGATTACTATATTTATTCCAAGCAATACCAATAAAACTAGAAAATTTTTTTCTTGGGACTCATCAATGGCTAGCAGACAAAAACAGGGAAAAAGGAAATATATGAAAGGATTTGTGATATAAGTAATACATAAGTTGGTTAAACAAACAGCATGAATATTATTGTTATAAACAGTAATATAATTGATACTAGCTCTCTTGGTAGAACACACAGAGGAAGAAAGATCTCTTTCTCACACACACACAAAGGCATACACACATTTCCCACATTTTTCTGTGCTTTAAATTTAGAATTTGGAGGTACTCACCTTCTTTCCAAGCAGCTTTTGAGCTCAACACTCAAAACCCCTTTAAAACCTTTTTTTCCCAAATGGCCAAGGTCCAGGAAAACTCACCCACAGACTCAATGGGTCTGTTTGCCGGCAAGGGAATCTTACCTGGGCCTGGTCCATTGGTTAGGTTAGCTTGGAGTCCCATCTGCTTGGGTGCCAATTGTTGAAAGAAATATCCTTCTGGGTTCAGTTCCAAGTGGGGAAAAGACACTGGAAACATGGAGGCTGCTTGGAAAGTTTAATGGTGAACAGGACCACATGGTCTGGAGCTCCAGAGAAAGATGATCACATGCTTGAAGGAGAAGAAAAAGGGCTGAGGTGCTGAGAGTATCTGGGTTTTATAACCTTTGTTGAGATTTGAATTGAAGCTTGTTTCTAATTGGTTGTCAGACTCCCATGAGGGGCAACTCTGTAGGCTGTCCTGAGTTCCAAGCTTGGTTGACCCCGCTGGATGATCTATGCCCTTAAAAGGGCTTTTGGCAATTGCTATAGCTTTACCTGGAGACCTTTCTTATGTAAAGTATTCTGGCTCAGGCCTTAATGGCCCACCCATTAACAAAGGTGGGGGTGAGATTCTGCTTCTGGGGTTCTACTCTTTTTAGAAGAAATATTCTGCCTTTTAAATATCTACCAGAATACTTCATTTTTCTAGGAGAGTTGGGTGCCAACTTCCTACACTCTGAAATACAAATTTTAGTCACTTGGGGCTATTTAAAGGCGGTGGCTGAAAAATACTTTTTAAATGTCTTTTATATCAAGGGTAAATAAATTTATCATTTCTTCCATTATTAACAATTACAAATAGGAAAAGAGAGGAATTGGAATATAGGGTTAAGTGTCTGTTCATTTGATGGAGAATGTTATTTTTTCTACAGCCTTTGCCACATCTATTATTCCCACTCATATTCCCAACTCAAAGTATCTTTCCTAGATAAGAAATAAGGACACTTAAGAACCATGTGCTTATGAACAGGCTTTAAAATATGCCTAATAGTCAAAATACAATACTGCTTCCTTAAGTCTTTTATGCTTGGAGACAAACAGTTACTCAACCTCCAACAGGGATGTATTTCAGACTTAATTTATATTTTTTGTTTGAAAAAATTAGTTTATTCAAAGATTATAATACAAAACACTTAATTTATATTTTAACTTAAATTAAACTTAATGTATATTTTACTGTTTCAAATACTCATACCAGATCCTTTCTGTTATAGCAAGGACCTATAAGGAGCTATGTGGCTGACTAAACTATTACATATTTAGAATAGAATAGAATAGAATAGAATAGAATAGAATAGAATAGAATAGAATAGAATAGACAGAGTTGGAAGGGACCTTGGAGATTTCTAATCCAACCCCCTGCCTAGGCAGGAAACCCTACACCACTTCAGACAAATGGCTGTCCAACATTTTTTTAAAAACTTCCAGTGTTGGAGCATTCACAACTTCTGGAGGCAAGTTGTTCCACAGAGTAATTGTTCTAACTGTCAGGAAAATTCTCCTTAGGTTGCTTCTCTCCTTGATTAGTTTCCACCCATTGCTTCTTATCCTGCCCTTGGTGCTAAAAACATTCCTGGATGAGTGATTCTCCTCTATAGTCCCAAAGGGGCTCTTTCCAAAAAGCAATTGGACTTCCTTGTTTTTTTCCCTTTAAAAATATTTCACTTCTCATCCAAGAAACTTCTTCAGTTTCTTCATGCGGCTTCTTTGGTTCTATCTAGCAAAGTCCAGCTGCCTTTTGATGAAAGCATCTTTGGGACAACCATGACCTGGATGATTGAGAATCTCCACAGACATTCTCTGTAAGATGCTACTATTGGTGCCATGGACTATCCATGTAGGAGAATGGCAGAATGACAGAATGACAGAGTTGGAAGGCACCTTGGAGCAGTGCAACCCCCTGCTCAAACAGGAAACCTTATACCCATGATGGAGAACCTATGGCACACATGCCAGAAGTGGCACGCAGAGCCGCTTCTGCCGGCGCGCGAGAGGTTGCCTGGAAGAACTCCACTGCACATGCGCGCGCACCCCCCACCAGCCAGCTGATTGTTGGGTATCTGCCATGCATGCGTGAGGGGAGACACATCATGGGAGATGCATGCGCATGCACAGAGGTGTGCGGGGGGTTGCATGCACATGTGAAGAGGGGGGGTCGCACGCACATGCACAGAGGCATGCGGTGCACGTCCAGGGGGTCGTGTGCGCATGTGCAGAGAGGTGGGGGAAGTCATGTGCGCATTGCATCATGAGTGCAGGCACACGAGCATGTGCATGCAGCGCGCACACACACACTTTTGGCACGCAACATGGAAAAGGTTAGCCATCACTGCCTTATACTATTTCAGACAAATTGTTGTCCAATTTCTTCCAGTGTTGGAAATTCACTAATTCTGGAGGCAAGTCGGAGGTTAATTGTTCTGTCAGGAAATGTATCCTTAGTTCTAGGTTTATTTATTTATTTAGTTAGTTATATTTGGATTTATATGCCACCCCATCTCCAGGGGGACTCGGGGAGGCTTACACAAAAACATATACATAATATAAAACTTATTCCAAATTTACCTAATCCAAATAACTCTAAAATATTGCTTCTCTCCTTGACTAGTTTCCATCCATTGCCTCTTGTTCTGCTTCCAGGTGCTTTGATCCCCTCTTCTGTTTGGCAGCCCCTTAGTTATTGGAACACTGCTATCATGCCACCCCTCCTCCTTCATTCACTAGTGATACCCAATTCTCATTTGTTCTGAAATCTAATATATGGGAACACTTTTCCAATGTTGAGTCTTGTATATAATGTGGATGAAAATAATTTAACGAAACAGCCAATCCTTGCATATTTGTCAGTGCGCATTGTTAGGGCTACAAGTTGTAGCCTACAACTCCAATGTTTACCCATTGGCTAAAAGGAAATATGCATGGGCAGCAGCTATCAAGGATAGATAACATCAAAAGTAGGGATTACACTGCATTACAGAACAATACATTCCCTGTCAGTGGAGACAATAGGTTTCCCTTGAGAATCCTTTGCTGGAATCCCTGTTCTGTCTTATGCATAGGTAAGCAGGTGGGTTTGTAATATAAGTATTCTTTTCACAATCTCGGGCAATAGGTCTCTTTTCAGAGTTTATCGTGTGTGTGTGTGTGTGTGTGTGTGTGTGTGTGTGTGTGCGTGCCAAATCCGGCCTTGTGTTTATGTCCACAATAGTTTTAGAAGCCAGCCTTTATAGCTCTCTCTCTCTCTCTCTCTGTGTATATGTATAGGTTTGGAAATAAAGCTCATTTGTTCTCATTTCTATGCTACCTTTTGGCAGAGATTTTTATTTTAATGTAAAACAGAAAGTCTGGTTTCAGTAAGTCTTATCTTTTGTTTTTAAAAGCAAAAAAAAAAGGGCGGGGGGGATATTTAAGTTCACAGAGTAAAACTGATGCAGTGGAGTACAATCTCCAAACTTCCAACTGAAGCAAAAAGAAACTATATGCTGGCTCTATTCAAGCTAATAAAAAATAAGAATCCATGTGACCAGCCTTAAATAAATGGTCAGTATTAGTGGCTCAATGGCTAAGATGCTGAGCTTGTCGATCAGAAAGGTCAGCAGTTTGGCGGTTCGAATCCCTAGTGCAGCATAACGGAATGAGCTCCCATTACTTGTCCCAGCTTCTACCAACCTAGCAGTTCGAAAGCAGGTAAAAATGCAAGTTGAAAAATAGGGACCACTTTGGTGGGAAGGTAACTGCGCCTTCAGTGTTTAGTCATGCCGGCCACATGACCACGGAGATGTCTTCGGACAGCGCTGGCGCTTTAGCTTTGTAATGGAGATGAGCACCGCCCCCTAGAGCTGGAAACAGCTAGCACGATGTAAGAGGGGAACCTTTACCTTATTAGTGGCGCAGGGGTTAGGGTGCAGTACTGCCGGCTACTTCTGCTGATTGTCAGCTACCTGCAATTTGGCAGTTCAAATCCCACCAGGCTCAAGGTTGACTCAGCCTTCCATCCTTCCGAGGTGGGTAAAATAAGGACCCAAAATTTTGGGGGACAATATACTGTCTCTGTAAACCACTTAGAGAGGGCTGTAAGGCACTGTGAAGCGGTGAATAAGTCTAAGTGTTACTGCTATTAGAGAGTGCCATTCAGTTGCAATGCTCCATTATTCTTGATTTCCTGAGAAGAGTCTGAGTGTTATTTATTATCTCTCTTAGAGATATTTTTAAAAGTCTAGAAAGGAAACAAGGACTATAATACATCCCCTCCAGCAGCCCATGTTCAGATAAGAAACAAAGCCCACCCTCCCTCACACTGATGATATTACCTATTACCTCAGTCGGGTTATGAAATGTCTGCTAGCAAACAACCAACTTCAATGAGCACCAAGACTCCCCAGGTCAACCCTGATGGGGGTCTCAAACTCATGTTATCATGGTGGCATCACATGACATATTGCAACTTTTTCCCCTTCACTAAACTGGACATGGGCATGGCCGATGCCTGACGCATCTGGCCTGCAGGCTATGAGTTTGAACCCTGATATCCTCTTGAACTACACTGAACTACAGATATCATCTTTTAATGAAATGGAAAGAGAATTATAAATGTTTTTTTTTCTCTTAGAAATATCCTTTTCTTAACATTATAAATGTATAATAGAAAAAAAAACCAATGGTTTATAATAGGATTAAGACATCAGTGAGTGATCAACAATTGATACATCTTGCCAAACAAGCATCCAACCTCGGATGCCTGCTTTTATCACCACAAACAATGCGAAGCTGTTAAAGTAAAGATGGGGAACACATGCAGTAAAAAAAAACATTTGGTTGTTGGAAATCAAGATCTCAGTTGATAAGTGGGCTGAGGGAGGAGGAGGAGATGCTGTTAATGTCACTCATGTGTGGCAAATGCCACAACTGGATAAAAAAAACATGGTGTGAAGTTACAGGGCTTCTTTCAAAAGTAGATTCCTGGAGTCTCATTGAGCAGGAAACAATATTAAATGTTTCAAAATACATTATTCCTCTCTCAGTTCCAACGAACATTTCTGCTGCTCTAGAGTTCTTGTTGAGAACGTATCAACTCTATTTTAAGATCAGCTACCTGTTATGCCAAAATAGGTAGTTTCCAAGTGAGCCGTTTAAAAAAAAACACTTTAATATCAGAGTAGGGAAGATTGTTCCACACAGGGACTATTGTTCCAGAGAAATGAAGAATTAGATGTCATCGCTCTACTGTTCTTTTTATCCCTCACCCTCCAATAACATTTTTTCTCTTCCCTATTTAATCCTTTCAGTGTGGGGAAAATTTCAATATATATTTTAGATCTGAAGACCTAAACCACACCCTTTCCATGCAAATTATTAAAACCTTCAACATCATCTGCCTTTCTGGTCTAAGAATAGGAAATATGATTGCTAGTGGCTAAGGCACCAGCCTAGAATAACAGAATAGGAAGGGACCTTGGAGGTCTTCTAGTCCAACCCCCTTCTCAAGCTGGAGACCCTATACCCATGATCAGGGTTGGGATTCAAAAATTTTAACAACCGGTTCTGTGGGCATGGCTTAGGTGGTGGGCGTGGCTTAGGTGGTCATGTGACTGGGTGCACATGGCTTGGTGGTCATGTTACTGGCTGGGTATGGCCAACTCAATATCACTCACATCGAGGCACGCATCTCCTCGCCTGGCCTCTCATGACTGTGGGGATGCTGCAACAGTCAAGTGTGAAAAATGGTCATAAGTCACTTTTTTTCAGTGCCATTGTAACTTTAAATGGTCACTCCACACAAGCAAAGTACAAGCAAAGGAGGGGAAAAAAACTCCAGAGACATTCCTGAGACAGGAAGTCTAGTCCTGCCAAGAATGTAATAAGGGTTAACGGAGAGGCAGTTTCTGTAAGTAACACCAGAATGTTTCCTTCCTGCCTTCCTTACAGGATTAGGCCAGTAATTTCTTCTAACAACTGGTTCTCCAAACTGCTTAGAATGTTAACAACCAATTCTAGTGAATAGGTGCAAACTGGTAGAATCCCACCCATGATGGTGAACCAGAGTGGCTCGCAGAGCCATTTTTGCCAGCACGTGAGCCATTGCCCAGAACAGATCTACTGTACATGGGCACACGTCCCCTGCCAGCCAGCTGATTTTGGGGTGCCTGCCGTGCAAGTGCGGGGGCAAGGCATGCATGGGAGATGCATGCGCAGGGAGCATGGGGGGTTGCATGCACATGCACAGAGGCAGACAATGCGCCCAAGTGGGGGTCATGCATGCATGCGCAGGGGCATGGGGGGTCACACATGCATTGCATTATGGGTGCAGGCACACGTGCGCACACACACACTTTTGGCACGTGACAATGAAAAGGTTAGCCATCCCATTTAGAGAAATTGTCCCCATGCCATTTAGAGAAATCATTGTCCAATCTCTTAAAAGCTTCCAGTGTTAGAGCACCCACAACTTCTGAAGGCAAGCTATTCCACTGAGTGATTGTTCTTACTCTCAGGAAATTTCTCCTTAGTTCTAAGTTGCTTCTATCTTTGTTCAGTTTTCATCCATTGCTTCTTGTCTTGCTTTCTGGTGCTTTTTCAGAAACCAGGAGACACTGACTTCTGGTCCCACCTTTTTCATGAAACCCTATTAGGTAACTTTGGGGCAGTACTTCTCAGTCCAACTTCCTCACAATGTTTTTCTTGTGGGAAAAATAGGAGGAGAAAAGAGTATTAGATATTTTTGCTACTTTGGATTCTTCATAAAAAATAATAAAGGCAGCATAAAAAATAAATAAATAAATAAAAACATGGATCGATGATTGTCCTTGAACCAGCACTTCCTCAAGCCCAAAGCCACTCAATCTGCCAGGGTTTAGCTAAAGCTTGTTCTCCATCTAGATCAGGGGTGTCAAACTCACGGCGTCATGGCGGCATCACATGACATATTGGGACTTTTTTCCCCTTTGGTAAACTGGACGTGGGTGTGGCCAGTGCATGACACATCCAACCCATGGGCCTGGAGTTTGACACCCCAATCTAGTTCTTCACAGTCTCCAGGTATCAGAAGGCATGATATCCCTCAATTCACCAGTGGCAGACATTTATAATTAGGTATCATCATCTTATTAATGATGCTCTACCACATAGCAATGATGAGCTCACTCAGCAGTCTTCTGTAAATGTTGAGTAGAAGCAGAGAGAGCACTGAACTCTAAAGCATCTACATAGTAGGAAGGAAGCAAACCAGCACCACACAATGCCAATCACCACCAACTCTGAACTGAACCAAAAGGATACCATGGTCAATAATATTGAAAGCCATAGGGAAGTCAAGTAGAGCAAGGATGGGTGCAGAACCCCCATACCACCTTCGTCAGAGATCACCAGAAACACAACCACTCTCATATCTGGGTCCCATTTCCAAGATCCCTGAATCTTGATTGAAAGGGATCTAGAGCAGTGCTATCAAACTCGTGACCCGTGAGCCAGATGCGTCATATGCTGGCCATGCCCACTCCTGGTTTAGCGAAGGGGGAAACAGTCATGATATGTCATGTGACACCATCGTGACAATGCAAGTTTGACATCCCTGATCTAAATGATCTGCTATATCTAAAGTCCTCTAAAGCTGTTGTGCAACTACTCTCTCATTCAGCTTCCTCCCAAAGGAGAGATTTGACATGGATGAAAATTGTCCCCTATAGTGGGGTCCTGCAATGGCTTCTTGAGGAGGATGCAATCCAAATCCATCTTAAAAGGTAAAGGAAAACTTCCTCACTCATGTAATTTAAACACTTTGGTCCATTAGCCAGAGATCTTTATTATGTTGTTGTTTTTTTTGTCAATGTTGTATTTATAATTAGTCTCTTAAGCAAGGAAGTTACAAAATGGCCACTCTCTCCAACAAAAAGTACAGATTGAACAATTATGCTAATTTCATAATCAAACTAAGAGCTACCTTCTCTGACTCTACCAGAGAGTCAACATCCAATCTGTAGAAGTGATGCTTACAAGGATGGTAAACATAAACCCTGGGCATATTTGACTGAGTTTCAACTTTTTTGTTAGGATGGGCTGGAATAAAGTATCTTTGATTGATTGGTATAAATAGAACCTATATAATGAAGTTTGGGGGAAGCTAATTGTACAAAGCAACACTCCTCCCGTGCCTTCATTTGATATGCATACTGGACACCATGTCATTCATCTCTGTAGTACCCAAACTTGGGCAAATAATCTGCTGGAAGATCCAACACCATCTTCTCTTTCTCATTCCTTAAAAGCTTAATATTAGATAATTCTTCATAAATTCCTTCAGTCAAACTGTTCTTACCCTATCCAATCTCTTACTATTAGTGAATATTCTTTGATGATATCAAGTGATAGCATATTGAGCTACAAATAAATCATTATGCTTTCGGGTACAATGAAGATTGACTATTCAAATGATACCTGGCAGTCTTCTACAGGAAACTAGCCTGATGATGATTTAACAGTATTGTTGTGTTATAGTGAATAGAGAGTCAGTTTGGTCTTTAAGTTAAGGAACCAGGCTAGAAATCAGACCATGAGTTCTAGTCCTGCCTTAGGCATGAAGGCTAAGACCAGTCACTGTCTCTCTCAGCCCAATCCACCTCACAAGATTGTGGTTGTGGGGAAGGAGGAAGGAATATTATGTATATTTACAACCTTGAGTTACTTATAAAGTAATAGAAGCAGTAGAAAAATCTAATGAATAAGTAAATAGAAATCTGATAGAACTGAGAAAGTTTAGCTGTCCTGCAAGAGGCATTAATCATTTGGACCATTTATTAAACAACCACATGCATAAGGGTTCCTGAATTGCTTTTTTAGAACCCTCAAATTATAACGTTATTTATTACACAAAAGTAATTAATCTGAAATTTAGCTTGTCCACTACACAGGTTTCCCTTTCTCTCATGTTTGCCAAGAACTATAAAAATCATTAGCTCTCTCATTGAGCCAAGCAGTCTACAGGACTTGCTGAGGAAAATCAAGCTTTTAAAAACCTTCAGAAATCCAAATAAAATCTTGTACCAGAGCACATTCATCAATGCTTTCTAAAATTTAATTTATTTGTAGTAGAAGTCTTAGATGGTACTTGTTCTTCAAATCTCTGAGCAAGTTCTGAGGAAATGTAAACATCATACCCTCTGAGGTAAGATCCATACTTCTGGCCTTCATAAGAGCCTGAAGCTCTGACTCAGGAGGTGGCTATCAGATTAAGAGAAGACCCCCACTTCTCCCATGTACCTTGTGCTCCCTTCCCCTGATCTTTCAATTGTAAATCATCATTATTATTGATGTGTATTGTTTTATCATTTTAATGTTTAGCTGTTTTTAAAGTTTGTAAGCTGACAGAGCCTCTTCTAGATGCAATGGGATGCACACAAATCTAAATAACCAAATAAATTAATCTAATCTACTAAATGAAATAAATAAAAATAAATGTCTTGTCTCAACTTAAAAAGGAGTTTGTAAAGTTTGTAATGTTCCTAGACTTTTTTTACTGTAACATATAGTTAAAAGTAATTCCTCCTATTGTTTTTAGAAATTCAGTTAGATAAATTCTAGGACTGTGCAATTACTTTCTTCGAAAGTATAAATGGACTTGCCTTCTAAGTCACCGAGTTTTTATATTTCTTTGGATTTGTTAAGGATCACCAATTTATATCCCAGTCTAAGACTAAAATCAAGAACTGTTGCCTAATTTTTTTTGTTCCTTCCTTTGCAACATCTACATCCTATTCTATTTATTTTGATCGCTAAGGGGAAATGAAAAACCAGCATCAAATTTACAGAGAGCAGTCATCCAGAGCGCCCTGATGTTTCAAACATAGTTGATATGGGAATTTAGGTAGGTGGCAGCTTAGAAGGGATACTACTTTTAGGATTATCCAGATCATTGAAGGGAGGTTTCTATTCAATATGGTACAGCTATTTCACAAAGCAGTGTGAGTTGCCTTTAAAACCAAGTGAAGTGATTTAGGTTTCCCCTTCTGCGGTCTCCTTGTGGTGTTGAAACTGATGGTTGAGGAGCTGAAGCACCACTTCTTAAGCTCAATGAGAAAAATTGGGTTGCTTCTGCAGCAATGACCACTTTGTTCAGATGAAATGAAGCTGCTTCATACACAATACTATTTTGTAAAGACTATGGACCATTACTTCTTACGAGTATCAAGCAATTTTTCCTAGGATGTTTTACAGACTATAACAATAGTCCTCTTGGCTCAGAGGAGCTATCTAGCTGATAAAAAAACATAGAAGCAGCCAATGCAGATAATTCAAGAGTAATTCTGAGTATTGCTTCCCCAGCAACTGGCATTCCGTTGTGTGCTACACCCAATCGTCAAACATTTAACCATCATAATGAGTAGTCAATGATGATCTTAATTGTCAGAAAGTAGAACTTTCTGGAGTTACTATGCAGTTTACAAATTCGTAGAGTTTGATGGGGTGATCAAACCTACCAATGACAGGGTGGCATTGAGCACCTCACTGTGATACTGTAGGACACGCCCCTAAGTATAAAAGGGCTGTCAACTGTCATTTTCAAAGAGAGAAAGAAATGAGGAGATTCTGAGGGAGATTGGAGATACTGAGAAGATCCAAGACTCTGAGGAGATATTAGGATCTGACAGACTGAGGTCTGTGTATGAGAAGATATAGCAAAGAGATCTGAGAGAAGATCTATAACCTAAAGAGAAAGGGACTTTCTAAAGAGGTTAGCTATATCTAAGAAGAGGTTATGAGAGGAGGAACTGTGAATCTCTCATAGTGACTTCTAGTTCCTTGAAGGACTGTTTAAAAGGAATGAAAGAAGAAAAGACTCTGTATATATTTAAGAATAATATATTTATTGATTGTTCTGTTATAAATAAATCTGTTTTGATCTGACACAACTTGGCATTGCAATTTATTGAATGACTCTGTGAAATAGATATAGGTTTAAAGATCCAGGCCAAATTCAATTAATATTATTTAACATTAATCTTCTCCAACTGAGCATCCTCCAAATATGCATAGATCCTATTCTGTACTTTTCCAAGCAGTATTGTTGTTACTAAGGATTCTGGGAGTTGAAGCCTATACATCGGGAAATTATAGCTGCTTTAATGACCTGTGAACTTCAAGTCCCAGAATTCCTGGCTCAAGAATTCTGAGAGTTGAAGTTCACAGATCGTAAAAGGGCCATAATTCCCCACTTCCGATTTAGAGGTGGCCAGAATGGGACAGATTGCCCTAATTCTCTTTTAAATCTAAAGTAGCCATCAAAACCACCTATGTTGCCTAATGTTACTAACTGTTGTATGAGGAAGTATCTCCTTTAATCAATCCTGAATCTTCCAGCATTGATCTTCATCAAATAATCCAATATCCTAGTATTATGAGAGAAGGGGAAAAGCTTCCTATTTTTATTATAGTGTGCATTATTTCATAAATTTCTAATACATTCCAATTACTCATCTTTTTCATGAACTCACCCCCTGAAAAGGAGTTTTATTTTCCTCCGTGAAGAGGTTTTTCTGTCATTTAACATTATGTTCGTCATTTCAGCATTTTTTTCTGGCTGTACAACATCCCTTCCGAGTTTTTTGGAAGTCAGAAGCTGATGTCCTGTAACAGCATTTGTGCCCAAGATATAATTGATCCATGGAATCTTTTAAACTCAGATATAATTTGTGCAAGTTGGTTTTCCATATTCTAAAACTATGAGGTATCAAGGCAATCCTATTATAGTTGGCTATAAATGCCTTTTTAAAAAAGACTGGTTTTAAAAAGGACCTATTTTCTTCTATCAGATATAAAGCTGGCAGACTTATTATTTGCTGTTAGTGATATCTTTGTCTAAGCAATGGCCTTTTTTTAAAGCATGAGTTTCAATTTCAGATAGAACAGTTTGTCGGATCAGGAGTGTTATGTATGTAGGTTTGAATGTCATTGATTTAGTTTGAACTGTTCTTGTAAAATGTTAGAAATGATTGGTTTAAAAAGTGCGGGAAAATCCTGCACTCTGATTGGCTGGCAACTGCAGCTGTTGGCTATAAGTAGCAGCCACAGCCCAGCCAAAGCGGGTTCATTCTGAGCTGTAGTCACTAATAAACAAAGAGCTTGAAGCACTCCGCGTCTGTCTCTTCATGCAAACTTAACACTGGCGAGGATGGGATCTCCCTGAAGAAGAAGGCAACGCGGAACAGAAGGAGAGCGAGATGGCTGCGCTGAACACCCCCCCAGCCCCGTTCGATCCGACAGCAGAAGACTGGGAGATGTATGCAGATAGTTTCCAAATGTATCTGGAAGGAAACGATCTTGCCGACATTTCCGAGAAGCGGAAGAGGGCAGTCTTTCTCACGCACTGCGGTCCGGCAGTTTTCAAGATGGCGAAGGCATTGGCGGGAGCTGCAGACATGAAGGTCTGGCCTGACTTAGAAAAGCTGTTAAGAGCCCATTACGTGCCACAAGTATCATGCCTCATTAAGACACACGAATTTTACCGTCGGGATCAAGGAGAAAGCAAAAACATAAATGACTTCGTGGCAAGTTTAAGAGACATTGGGGGTGCATGTGAATTTAACAATTTAGAAGAGGCCATGCACGATCGATTTGTTCTGGGCCTTAAAGACAGGGTGTTACAGAGCGAGTTATTAATGAGACCTAAGATCACGCTGAAGGAAGCAATAGAAGAGGCCTCTTCAGCAGAAGCTACCAAGTCCTCAGCAGCAGCCATGAAGAAAATTAACAAGGCCACAAGCCATCCTGATGTGGAAAAGTCCACAACAACTCATTGTGATCAAATAGATTCTGAGTCAGACTGTAGTGAGGTGGAGGAAGGAATTTATAGACTCAGAATGGAGAGGAAAAAGAAAGACCTGGGAAGAAAGAGGCAAGGTTTCTACTGCAGAGGTTGTGGGGGAAGCCACCCCTGCACTGAATGCAAGTTCCTAGATACCATCTGCCTCCATTGTGAAAAAAGAGGACACCTAGCAAGAGTCTGCAAATCATCCAGAACTCCACCCAACAGAAGGAAGTTTCCTGACAAAGAATTCAAGCCCAACAACCTCAGTGAGAAAATGGGGTGCGGCACAGAAGCAAAGGGGAAGAATGAAACTCATCAGACAGTAACTATTGGTCATTCTTCTATCAATAACAGAAAATTACATGTCAAGGTACTAATTGAAGGAAGGCCTTGCCAAATGGAAGTGGACTCAGGCTCCTATTTATCTATGGTGTCATGGGACACTATTCACAGGCTACTTCCCAACATTCAGAAGAAACATTTCCAGAAGCAATTAACAGTTGATGATGCCACTGCAGAGGCCCAAACCATTGTGACTCATAGAGGTGCTTTCAAATGCAAAAGGTTACAGTTTGGAGTAAACGTGGCACCAGGCATCTTCCAAAGCCTTATGGAAAGGATGCTCCAAGGACTGCCAGGGGTAGTACCTTACTTTGATGATGTGTTAATCTCTGCTGAAAATGACACTCAGTTACAAGAGAGACTCAGAGAAGTCCTTACCAGATTCAAAAAGCAGGGTTAAAAGTCAAGGAAGAAAAATGCACTCTTAGAACTGACAAGGTTGAGTTCTTGGGCTATATGATTGACAAGCATGGTATCCACCCCACAGATGCCAAGGTTCAGGCAATTAAAGAAGCCCCTAGACCAAAATGTAAAACAGATTTGCAAGCCTTCCTTGGACTCATTAACTTTTATCACATGTTCCTACCTCAGAAGGCAACCATTGCAGAACCATTACACAGATTATTGGACAAAAAGTCTGTGTGGGTCTGGGGCAGAAAAGAACAATCTGCATTTAACAATATTAAAAGACTAATCACATCTGATGCTATACTGATATAGTTCTCTGAGAATTTGGCTGTTGTACTGACTTGTGATGCATCCCCTTTTGGAGTGGGGGGGTTTTGAGCCACAGGCTTCCCAGCGGGAGGGAAGCCCCTATTGCATTTTACTCTCGCACCTTGACCAAAGCAGAGAGGAACTACAGCCAACTGGACAAGGAAGCCTTGGCAATTGTTACAGCTGTCAAGAAATTCCATGAGTATTTATATGGGAGAACATTTACCATTGTCACAGCTCACAAACCTCTGTTAGGCATTGTGGCAGGAGACAAACCTATGCCCACGATCCTGTCACCAAGAATGCTGAGGTGGACTGAATTTCTTGCTGCTTATTCATACAAACTCATCCACAGGCCTGGAAAAGACATTGGGCATGCAGATGCTTTGAGTCGCTGCCCACTTCCTTCTCACAATGAGGACTTTGCTCCTGAGCCTCACACCTTTTTCCTAGAAACTGTTGCCAAGCTTCCAGTACACGCTGCTGAAATTGCCAGAGAGACTGCCAAAGACACTTTATTGGCTCCTGTTATAGGCTGGATTAAGAAAGGTTGGCCTCTTCAAGATCTACCACAACTTGCCCAACCTTTTAAATCCAGGCAAACTGAATTATCTGTATTAAGAAGATGTATTTTGTGGGGTAACAGGGTGGTTATTCCTGCAAAACTGCAAAAAGAGGTTTTGGAAATGTTACATGAGGGTCATCCAGGTATTGTCAGAATGAAGGGATTGGCCAGGAGTTATGTATGGTGGCCAGGTATTGACAAAATGGTTGAAAACTGGGTTGCATCTTGTCCCAACTGTCAGGTAGTCAGGCCTGCCCCACCTCTCGCCCCCAAACAGGAATGGGAATGTCCTAGGGGCCCATGGTCCAAGATTCACATTGATTTTGCTGGGCCTACCAGAGGGCACACTTTCCTTATTATAGTAGATGCATATTCCAAATGGCTAGAGGTAATCCCTATGGCATCCACCACAACTGATGCTGTCATCAAACAGTTTAAAAAGCTTTTTGTAACTCACGGGTTACCTGATGTACTCGTTTCTGACAATGGTCCTCAATTTACATCCAACCTTTTAAAATCATATCTAGCACAGCAGGGTATCAGACATGCCCTGACTGCCCCTGGGCACCCTTCGGCTAACGGCCGGGATGAACGCATGGTACATTTTACCAAGGAAAAGCTTCAGCAATTGGGTCCTGGGGACATCACTGAGAAAGTTGAAAAACTTCTTAGTGTTCAGCACATCTAACCCATCAACTAACTTATCCCCAGCAGAGTTGTTGATGGGTAGGAAACTCTGGTCTCCCTTGAACGCCTTCATCCCATTTACACACCCAACGCACCACTTGATTCCACCAGCAAATTTCGCACGTTCACTGTGGGTGATTCTGTTTATGCTAAGAACCTTATGCGTGAACCTTTATGGATTCCTTCTGAGATAACCCAAATCACAGGCCCTCGATCTTACAGGGTACAAACAGAGGGTGGTGTCCTCTGGAGCAGGCACATTGATCAGTTAAGATCCAGATTACCTCAGGAACATCGCAATTGTTCCTCTCTAGTTCCCATACCTAATACCTCTTCTAGGGGGGAAGGGGAGGATCATGAGGATAATCAGCAAGCAAGAATCAACCCCATGTGTAACGAACCATTACGACAGGAACCATCCCAAAACCTATCACAATGCCAAAATCCATCCTTACAAGTGGAAGATTGCACAACACTACCTGACTTAGGTGCTGACATTGGGTTGGAGATGGGTTGGGAGGAGAGACCAGGTTGTAACAATCAAACAGGGTCTTCTTTTACTAAAAGTCTGAGTAGGGAAATGTCAACAGACACATTTCCTCTCTCACTCGGTGAGAACATTAAAACATCTGAACCATGAAGGTCTCAACGTACACGTAAGAGCCCCACCTATTTAAAAGAATATATTAGATAGGTTGGGGTTTGAGTATGGACTGAACCTAGTGGGGAGGGGTGTTATGTATGTAGGTTTGAATGTCATTGGTTTAGTTTGAACTGTTCTTGTAAAATGTTAGAAATGATTGGTTTAAAAAGTGCGGGAAAACCCTGCACACTGATTGGCTGGCAACTGCGGCTGTTGGCTATAAGTAGCAGCCGCAGCCCAGCCAAAGCGGGTTCGTTCTGAGCTGTAGTCACTAATAAACAAAGAGCTTGAAGCACTCCGCGTCTGTCTCTTCATGCAAACTTAACAAGGAATGAACCAAATAATTCCTATAACAAATACATGGGCTTCTATAACAATAAATAAAATAATTGCCTACATTGTTCCCTGTTTCTTCAGTGCTATCTCTTCCAAAAGTAATAAATGTCTCCATTGTACAAATACTACTACATTTAGATGATTATAAACTGCCAGAGTGTGTGTCAGTACTAATTGCATTTTATGAACCTTAATTCAACGTAACACTGCCCTCTTATGTTTAATCTCATTAGATGTCGTTTGAATTTAAAGTCTGCTTAGATCAGAGGGGTGTAGAGATGCGTATACATGTACAATATATTGGAAAAAACTGCCCTTGGTCCTATAATGGAGATTTTGGTACAGGACAATATAGCAGTTCAATCTGTCTGAAACTGGATGGAGTACTTGTAATGAGTTTGTGAAAGGCTCATTGAAACTGATAGAACCATTTCATACATGGTTAGCTCAGAAATAAATCCCACAGAGTTTAATAAGATTTATTCTCAGGTAAAAGACACAGGAGTGAAGCCTTAGTTATGAAGTCAATTGGTGTATCTTCCTTTGTAGTTTTGACTGAAGAGACATGGATTGCCATAAATACTAGGGTAAGCCATGAAACTTAGTACCTCACAAGATTGTTGTGACTACTAAGACCTGCAAAAATTCAGATGACCACCAAGCAATAGTACAGAGAGACAGAAAAACCTCACTCCATCTAGTCATCACCTGGAATTTGATGGCTTAGAAGAAGCAGCAATAATAAAGAGGGAATAATCTAAGTATCAGGGTTCCAAGTAATAGACCAATATCAACCAAAAGTCCAGTTGCCACACTGGAGCTGTTAAGATGGCTTTAGTCAGGTCAGCTTCAGGGTTGACATTAATGTTAATGTTTCTCAACTTTGGCAACTTTCAGATGCGTGGACTCCAACTTCCAAAATTGATTGGCTGAGGAATTCTATAAGTTGAAGTCCACACAGCTTGAAGTTGCCACGCCTGAGAAATATTAGTCTTATCTGAACAATCTGGCACAGGGAAAAACAGAAAATCAAAGGAAAACAATGGAGAAGCAACCTGGAATTAAGGAGAAACTTCCTAACAGTGAGAACAATTAACTGGTGGAATGACTTGCCTTCAGGCGTTGTGGGTGCTTCATCACTGGAAGTTTTTAAGAAGAGACTGGGCAGCCACTTGTCTGAAATGGTATAGGGTTTCTTGCTTCAGCAGGGAATGGATTAGAAACCCCCCAAGGTTCCTTCCACCTCTGTTCTGATTGATTGATTGCATAAAACACCAGTTTATAAAATGTACTGTAGAAAAAATATATTAAAAGAGAGAGAAGTCAATATGTAGGGAAAATAAGTTTTTTGTTTCAGAGATCAAATATTGAAAATTGTTAATCAGAAAATGCTGCCTTGAAAAGTCATTCTTGAAAATCAGTATTCTATTTATGTACAATTTAGCTGTCCTTCAGTCTTCCAGAAAGAAAAGAAGAGCAACAGAATGACCATGACAATAAAGCAATATTTTTTTTTCTTTTTGGTGCATTGAGCAGTTTAAATGAAATATTAGCACAAAGTGTGCATTGTCTGTATAACATGTGTAACTGTGTTTTCCATTATATAATTCCTCACTGTAAAAACAAAATGAAGAAGAGGTGGTAAGAGAGAGAGGGAAGAAAATGCAAACAAAAAACATAAGAACAAATGGAGATATTGCTGTATAACAATTAGGAGGAATGGAAAGAAATAGGTTTTGGTAACAACTTATAAAGCCCTATATGGCTTGGGTCCGGGGTACTTGCAAGAACATCTCCTTCCGTTGACAAACACCAATCGCCCTGTGTGCTCCCACAGATGGGGCCTCCTGGGGATACCGTCAGCTAAACAGTGTAGGCTGGCGGCCCCTAGGAGTAGGGCCTTCTCTGTGGGGGCACCCACCCTCTGGAATCAACTACCCCTTGAGTTGCACTTGGCCCCTGATCTCCACTCCTTCCACCATGACCTCAAAACATGACTATTTTTGCACTCCAGCCTGGACTGACAGGGGATCAGGGTTTTTAATTTGATTGTTTATTTGCCATAATTTAATATCTTTTTAATTTCTTTTAACTTTTGTACTTTCTGTCTTTTATGTACGCCACCCTGAGTCCTTCAGGAGAGAGGGCAGCTTATAAGTCCAAATATAAATAAATAAAATAAATATAAAATAGCCATTTTTTCATTAATGGGACAGGGAAGGATATCAGCTTTGAGAAAACTTCTAGTAAGTCAGGGGCTGAAGTGGATGTTTTCCAGATAATGGTCCATATTTAGTCTTTGATTGTCATGATGGAGGCTGTGCCCGAAAACAACAGAGAGGACCAGACCAAAAATGTAACACATTTTAATTTAATTTTCATGTAATCAAAATTAGAGTATTACCAGGTCATATATTTCTTCCTTCAGTTGTATTAAAATTTACAATTTTGTAATCAATGTTTGATATTGTTAGAGTTTGAAGCAGAAATTCAAGTCCAGAAAACACACAGTCTGATTTAGCAGGATCATTAACTTCTTTATAAACATATTAAATGAGTAAAATTTACAATACCATTTGTAGATTCTTTCAACGTAACATAAGCAAAAACACAAGCAGCAGCAGCTCAGAGCAGAGATCAGTTTCAGCAAGCAAGCAAGTCTAGTTTCAGTTTCACTTCTCAGCAAACCACACCCAGGCTGGCAGTTCCCATTGGCTGGTCTGTTGCCATGCTTACTCACTTGCTGACTTTGTTAACCATGTCTCTGCCAGTTAATGAATATACTCTGACATATATCTGAAGATAGCAATCAGAGCTTGGGAGATGCATCATATCCTTGGCTTATAGGTTTTGTTCTTCTGCCAGATTGATTATATGCCATCAAGTTGGTGTCAGCTCTTAGCAATCATCTAGACATATTTTCTCCATGATGGTATGTCCCTAACCTGGTCTCTCAGGTATTCGAACGCTGAAGTCATCACCACTGTAATTGAGTCCATCCATCTTGCTGCTGATTGTCCTCTTCTGTTTTTTTTTCCTTCTGTTTTTTCAGCAATAGAGTCTTCTCTAAAAAGCAAGGCTTTGAATAGTGTGTCTAAAGTAGGATAACTAGGCTCAAATTATGGTCATTTGTGCCTAAAGTGATAACCACAAGTTGGTTTGTCTGATGATCCATTTGTTTGTTTTCTTGACTGTCAATGTTATCCTTAGGAATCTTCTCCAATATTCCTATTCTGTTTCTTCAAAGTCCAACTTTCATTTCCATAGAACGTCACAGGGAATATCATTGCTTGCACTATTCTTGTCTTTGTAGGGAGAACTTCTGCCTACAGAAGAAAGCAAAACAAATCACAGAAATCCAGATTATGTTTGTCTTTAAAAGATGGGGCATATTTGTTTATTTATCCCATGTATATGGCTGCCTATCTCACATACATAACTCTGGGTGATGCACAACATTTAAATTATACACACAGGTAGTCCTCAATGTACAATCACAATTGAACCACAAATTTCTGTTGTTAAGTGAGACAGTTGTTGAGTTTTGTCCCATTTTACAACCTTTCTTGTCATTGTTGTTAAGTGAATCACTGCAGTTCTCAAGTTAGTAACATGGCTGTTAATGAATCTGTCTTCCCCGTTGACTTTACTTGTCAAAAGGTCAGAATAGAGATGCAAAGGACCTTTGAGGTTTTCTAGTCCAACCCCCTGTTCAAGCAAGTGACCCTATACCATTTCAGACAAGTGGCTGTCCAATCTCTTCTTAAAAAGCTCCAGTGATGAAACATCCACAAATACTGAAGGCCAGCTGTTTCACTGGTTAATTGTCCTCACTGTTAGGAAGCTTCTCTTTAATTCCCAGTTGCTTCTCTCCTTGATTAGTTTCCATCCATCATTTATTGTCCTGTCCTCTGGTGCTTTGGAAATAAATTGACCCCCTCTTCTTTGTGGCAGCCCCTCAAATATTGGAAATTGTCCACTAGGACTCCAAAGTCCCTCTCACAGTTACTGTTTTTGATCTCAAAAGATGATCACATGACCTTGGGACACTGCAACCCAGGGGTGGTATTCAGCAGGTTCTGACCAGTTCTGGAGAACTGGTAGCAGAAATTTTGAGTAGTTCAGAGAACCGGCAAATACCACCTCTGACTGGCCCCTCCCCCATCTATTCTCTGCCTCCCAAGTCCCAGCTGATTGGCTGGGTCTTCTTTTGTTGCCGGAGCTGGAAAGCAGGTAAGTGGGGTGGGGAGGGAATGGAGATTTTACAGTATCCTTCCCCTGCCACATCCACCAAGCTACACCACGCCCACCAAGCCACGCCCACAGAACTGGTAGTAAAAAAATTTGAATCCCACCACTGCTGCAACCATTATAAGATGAACCAGTTGTCAATCATCTGAATTCTGATCATGCGTATATGGGGAGGCTGCAATGGCCATAAAGTGATAAAAGGTCATAAGTCACTTTTTTCAGTGCCATTGTAACTTTGAACGATAACTAAACGAATGGTTCTAAATCAAGGGTTACTTGTACACATGGACACACATACACATAACTAAAATGAACCCCCCCAAAACATACAATATCCAGAAAACTATATTAAACAATGCCTTCAACAGGAAACACGTTCCCTCACACACCTGGAGCCCCAGGCTTGGGCACAGAACCAGGTCTCCAAAGATTTATCAAAGGCCAGCAAGGTGGGATTCAATTTGAGCCTTGGTGGTGCAGGCTGTTAAATGCCTAGCACTTAAGTTCCAGCTGCCTGCAATTAATGCAGGCTCGAATCCCATCAGGCTCAAGGTTGACTCAGCCTTCCATCCTCTCAGGGTAGGTAAATTGAGGACCCAAGATTGTTGGGGGCAATAAGCTGACTTTGTAAAAATGCCGCTTAGTAATAAGCAGGCATATACAGTGGAATGAAGGCTATTGCTGAGAGCATTGGGTTGTATCCCAAAAATTGTAAGCCTCCCTGAGTCTTCGGAGAAGGGCGGCATATAAATATGAATAAAAAAAATCTCAGAAAGGATTGTGGAAAAGGCTCTTCAAGGGAGAGCCACCACCAGTTGACATTCCTTGGCCAATGATACCCATTGCATGGTTCTCCCTGCCAAAATTGGATTGGATGGATAGAAACAAGCAGGAAGAGACATCCCATAAGTAGCCACTCCCCAAGCATGTAGGTCTTTAAAGGTGACTACTATCACCTTGAATTGTACCTGGAAACAAACTGGTAGCCAGTGCAGCTCATGTTGTACAGGCTATCTGATTTTTTTTCTTAATTTGGCAACCTCCAGCTTGATCCAAATAGATTTACAGTCATATAACATGACAGCTCCTTGTTGTCCCTTCAGCAAACAGCAGGCACACACACTCATATCAGCTCCAGTGAGTTTTCCAAACTGACAAAATACATTTGGAAAATGCACAAGAGAGTTTTAATAAATTCTTTCCTCTTTCATCGTTTGTTTCCTCTGAAATGCAGAATATAATACTGAAAAGTCAGTGATGAATGCAGTCCACTTTTGTGTATACCGATCTGAGATCACAGTTTTCCAGTGTTTTAGTGATCATAGCGGGTTTGATCCACAATCTGTTTATCAAAATTAACAGTGCTTAGATGAGGCCATATGCGCTATAGCAATTTATATGAATGAGTAGCTGCATATATTATAGGAGCTGATACTTTAAAAACATGGGCCCACGTTCTATTCAGATTTTCCAATGCATCAGTGAAAAAACATACAGTAACTAAGGGAGATCAGATGCAGAAGAAGAAAAGATGGCTGGTGCCCAGAATCCATTTCTAGCACATTGTCCTCCTCATGTTAGGAAAAGGTTTGTAGACAGCAGTGAAATGTCTGTCAAACATGGCTTGCATCTGCAGTGTTAAATGACACAGTCTTGCATGCATGCTTGTTTCGCACTTCTAATTTGAGAGGCATTGCATTGATACTCCTTTTGATATAACACCTTGTCAGAGAAATAGAAACTCACAGCAGATTCAGATATTTGTGCCAGGATATATTCAAAGCTAGCTTGGATATAGCTTAACATTTTCTTTCACCCAGTCCATTTTGTAGTGTAGGAAGAAATATCCATCTGGTTCAGTTTCGAGCTGGGAAAAAGATACTGGAAACATGGAGGCCAATTGGAAAGATGTTTTAATGGTGAAGCAGAAGTACATGGGGGCATTCTGGGCAGCTGACCACATGGAGTTGTCAGAGAGGGGTATTTATACCTTCTCTTGGGCTTTGCACTTGAACTCCCTGTTCCTGTGCAAGAACATGTATTCTATTGGCTGTTATAGGAGTCATAGTTAATTTTGTAGGTAATCTGAGTCCCAGGTTTGGTTGAAGTTTGGACTCTCTGAGATGATGCAATGAAAGGGTTCTGAAAGGGTGTTGGACAGCGGTGGGATTCTACCAGTTTGGACTGGTTCGGGCAAACTGGATGTTAAATTTGCATCTGGTTCGCCAAATCGGTATTTGAACCGACCGTCTGGCCCCACCTACCCCCTCCCCTCCCAGGAGTCTCCACATGACCCATTTTCAATGCAGGTAAGTGCAGGGTCCACACAGAGGCTCTGGGAGGGGGGAAATGGGCCTCCCAGAAGTACCAGAAGTTTCCAGCTTCCGGAGAGCCTCCAGAGCCCAGGGCAGCCATTTTCACCCTCCCAGAGGCCTGAGGGAAACCTCTGGATCCTTGGGAAGGCGAAAAATGGCCCTTCCGGAAGTTCTGGTAGTCCACGCCCACCATGGCAACTGGGCATCGAACTGGTTGCTGGGATTTTTGAATCCCACCCATGGTGTTGGGCAATTCCTATTATGGCATAATGGCTTCGTCCTGGAGGGTCATATCTTAATTCCATCACCCTGGAGCCAAAGGTCTTTTGTCTTGTAGATAGGCTGGCCCAATCTTTCTTAATGATCATCAAATATCTGCTGGGGGCAGGGAGCTGCTTTCTGTCTTTAAACCATGTTTCTTCTTTTCTCATCCAGGGAAATGTAATATTCTGCCTTTTTAATAGTTCTCAAAATATTTCATTCTTCTAGGAGAGGGGTGGGTGCTAACTTTGTACAGTAGTTTGATGCCCAGAACTATGCCCAGTACTGATTGAACAGTATAGATTCAGTGGAGGCATTGTTAAGTCATGCTCATGAATCCAACCACATAACTTGCATAGAAGCAATTAACCACAGCTTTCCTCCAGAATGTTTCTGTTATGTATGCAGAGTTTAAAATGACTGGGTATTGTTGTAAAGTGTTTGAATTCATTGGTTGTAAAAGTGCGGGAAAACCCTGCACTCTGATTGGCTGGCAGCTGCGGCAGCCGGCTATAAATAGCTGCCGCGTCTGAGCCAGTTGGGTCCGTTCTGAGCTGAAGTCACAATAAACTTTGAGTTGAAGCACTCCGCGTCCTGCCTCTCTATGCGAACTTAACACTGGCGGCAAGGGGATTTCCCTGAAGAGAAGGCAACGCGGAACAGAGAAGAGTGAGATGGCTGCGCTGAACACCCCCCCCCCAGCCCCATTCGACCCGAAGAATGAAGCCTGGGAGTCGTATGCAGATCGGTTTCAGATGTTTTTGGGAGGAAGCGATCTTGCCGCCATTTCTGAGCAGCGGAAGAGGGCAGTTTTTCTCACGTATTGCGGTCTGGCAGTTTTCAAGATGGCGAAGGCATTAGCGGGCACAGCAGACGTGAAGGTAATGGCATGGCCTGATGTAGAGAGGCTTTTAAGGGCACACTATGCACCCCAAGTATCGTGCCTCGTTAAGAGACACGAGTTTTATCGCCCCGATCAGGGGGAAGACGAAAGCATAAATGACTTCGTGGCAAGTTTAAGAGACATTGGGGTGCGTCGAATTCAGCAGCTTAGAGGAGGCCATGCACGATCGTTTTGTTTTGGGCCTTAAAGACAAGGTATTGCAGAGCAAATTACTGATGAAACCCAAGATCACACTAAAAGAAGCCATAGAGGAAGCATCTTCAGCAGAAGCCACCAAATCCTCAGCAGCAGCCATGAAAGATGAACAAGACTACGGGCCATTTAGATGGGGAAAAGACCACTACAACTCATTTTGATGAACTTGAATCTGAGTCAGAATACAGTGGAGAAGAAGAAGAAATCAACAGACTCAGAATGGAGCGGAAAAGAAATGACCTGAGAAGGAAGAGGCGTGATTTCCACTGCATAGGTTGTGGGGAAACCACCCCGCCTGAATGTGAAAAAAAGGGGCACCTTGCAAGAGTCTGCAAATCATCCAGAACTCCACCTAACAGAAGGAAGTTTGCTGCAAACAACAAAGACAGAGAAGTCAAGCCAAACAACACCAGTGAGAAAATGGGGTGCAACACAGAAGCAAATGGAAGGAATGAAACTCATCAAACAGTAACTATTGGTCATTCTTCCTCTTTAAATAACAGGAAAGTGCATGTCAAGGTATTCATTGAAGGAAGGCCTTGCCAAATGGAAGTGGACTCAGGTTCATACCGATCCATGGTGTCATGGGACACTATTCAGAGACTGATACCAGACATTCAGAAGACTCACTTCAAGAAGCAGGCATTAACTCTTAAAGACTACCAAGGGAACAAGATTCCAGTAGTTGGAACAAGAGAATTCAGTGTGAAGTTCAAAGGTCACATCAAACGCCTACCCCTGACCATCGTGGATAAAGATCGCCCAAGTTTGCTGGGGCTAGAGTGGTTCAAACCGCTGGGCATCGAAGTGACTGGCATCAATCACATAAGCAACGCTGAGTGGGAAGAGTCCTTGAAGTCTGAGTTTCCAGAGGTCTTCAGTGACGGATTAGGCAAGTACTTGGGGACCCCTATCACATTTAACCTAGATCCCAAGGTACAACCAATCAGATTAAAACCCAGAAGGGTACCCTTTTCATTGAAGGAAAAAATTGATGAACAATTAGATAAACTTATAGCCCAAGGGGTGCTGGAGCCCACAGACCACTCCAGGTGGAACACCCATAGTCACGCCAGTCAAGGCTGACGGTTCCGTGAAAATCTGCAGGGATTACAAGGGGACATTGAACCATGCGCTACAGCAGAGCGCATATCTGGTTCCAGTGGTTCATCATTTATTACATTCTCTGGGTGGGGCACAGTCTTGCCAAATTGGACCTGGCCCAAGCATACCAGCAATTAACAGTAGATGATCTAACTGCAGAAGCCCAAACCATTGTAACCCATCGGGGTGCATTCAAATGCAAGAGGTTACAATTCGGAGTAAGTGTGGTGCCAGGCATCTTTCAAAGTCTCATGGAAAGGATGCTACAAGGGTTGCCTGGGGTGGTGCCTTATTTTGATGACGTTTTAATCTCTGCTGAAAATGACACTCAGTTACACGAGAAACTCAGAGAACTTCTAACCAGGTTCAAAAAAGTCAAAAAGAGAAATGCACACTAAGAACTGACAAAGTAGAATTCTTGGGTTATATGATTGATAAACATGGCATCCACCCCACAGAAGCCAAAGTTCAGGCAATCAAAGAAGCCCCCAGGCCTAGATGCAAAACTGATTTACAAGCATTCCTGGGACTTATTAATTTCTATCATATGTTTCTACCTCAGAAAGCAATCACTGCAGAACCCTTACACAGATTACTGGATAAAAAATCTGCATGGGTCTGGGGCACAAAAGAAGTAGCTGCATTTAACAACATCAAGAGACAAATCACTTCTGATTGTGTCCTGATACAGTTTTCTGAGAATTTACCTGTAGTATTGACTTGTGATGCATCCCCTTTTGGAGTGAGGTGTTGAGTCACATGCTTCCCAGTGGAAGGAAGCCCCTATTGCATTTTACTCTGCACTTTGACCAAAGCAGAGAGAAACTACAGTCAACTGGACAAGGAAGCGTTGGCTATCGTGGCAGCAGTCAGGAAGTTCCATATGGGAGAAGGTTCACCATTGTTACAGATCACAAACCTCTTTTAGGCATTGTGGCAGGGGACAGACCAACGCCCACCATCCTGTCACCAAGAATGCTGAGATGGACTGAATTTCTTGCTGCTTATTCATATAAACTCATTCACAGACCGGGAAAAGACATTGGGCACGCTGATGCTTTGAGTCGTTGCCCACTTCCTTTGCACACTGAGGACCCTGCTCCCAAAACTTACACCTTCTTTTTAGAAACTGTTGCCAAACTTCCAGTTCATGCTGCTGAAATTGCTAGAGAAACTGCCAAAGACACTTTATTGGCTCCTATTGTAGGCTGGATTAAAAAGGGTTGGCCACTACATGATCTCCCTCAAGCTTCCCAACCTTTTAAATCCAGACAAACTGAATTATCTGTCTTGAGGGGATGTATTTTGTGGGGTAACAGGGTGGTTATTCCTGCAAAATTGCAGAAAGAGGTTTTGGAAATGTTACATGAGGGTCACCCGGGTATTTTCAGAATGAAGGGGTTGGCCAGGAGTTATGTATGCTGGCCTGGCATAGACAAAATGGTTGAAACCTGGGTTGCGTCCTGCCCAAACTGTCAGCAAGTAAGGCCTGCACCACCTCTCGCCCCTAAACAGGAATGGGAATGTCCTAGGGGCCCATGGTCCAGGATTCACATTGATTTTGCTGGCCCTACCAGACGGCACACTTTCCTTATTGTAGTTGATGCATACTCCAGATGGTTAGAGGTTATCCCCATGGTTTCCACCACTGCAGACGCTGTTATCAAACAACTTAAGAAACTTTTGGTAACTCACGGGTTACCGGATGTGCTTGTTTCTGACAATGGTCCTCAATTTACTGCTAATCTTTCTGAATCTTATTTAGCGCAGCAGGGTATCAGACATGCCCTTACTGCCCCTGGGCATCCTTCGTCTAACAGCCGGGCTGAATGCATGGTACGTTTTACCAAGGAGAAACTCCAACAATTGGGTCCAGGGGACATCACTGAGAAAGTTGAAAAACTACTCAGTATCCAACACATCACTTCTAGTCCATCCACTAACTTAACTCCTGCCGAGCTTTTGATGGGGAGAAAACTCAGGTCTACCCTAGACCACCTTCACCCCACTTACGCACCCAATGCACCTCTAGATTCCACCAGCAAAACTCGCACATTCACTGTGGGTGATTCTGTTTATGCTAAGAACCTTGTGGGTGAACCACTATGGATTCCTGCTGAGATAACCCAGGTCACAGGCCCCAGGTCTTACAGGGTTCAAACTGAGGATGGTGTCTTGTGGAGTAGGCACATAGACCAATTGCAGTCCAGACTGCCTCTGGAGCATCGCCCTTGCTCCCCTCTGGATCCCATGCCCTCAGCCTCTTCTAGGGGGGAAGGGGGAGATAATGATGGTAATCAGCAAGTGAGAATCAACCCCATGTGTAACGAACTAACATGACAGGAACCATCCCAAAACCTGTCAGGGTACCAACAACCATTTTTGCAAATAGAAGATTGAACATCACTACCAGATTTAGGGGGTGACATTGGGTTGGAGATGGATTGGGAGGAGAGACCAGGTTGTAGTAACCAAGCAGGTTCTACCATTACAAGAAGTCCTAATAAGGGAATGTTGGCAGATACATTTCCTTCCTCACAAAGTGAGATTCCCAAAACACCTGAACCACGCAGGTCTCAACGCACGTAAGAGCCCCACCTATCTACAAGAGTATATTAGATAGATGGGGTTTGAGTATGGACCAAACCTAGTGGGAGGGGTGTTATGTATGCAGAGTTTAAAATGACTGGGTATTGTTGTAAAGTGTTTGAATTCATTGGTTGTAAAAGTGCAGGAAAACCCTGCACTCTGATTGGCTGGCAGCCGCGGCAGCCGGCTATAAATAGCTGCCGCGTCTGAGCCAGTTGGGTCCGTTCTGAGCTGAAGTCACAATAAACTTTGAGTTGAAGCACTCCGCGTCCTGCCTCTCTATGCGAACTTAACAGTTTTGACTTTCCATTCTAGCCTATAACCCTGGGATTTTCTGAGGGTCTCCCCTCTGCAAGATCTGAGCCTAATTAGCTCCCATGGCCACACAAGTTCACCTACATGCTGCCATAGCTGAGTAGTGTGATTTGGAATAATTTGTCAGCTAGACCTCTTGATATTAGCACCGCAAAATTTACACCAGGCAGGCATGACTTAATGGAATGATTCAACTAATAATTGTATAAAACAACTAATTATAAATTCTATATTTTATTAGTAACATTTAGAAGTGAGAGTCATATGATGAGGAGGGTGAGTAGGTGTTTGCTGACTAGCTCCCAGCTCCTGGTGTCTCGGTAACACAGACATATTCTAGAGCAGAGGTGTGCAACTATGGCAACTTTACAACTTGTGGACGTCAACTCCCAGAACTCCTGAGCCGCCATGGGAATTCTGGGATTTGAAGTCCAGAGGGTGCAAAGTTGCCCGCCTTTGCTTCAAAGCTTTCTTCCTGCTCACATGCTTAATTCCTGTACAAGAATCCGTACAGCGTGTGGTAATTAACTGCAAACATTTACATAATTCATTTTTAAGTATGATATTAATATGGGATTTAGATGGGCACAGAGAGTTTTTTAATTAACTCTTTCTGTCCTCTATATCATCTATCTATCTATATCTATCATCAATCTCATCTTCTATCCATCCATATCTCTCTCTCTCTCTCTCTCTCTCAGTTGGGCTTTTAAAAAAGTAGGCTAGAAAGAATATTGATGCCTTTGAAATTTGTGTTGGAGAAGACCCTTGAGAATACCATGAAAATTATAGGAGACAAACAAATTGATCATAGAACAAATCAGTTCAGAAGCAACTCTCCTCCTTTGAGGCACAAATGACTAGGCTCAAATGATTATATTTTGGACACATTATGTAAAGACCTAACTCTCTGGAGAAGCCCATAATGCTGGGGAAGGTAAAAAGAAAGAGAAGAAAAGGACAACCAGCATAAAAATGGATGGACCCAATTAGGGCAATGACGGGTACATCATTGGATGTCCTTGATGTTACCTAGTGGGGTAATGAAACATCTGCAAGCCAATAGCTAGGCTCAGGGAGCAACAAAGACTCCACAGTTCAACCCTGAGCAACAGATATTCTCCTCTATGGGAAAATTAAATATGGACACATGTATGTATAATCACAGCAGAACTCAAGAAAACTTGGTTTGATCCGATTGCTTGAAAATCCTGTTCTTGACCATCTGCCATAAAAGGGACCAACTGACAAATATGCCAATTAATCTGCTGCTTTGGGTGACGTGTTAATTTATCCTTCCAAGATTGTATAACAACTCTTGTTATATTAGCCAGATTTCAGAGCTGATACATAACAGAATCTGACTGATTCATCCATATCTAAGAAATCACATGGATAACACCCATAAAAACTAAAGGAATTACATGAAAATAAATTTTGTGGAATCCATGCACATATGCATTATTCAGCTCTTTAAAGGTGGTGTTTGTTTTCAGTAAACCAATCATACCTGCCAATAAGCAGTTTTCTGCAGCATGCAAAATAATCTGCCAGTAAAATCTCTGTGATACAGGAAATTGTTTGGACTTCAAAAGCCAAGCTATCTGATCCCACATTAGAGTGATTTAAAACTGTGACAGTAGCAACAACAAAGCTAACTTTAACATTTTAAAGTCTCATTAAACCGTCTCTCCTTTGAACATCCTCATTTGCTTATACCATCTGTGCCAGATCCTTCGTGATTTTAATGTAACACCAAAATTGCTGAGCGTTGAAGTTCTTCCATGTACCAAGTTCACCTCCGCAAATATGGGAAGGAAAGAGAGAGAGAGAGAGAGAAAGAGAGAGGGGGAAAAGGAGAAGGAGGGAGAAAGAGGAGGGGAGAATATAAAGGAATTCATGAATAAATTAAAAAATGCTGAATATACTAAATAAAAAGCTTTTGCTGGGAGAAAAAGCCACCCTTCCATCATTGTTCACAACAAAAGTGCAGTTGACAATGTGCTCTTTTTATGTCAGAGAGTCTAGCATGAGGCTAAACATGAAAATGATTTTTGGAGGTGGGTAACGACAGGAACTGATTAATCCCAATTGACAGCCAGTTTCTTGCAGGAAGGCAACGAGATGATTGATTTACCCCAATGTGTGCAGAGTCGATTGCATGACCTCAATCCAATTTCACAAAGTCCAGCTAGGAGACCAAATACAGAAGCTGCCAAATGGAAGATTAAGTGCTGGCCAGCTTAGACAGCGGTCCCTTTTGCACAACTATCCCTAATGAAGCCACTTTAATCCTTCTTATCATTTACAAATAGGTACCTATAATTCTACTATTGATTTCGATCAGCAATATGTGATCCAATAAATTCCTAATGATTGCGGTGGAAGAATTAATATACTGCAAAACATTTTAAGGGTGGGCACTTAGTTCACAAAAGACACCACTGCTCACCTAAATTATTGCTGTTGTATTTGAAACAATTATATGTTCTAATCCTTTTCTGAATATAAAAGAGGTGAATTATTCTGATTTGGACTGTTTCAAAGAACACATTCTAGCTATATCTTATCTTTCAGTAGACTATAAAAATATAACCCTTCCACAATTTTAGACACCATTTTTTAAGATCAGCCTATATGGATACTGTTTTACACTCTTGCTTCTATTTTGATTTCATCCCTACTTGTATTTCAACATGATTTATATTGATAATCTATTTTAATTACTTTTTAATCAGAAAGGCAGAGTAGAAATATTTAGATGTAAATAGATATCAATTTTGTGCTATAAAAAAACTCAGAATACCAATTGAAAATCAGTAGTCTGAAAATGCCTAACAGAAAAGTACAATCACTCACTGAATAGCATTGTTTTCCTTTACTATGAATACCAGTCAAATTATCTTTTTGCTATTTGTTTCTGTCATCAGTTGCTGGAGAGGGGAGGGGAGCTATTATCCCCACATCTGTACCAATTATAGCTTTTTAAGTGGTATCTGCAATGTGACCCACTGACATTTATACACTGTAGATATGTTACCTAGCCCAAATCATATCATGGCTTTTTATTTCAACCCTGATCCCTGAAATCACATGAAGGTTTAGATTAATCCATGGTCTATGATTCACATGCCCCTGGACAGCTAGTAATGCATCATCATCATCATCATCATCATCATCATCATCATCATCATAGATGGAAAGGACCTTGGAGGTCTTCTAGTCCAACCCTAGTCCAACGACTCCTCCCAGTTTCAAGTACCAACCGCCCGTGCGGCATAGACAGGCCTCCTCAGGGTGCCGCCCACGGCTCAATGTCGCTTGGCGGGACTCGGGGAGAGCCTATTCTGTGGCGGCCCCACTTTATGGAATCTCCTTCCACTGGAGCTCCGGCTTGCTCCTGATCTCCGTACTTTCCGCCATGAGCTAAAAACCTGGCTGTTTTTACAATCTGGGCTATGCTGACTCCTTGGGTTTTCTTGATTTTAATCTTTGGGGGTTTTAATGTTAATTCAGCTTAGTTTGTTTAATACGCTTTTTAGGTAATTTATTGTTGTATTTTCTTTTAATCTGTGAGCCGAGTCCTTTGGGAGAGGGGCATATAAAATAAATAAATAAATAAATAAATAAATAAATAAATAAACCCCCTGCTCAAGCAGAAGCCCCTGAAGCCCCTAAAATGGTGTATTTCAGACAAATGGATGTCCAGTCTCTTCTTAAAAACCTCCAATGATAGAGTACCCAACATTTTTAAAGTACACCATTCTACTGATTGATCATTCTCACTGTTAGGAAATTTCTTCTTGGTTCTAGGTTGCTTGACCATAAACCGCCAACCTTATTCTGTGATTTTTAGCTATATTAAATATATTATATACTTTATATGTGGCCCAAGACAATTCCCCTTCACTCAATGTGGCCTAGGCAAGCCAAAAGTTGGACACCCATAGTTCAGATAGAAAGAAGTTATAAGTCTGGGACCTTTCAGGTCAGACTGTCTTCTCCCCCATTTCTCTCAGTATGGGGCTTTCTAGAATAGTGAATGTTGTCCTCCCTAACTAGTTAACATCAAAACAAAAAATTTTAATTCAGAATCACCATCACAATCAAAACCTTGGTACATCATCCAAGGGCCTGACAACCCCATCCTTGCCAGATGTGATGTCCATCAACGTGTAAGTGCATCATTCCACCACCCCCTGAGACTGAGAGGTGAAAAGATGGGACCAAATAACCAGGGGTAGGCTGCCGGGGGTTCGCAGGGGTTCAGGAGAGCCCCTAGCTAAGATGCTGTGCAGTTCGAAGAACCCCCCCAAAACCCATTCCTGGCTGGCCCCGCCTACCCTGCCCCTCCCAGGAGTCCCAGGAGTCCCCACATGGCCAGTTTTGGATGCAGGAAAGTGCAGGGCCCATGCGGAGGCTCAGGGAGGGTGAAAAACAGGCCTCCTCAAAGTTTGGGAAGGCTGGAAATGGGCCTGTTCCTGGCTTCCAGAGAGCCTCCGGAGCCCAGGGAGACAATTTTTGCCCTCCCAGAGGCTCAAAGAAAGCTTCCAGAGCCTGGGGGGGCAATCCCCCCCCCACCATGGTACAGGAGGCTGATTAGGCCATGCCCATCATGGCCATCCAGAAACGGGGCAGAGAACCCTTTGCTAAACCTTTTGAAGCCCAAATAACCCAGCTCCCAGTTAAAGTAACTTTTGCCTTAAAACTATGCTTACAATTACACTGTTTACATATTTCTGCTAAGCCATTTAATAGAAGGCCCTGAGTTATGTATAGGTCATTATCCGAGTGAGACCTTTTCACCTCAATGAAAAAAAGCCCTCCCAAATCTTCCCATAGTCCATGAACATGAAGCACATTTGTGCCGTA
>CM019149.1:45209959-45220047 GCA_009733165.1 Naja naja
GGGGAGGGAGAGAGGGAGGGAGAGGAGGAGGAGGAGGAGGAGGAAGAAGAGGAGGAGGAGATGATAAGGCCCATAGCAGCTACAAGATTGCTCGCACCTTCCATTATGGATACATGACAATTTACAATTCTCTTTTTTTGCCCAGTGCTTGCAGAAAAAAAAAAGCTATAAAGCTTTTTAGTGGAGATGGTTGTGATGGGTAATGATGTACAACTGTTGAATTTCCAAGTGTAAAGAGGTGATTTAGTCTTACACGGACTGTATAACCCACAGCACTGATCATAATTACAACATTTGTCAACATAACCCTTAGCCATTACTAAAGTCTCCATTGCTAATCAAAGAAAGGGCTATTTTTCACATTTGTTTAAAAGCAGTCAGTGGAAAAGAAAGTGTGCTCTTGATCAGTGAGGAATAGGGATAAGCAAATTGCTTAAAAAAAAAACCAACCTTGTCCACTTTACTATTCATGCAATGCAGATTTGGCAGGCTTTTCTCTACTAAACATTTCATAACTGTTTACAAAGTCTCATAAAATATAGAAGCTTTGTGTGCATCTTCCTCTAATTGACATAATTGTTAAAGTAAGTTGCCAGTAATCTTTTTTTTTAATGCAAGTCCTGCCTGTTGCATTCTTGTTCACCTAAATTCTGCCTGCTGCATCCTTTTAAAGCAGCAGTCACCAACTGGTGGTCCACAAGAAAATTCTGGTGGTCCGCAGAAAAATTATTTGCATTTTTTATATTGCATTAAATCAGGGGTCCTCAAACTACGCCTCCTGGGCCAGATACATGCGATGAACATTTGTGTTGCTGCAGAGAGTCTCCCCTTTCGGGGTCTTTTTGTGAGGGTCGGAGGGGCACAAATTTAACAAGGGGTCTGCTTCAGCCTCCTGGTGTCAGGTTTTGGGCGAAGGCTGGAGGGAAGCGCCACTGGTGGCGAAGACCTGGTGGGCCTTGTTCCAGTGGGACTGCATTATGGCCTGGAACTGGCTCACCATCTCAGCCACTGAGCCTCCAGGCGCCGGTACCTGGCCTTGCACTCCCGCAGACCTTTCCTCTGCTTGAAAGCCCATGCTCGTAGTCCTCAGTGAGGTACTTCTGCTGAGCCTCCTTCTCGGCCAGATCCAATTTGAACTGACCCAGCTGTTTAGCCAACTCTTTCTCATGGTGGCTGCTTAGCTCCAACAACTGCTTCCTGTTGAGGCCCTAAGGAGCCTGGGCCAGCAGGCAAGGAGTGGCTGGGGAGAGAGGGGTGGCCAGGAGCCCCTTGACATGAGTGAAATCGAGTTGGCCATGCCCAGCCAGTCACATGACCACCTAGCCAGGCCCACCCAGCCAGTCATTAACTTCCTGTCAACATTGTATGATAGACTTGCAGGGCCAGCGTGTTGTGCAACAAGGTTGGGACTGAGTTAGGGACTTCTGTCCTCACTGTGAGTTGTGTTGAGGGGTGCACAAAGGGAGGCGCAGCCAATCTCGTTGTACACATGTTGTACTCTGGCAATAAAGGTAATAATAACATTAGGCAGATCATATTAGTGGTCCACGAGATTTAAAATTATGAATTTAGCCATCCCTGAGGACCGAAAGGTTGGTGACCCCTGTTTTAAAGCACATAAATCCACTGATATAGGATTTTCCAGCAGTGTAACTATCACTGTTTTTTTTTTAAACTTTGGTAATTTTTTTGTGGATCATTTGACCAAGAAAAGACAAACGTTCTTAGCTGACTTCTTCTAATGCTTGTTTTTTTAAAATCACATGACTTTTATTGTTTTATCATTGTATAAAATACAAAGAAAAATAAAAATAGGAAATTAAGGGAAGGAAAAAGAGAGGAGGAAATAAGATACGAGGTATTAGGAAAGAAAGCATGCTACAAAATAACTACAACCTCAACTTTTATTTTTACATATGAGTCTATAATTAGCCATTTCTATAACAACAAATCTATCTAATTGGCAAAAGTCAAAGTTTCATTTTTTTTCTCCTCACAAGCACAAAATCCAGAAGTGATATCCAAATAAAAAACATAATTAAATATATTCTCCTCTTTAAATAAAACAATTGGTTAACCATTTTTGCTTTATCTTCCTTGTTGTGGAAATTCTTCCAATTCTCCTCATGCTTAATAAGGTCATATGAACTTGTAGTCTGTGATATACGTTGCAATGGAGAAGCAACATCACACACAAGTTCATATAACCTTAATGGCATATATTATAAAGGTAAGTCCTTGATTTGTGACCACAATTGAGCCCCAAATTTTTGTTGGTAAGTGAGATAGTTGTTAAGTGAATTTTGCCCCATTTTATGACCTTCCTTGCCATGGTTGTTAAGTGAATCACTGCAGTTATGTTAGTAGCCCGATTGATAAGTGAATTTGGCTTCCCCATTGACTTTGCTCATCAGAAGGTCGCAAAAGATGATCTCATGATTTGCATCCAGCAATGGTCGTAAGTGTGAAAAATGGTCGTAAGTGTGAAAAACATATTTTTAGTGCTGTTGTAACTTTGAACAGTCACTAAATGATCCATTGTAAGTCGTGAACTACCCAGAGGTGGCATTCAGCAGGTTCTGACCAGTTCTGGAGAACCGGTAGCAGAAATTTTGAGTCGTTCAGAGAACCGGCCAATCCCGCCTCTGACTGGCCCTGCCCCCATCTATTCTGTCTCCCAAGTCCCAGCTGATTGGCTGGGTCTTCTTTGGTTGCCCTGCACAGGAGAATGGAGCTGGAAAGCAGGTAAGTGGGGTGGGGAGACAATGGGGATTTTTCAGTAACCTTCCCCTGCCACGCCCACCAAGCCACACCATGCCCACAAGTTACACCCACAGAACCGGTAGTAAAAAACTTTGAATCCCATCACTGGTTCTGACCAGTTCTGGAGAACCGGTAGCAGAAATTTTGAGTGGTTCAGAGAACCAGCAAATACCACCTCTGACTGGCCCCACCCCCATCTATTCTATGCCTCCTGAGTCCCAGCTGAGCAGCTAGGTCTGCACAGAGACCTGCACAGGAGAATGCAGCTGGAAAGTAGGTTAGTGGGGGTTGGAAGGGAATGGGATTTTACAGTAACCTTCCCCCAGGAGTGGGAAGGGAATGGGGATTTTGTAGGATTCTTCCTTTTTTAAAAAAATTCATATTTATATGCCTCTCGGAGACTCAGGCTGGCTTACAATTTTGGAGCTAACCCAATGCCAGCAATAGCCTTCATTCCATTGTATATGCCTGCTTATTACTAAGCGGCATTTTTACAAAGTCAGCTTATTGCCCCCAACAATCTTGGGTCCTCAATTTACCTACCCCGAGAGGATGAAAGGCTGAGTCAACCTTGAGCCTGGTGGGATTCGAGCCTGCACTAATTTATTTATTTATTTATTTATTAGTGGGACTTATATGCCGCCCCATCTCCAAGACTCAAGGCTGCTCACAATAAAAGAACAACAATAAATACTTAAAAAAGAATTAAACTAACAGTCCCAAAACACAATTACAAAATACAAAACTTAAAATCAATCCAAAATCTAAAACCACCCTCCCAAGGGTCACAGCCCGGATTGGTTAAATAACCAGGTCTTCAGGTCATGGCGGAAGGTGCGGAGGTCAGGGGCCAGGCGGAGCCCCAAGGGAAGTTGATTCCAGAGGTCGGGGACTGCGACAGAGTAGGCATGTCGTCGGGGGACTGCCAGCCAGCATTGCCCGGCCGACGGGACCCCAAGGAGTCCCTGTCTATGACTTCACACAGGGCGGTTAGTATTCAATTGCAGGCAGCTGGAACTTAAGTGCTAGGCATTTAACAGCCTGCACCACCAAGGTCCTTTGCCACACTCACCAAGCCACACAACGCCATGCCCACGAAACCACACCCACAGAACCAGTAGAAAAAATTTTTTAATCCTACCACTGGAACTACCTATATACACACACACATTCATTCCATTATGTATGATACCCCCACCCAGGGGTGGGATTCTACCAGTTCAGACCGGTTCTATAGAACCGGTTGTTATGATTCTGCACAGTTCGGAGAACCGGCAAATCATGCCCCTGGCTGGCCCCGCCCCTCTCTGCCCAGTCAGTCCTTATTGCATATGCGCAACATTGCGCGCATGTCCGACATTGCTGACTGCATTCTTCCCCAGCCAGTCACTCCTTAAGGTATTTTCCCCCCTCCCAATGATCAGCTGTTCTGGGTTTCCCTTCACTTACTGCTTCACCCAGGAGGCTTCCCTGAGGCCCCGGAAGGCAAAGAATGGAGGAGGCACAGCACTGGTGCGAAAAAAAAGGGGGGAGCCACACCCACCCAGTCACATGGCCACACCCACCTAGCCATGCCCACAGAACCGGTTGTTACAAAATTTGAATCCCACCCCTGCCCCTACCCCAAAAACAGCCAGATGGATACATGTTCACCTTGGTCCCTTCATCATGCACAGATTATGAGAAAATTGCAATTCAGTTTGCAACCCAGGTAAGCCAATCTAAACAACTTTTTTAATTCATATTTATATGCCTCCCTTCTCCGGAGACTCAGGGCGGCTTACAATCTTTGGAACACAACCCAATGCGCTCAGCAATAGCCTTCATTCCATTGTATATGCCTGCTTATTACTAAGCGGCATTTTTACAAAGTTAACTTATTGCCCCCAACAATCTTGGATCCTCAGTTTACCTACCCGAGAGGATGGAAGGCTGAATCAACCTTGAGCCTGGTGGGATTCAAGCCTGCACTAATTGCAGGCAGCTGGAACTAAGTGCTAGGCGTTTAACAGCCTGCACCACCAAGGCTCTATTGCTCAAAAAAAAAATCTGGGCCTTTGATTTAGGCCTTTGATTTAGAAATTGTGTATTCATTAGGATAGTAACATCATATTTGAGCATGGAGGAGCATAATCTCCCAGCATGCGGAAGATGATTTAAAACTTAATCTGTACTTTGTGATGCCCACTAATTATTTTTATGTACTTATAAGATTACAAGCAAGAAGTCAAAAATGCCTTGGGATTTAGCAAATTAATGAGATTATGAGCAATTAAGGTATGTATGTATGTATGTATGTATGTATGTATGTATGTATGTATGTAGTGGAGGACATTCATAGCTGTTATCTGCACCTTGGTGCATATGGATGCTGTCATGCCCGCTCATGATTTACAGTGTGCTCTAGGAAAGCTAACTATGATGGCCTAGGATTGTCCAAAATTAAAATGGTTGGGGATCATTAGAAAAACATGCTATTTGTTTAGGAGTATGCTATATACCATTTATATGCCAATCTAAATCCTATTGCTGTTTGCCTGAAATACACACAATCCGGATTCATTTATATATATGTTTGGATAAGTGAAAAGTTGGACACATTTTTAAGTGCAAGAATCATAATGTTTTCTGGGATGTGTGTCATGAACTAAGCCTCTCTTATTTATTTATTTTCCATCATCAGTGGTATCTTTCTAATGAAAACAGTCTAGGCAATGCACACTTCAAAACCCAGCAGGACAAATGATTTGTGCCTAGAGAATAAATATGCATTGTCTTCAGTTTCCTGAAGGTCTTTGTTTGATGGATTGACGAGACAAAATACCAGTGAAAAGGCAGATACAAGTTTGCAAATAAAACTAAGGTGGATGCCTCTTTCCTCTAAGATGATTTAGTAGAAAACAGAGTTAAAGCTATTTCTCATGAAAAATTGGTCTCTAAGAACAAGGTGGCCCCTGGAAATTGTTCCCTAGAAGTTGATATTTGGGAGACTATGTCAAATTTGCTATATATTTATAATGATATATAGCTCAAAGAACCCCTCCTCCAGAACTCACATTGCAATACACAGTCATTGAAGAAATAATATTTCATCTGTTCATATTAACTTTTTCATTCGTTTCCAATTGAGCACGGGTTATCTTAAAGCAAGTATCATATGTTAAAAACTGAATGGGCACTTAGAAGAGTCATAATAGCGACTTATGTGTATAGATATGCAAAGCAATGTAGATAAATAAGTATTGTACTTTAACAGTAGCATAGTAAGTAAGGAATCAGTAAATTAGCTACAGATATATCTGTGGTAAATGAACTTAACTGTTATTAAAGGACATGAGCACTGCTATGATATTGCTGTAAAATGTGAGAACTTGTTTCTCTTTTTAAATTGCTGAAACTTTGAATAAATAAAAAAAAGAAGAGTCATAATGGCATAGGATAACTCAAACTGTCATGAGTCAACCTGCAAAATGACTTCAGTTGAAGCCATTCTTTCTCATGCTTACTTCTTTTTCATTTCTTGGTTGCCATTCTGGGCAAAGCAGTGTACTGGGGCCCCTATGACAACTACTCACAGGAATAAAAAATGCAAATTGTTGATAAAATTAAACATATATTTATGTTATTGGCACTTCCAACAAGTAAATACGTAATAAATAGGGTATGTTGCTGTATTTATATGACACAAGGTGCATTGACATACGTTAACATACAAGATTGGTATGGAGGGCCTATGCTCGTGGGGACCAGGGGCAAGTGCCCATCAGGCCCATGCATTAAGACAGCCCTGAGGGAGAGATGGGGGAATTTAGGAATTTGTGGTGCCTCAGCTGCTAATCAAAATATCTAACAGCCAGCGTGTGGACCAAGGCCATGTCAACAGACACCTGTTGGTACTGAGCGGGAACTTGTGGCTGATCTGATTGGCCCATGTGACCCAAAAGAGGGGTCTCCTACCTTGGCAACTTTAAGCCTGGGGGACTTCAACAAAGCTGGCTGGGGAATTCTGGGATTTGAAGTCCCCCAGGCTTAAAGTTGCCAAGGTGGGAGACCCCCAACCTAAAAGACACAGGGAATGGGAGAATCTTATTCTTTTAACTATCCATAAGCAGGGAAACTATTTAGAGCTAGCTTCACTTTTCTAATTGCCGACACGATGTTCTCAATAAAGAGAACATCTGAACCTAACCCTAGTGTCAGAGTCCTGACTTCTCTGAGTTCATTGATCAGAATGATGGCAGACAATTTGAGAAGTTCAAAAAGGAAAAAAAATCTTCTCTGAAAATCAGCTTCAATATTACCAATTCTTAGGCTGAACCAAGCTATAACCTGGTAAGCATTAAGAAACAGAAACTGATGGACCTGCTGATTCAATGTTTTTGCCACTGAGGGTCGTTCCAGGGCAATGAGGACATCACTAACCACAGCCAACTCACCATCAGATAATTTGCCACGGCCAACTTGCTGTGGGACAAGTTACATACTATGGAAGAAATGGTGAAATAGAAACATTAAAGAAAAGATGCAATAGGAGGTCCAAATTGAAACAGGAATGACAAAAATTAAAATACTTTTTAAAATTATTTTAAATAAAAATTTATTAAATAAATAAAATTGATGAATGATCCTGCAGTGAGGTTTCCCATGGCGATTGGCCTCTGTGAATTGCCCTGTGGCAAGTTGGCCGTGGCGAGCTGGCCACGGCAAGTTGGTCAAGGACAATTGGCAGCAGTGAATTGTCCACAGCAAGTTGGCCATGGTGAGTATCCCATTCTGTGCTGGAAGAGCTAGATTTTCAGCACTGTGTCCAAGGACACCAGCGTTTCCACATAGATGTCTCCTGGCATCTATCAAGCTTTCTGCTCCATTGACGTCACCTATTAAAAGAAGAAACACTTCTATGTTCACATTTTTGTATTATTATTTTCTATAGAAGTAAGTCCTTGCTTAAAAACAAGTTGTTATTATTATTATTATTATTATTATTATTATTATTATTATTATTATTTAGACTTGTATGCCGCCCTTCTCCCTAAAGACTCAGGGTGGCGAACATATAAAAAAGAATACATTTACAATAAAAAAATATTAAACAGATACAAGTCTATAAATTCCTAAAATGAATTAAAAACAATTAAAATTACAATAATAACAATACAATTAAAACCACCCAACCCCGGGTCAATCCAGGCCGGCCTGCTGAAACAGCCAAGTCTTCAGGTCTCGACGAAAGGAGCGGAGATCAGGGGCCAAGCGAAGATCCGCGGGGAGCTGATTCCATAGGGCAGGCGCTCCCACAGAAAAGGCCCTAGCCCTGGGAACCACCAGCGACAATGCCTAACTGACGGTATTCCCAGGAGGACCCTCCTGTGGGAGCGCACGGGGCAATCAGAGTGTGATGCTGGCAGGAGGTGTTCCCACGAGTACCCTGGACCCAAGCCATTTAGGGCTTTATAAGTTGTTACTAACACCTTGAAGGAAACCCGGAAGGCAACTGGCAACCAATGCAAGTCACACAGGAGGGTTGTAACATGGGAATATCGGGATACCCCATCACAGCCCGCAGCGCATTCTGCACCAGCTGCAACCTCTGAGTAATCCGCAAGGGTAGCCCCATGTAGAGAGCGTTGCAGTAGTCAATTCTGGAAGTGACGAGCGCATGAGTGACCGCTCAAGGGCATCTTGGTTCAGGTAAGGGCGGAGCTGGCAAACCAGCTGAACCTGGTCAAAAGCCCCCCTGGCCACAGCTCCCACTTGCTCCTCCAGATTGAGCTGTGCATCCAGGAGGACGCCCAGATTCTCGCCTATCCACGGGGTAACACCTCCCCCCCCATGACCAAAGATGGCACATCCACTGGAAACCGAGATGCCAGTAAGAACAGCCACTCAGTCTTGGCCGGATTGAGCTGGAGCCTGTTACTCCCCATCCAGGCCTGCACCACCTCCAGGCACCGGAACATCACGGAGAGAGCATCACTGATCTGGTCTGGGGTGGAGATATAAAGCTGGGTATCATCTGCATATTGATGATATCTCACCCCAAAACCACGGATGATCTCGCCCAGTGGTTTCATGTAGATATTAAACAGGAGAGGTGAGAGAACCAACCCCTGAGGCACCCCACAAGTGAGGGGCCTCGGGGACGATCTCTGCTCTCCTGCCAACTCCGACTGCGAGCGGCCCGAAAGGTAAGAGGAGAACCACCATAAAATGGTGCCCCCACTCCCAGCCCCCGAAGCCGCTGCAGAAGGATACCATGGTCGATGGTATCAAAAGCCACTGAGAGATCTAAAAGGACCAGGACAGAGGAAACACCCCTGTCCCGAGCCCTCCAGAGATCATCCACCAGTCCGACCAATGCTGTCTCCGTGCTGTGTCCGGGCCTGAAACCCGATTGGTACAGGTCAAGATAATCAGTTTCTCCAGGAACAGCGAAACTGCTGAACCACCACGCTCGACAACCTTCGCTAAAAGCGAAGGTTGGAGACTGGACGATAGTTATTCAAAATGGTTGGGTCCAGAGCAGGCTTCTTGAGGAGCGGTCTCACCACCACCTCTTTCAAGGTGGAAAAAACCCTCACTCAAAGAGGCATTGACAACTGCCTGGAGCCAACGTGTGTAACCTCCTGGAGGCATAAACCAACCAGGAAGGACACGGGTCCAATAAACACGCGGTGAAGACAGACAGCCTCCATGAGATCCTGTCCACTTCATCCAGGGAGATGGAATCCACAAGACTCGCCGCCACTCCATCATCCAATCCCCTGCCAGTCAGAGTCCAAGCCGCCCGATCTGAGCGATCTTATCCACCAGATGTAGACTAAATTTCGCTCTGCCCCCCCCTCAAAGGATCCCCTCTCCTCCAAATGCAGGAGGGAGCAAGTGACCCTGAACAGGGCGCGCAGGCGATCATCTGCGGGGCGATCAGAGTGGAAAAGTAAGTACATCTCGCTGCTCTAATTGCTTCCAGGTAAGTCCTAATATAGGCTCTTAGCTGGACACGGTCAGACTTGGAACAACTAGTCCTCCACCTGCTCTCCAGGCATCTTCTCCACCGCTTCATCCCCAAATCCTCCAGAAAACCAAGGAGCCAAACAAGGTCTGCAGCTGGGAAGGGCAGGCCGAAGGGAAAACCTGGTCGAGAGAGAGTGCTGCAGAGGCCGCCTGTTGCAGGCGGCCACCAAGGTCTCCGGCGGGCTGTGGTCAAGGGAGGTGGGCAAGGACTCCAGGGCTGTCTGAAACCTCTCCGGGTCCATCAGGCACCTGAGGCGGAACTCATGTGACGGCTCCTCATTCCAGCAGTGAGGAGCAGCCGATTGGAAGAC